>PVHT021183646.1:12601664-12637888 GCA_004024745.2 Catagonus wagneri
ACTGAGCGAGGCCAGGGATCAAACCTGCATCCTCATGGATACTATTTCAGGTTCTTGACCTGCTGAGCCACAATGGGAACTCTTTGCGCTTAGTTTTGACTGCACTTTGGCAAAAACCACAATATAAACGGGCAGCTCTAAATTAATTTTTTACCTCTTTTTTTTCCCTTCCTCTTTTTTTTTTTTTTTTTTTTTTTGCTTTTTAGGGCCGCACCCGCAGCATATGGAGGTTCCCAGGCTAGGGGGTCGAACTAAAGCTATAGCTGCCGGCCTACACCACAGCCACAGCAATGTAAGATCCGAGTTGTATCTGTGACCTACAGCCCCTGGGAATGCCGAATCCCCAACCCCACTGAATGAGGCCAGGGATCGAACCTGCAACCCTATGGTTACTAGTCGGATTCATTTCTGCTGCGCCACAACAGAAATTCCCCCTTCCTTTTTCTTAATGCATGTACTGAATATGCAGAGAAGGTACTCAAGCAGTGACTATCAAATAAATGAATGAAGTTGTCGGCTATAATGATGTTCTGAGTTTTGTCCATTTGTATTGTTACCTCTGATAAAAACAGACAGCTGAGAGGAGACCTCAGATATATACACAAACCTGCAACACAGCTAAGGTCTTCTTCCTTATGGGCATATACATGCATGTATGGGCAAAAGATAAAGTTCTACTACACAGCTGCACACAGAGACATAAACAAAGCATGGGAGTTCCTGGTGGTCAGGTGCTTAGGATTTGGCACTTTTCCTGCTGTGGCTCGGGTTCAATTCCTGGTCTAGGAACTGAGATCCCACATGAAGCTGCTGTATGCCACAGCCAAAAGGAGAAAAAAAAAAGGGGGTCACTTTTCACGTAAGATGACAACATCCCTGATACAACTACTAACTAGCTCAGTATCTGTTCACGCTGGACAGGAAGATAGCAATGGCTGAAAGGGGAGGAAAACTTTGCAGGGCTCCCATGTCACCGATTCCGTGGGTAACAAAGACCCCGTGGAGGTTCACGCCCTCAGTACAGAGCACATGAGGCTTAAGGGCCTGGAAACGTGTTCTTCTGAGGATGCTGCAGGCCCACGTGGGGGCTGGCTCAGCACATCTTAGCTTCGCCCATGGAGTGAATGGGAACGCACACACTGTCCCACATCAGTGAGTAATACGTACCTTCATTCTACATTCTTTCAGTAAGCCTTCCACAAATTTCCAGTTGGTCTGTGCAATCACTGCAGGGGAGAGGTCTGACAGTTTGGGTTGCCTCAGGTTTTTTCCTAAACTTCGTGCCTCTTGCATGTATTTCTAAAAATTAAAGAGTATTTGTAAGGCACAGACATCAGACATTCTTCTGACCTACTTAACCTTAGGAACAACTGCAGGAATAACAAGATGCAAAAAAAAAAAAAAAAAGGCCGAAGTGTGTACGTGCCACAGCAGTTCAAGGTTTAGCACACCAAAAGGCAGAAGGCATTCATACCCCTCCGCTGTTAGGCCCCGTGAAAATGAGAGTGATGGAAACCACAGCAAGTAAAATCTCATTCAAAATGATCCCAATAAAACTTCCCAATAAAAACACCGAACTGGTATTTCATCTAGTTCAGTCTTTTTACTGGAAATACCCAGGGCTGTGATTAGTCAGGATCACGGCTCGGATGGAAACATTTGGGTGTCTGAATAACAAACCAGGGTTCTCTAGGAACCTAGTGATTCTCAGATCACTGGGGTCCTCTGCTCGTCTCCCCACAGATCAAGCGACTTGATGTGCTTCTAGCCTCTTGCAGGGCTGAGTAGCCCAACCCACTGCTCTAGTCGAGTCACGAGAGTGAAATGAGGAGCTCTGGAAAATGACTGCAACTAATTATATGACCTCAGGCATATCTGCTTATTCATAAAATGGGCATAAAATAAGCCCCACCTACCTCACAAGAAAGGCTAGGAGATCATTCTGGAAAGTATCAAGTACGCCAAATGCAGGAGGAGCCCTCTTGTTTCCGAGACACGTCTGCTACATCCCTCCCTTTCCTTGTCCCACAATCAATAGAAAGTGGAAATACCCTTTTTATTTTATTTTAATTTTATTTTTTTAAGGGTCACACCTGTGGCATATGGAAGTTCCCAGGCTGGAGGTCAAATCGGAGCTACGGCTGCCGGGCAACGCCACAGCCACAGCAATGTGGGATCTGAGCCGCGTCTGCGAGCTACACCACAGCTCACGGCAACGCTGGGCCCCGATCCGTTTATTGAGACCAGGGATCGAACCTGCATCCTCATGGGTACTAGTCAGGTTTGTTTCCTGCGCCACAATGGGAAGTCCAGGAAATATCCTATTTTTTTTAAGGAGACACTGACAGCTCAGAGAGGGCCACAGAAACGCAGCGTTTTGATTAGTGAGCTCCCAGGAAAAAAAATATCCCTATACAACATTAGCACAGGACAGCCACTGTCTCTTTTCTTTCTATGATACCTGCAAAAGCTCATCCAGATACCTTATGTCTGCACCAGGACTACAGTGCAGAATCTCCAAAAAGCCTGAATGTCTTACGTCCATATTTAGAGAATAATTGCTCTAAATTACATAGTAAAAGCAGTACTTTGTTGGGGGGAGAGAGAGAGAGAGAGGCTGCAGCCAGCACATCTTTCCACAAACACATATGTGAAATCTGTCTTTACTATCTTCAGGGAAGAATTTGATATGACAGAAAGATGTGTAAAATCCTTTGCATTCTTTAAATAAGAGGGAGCCTGCATATTTAATAAATTTCCCCCTTAGAAGAAAAAGAACCTGCTAAATCTGGCACAATTTGTTAAAAATCCCACCAATTAGGGACTCAACAAATCCATTTACCTTCTAGCCTTCTTGACGAAAGGCAGCATTAACAAAATAAACTGTTTCCTTTAGAGTGCAATTATTTTAAGGACAGATTTAAAAATTCAATAAACTCTGTAAGCATTTAGTTGCTGTGACAGTTGTATACGCTTCTTTCTGCTTCAAGTCTTTTTAAAAAGAGGATCAAAGAAAGAGGGAACATTGACAGCCAACTATCACCACTGGGGAAATTAAGTGTAACAAGGTCTAGTGAAACATCCTGAAGGTTAGTTTTCACTTTTTGTTTGTTTTTATCTGTTTTTTTAGGGCCGTACCTGTGGCATATGGAGGCTCCCAGGCTAGACGTCAAATTGGAGCTGTAGCTGCTGGCCTACACCACGGCCACAGCAAAGGGGGATCCGAGCCGCGTCTGCGACCTACACCACAGCTCACGGCAACACTGGATCCTTAACCCACTGAGAGAGGCCAGGGATCAAACCTGCATCTTCATGGATGTGAGTCAGGTTTGTTACTGCTGAACCATAAGGGGAATTCCGTGAAGGTTAGTTTTTAAATAAAAGTAGGAAATGAAAAGTTTCAAAAAAACCAATCTAAGATACGGCAGGGGTAGTATATGAGATTATAATACCTGCATTTCCTCTCATTTCGGGTTGTACTGATGTTATTTGGACTATTACAAAGTAGAGATAAAGGTCGGTAAAAAACAATTGTTAACTGTCAGCTGTTGAAAGGGCTCTGTTCCTCCCCTAGCCTCAACAACTCCATCTTTCAGGACCTGTGCAAATGCAGAGAGAACCACTCCAAATCTCAATTCTGCAGAGGGTTAGGTAACAAACTTGGCTTAGGAAGAAACATACGGGCTAGAAAGAAAGGAGTGAAGTACACAGTCAGGCAAGAGGCTAGGGAGAAACCTCTGGCATTTTTCTTTTGTCTGAAATATATGAATAATCAGACCCTTAAAAGTCAACAACTGGATTAAAAATTAAGCACTGTATAAAGTTTGCGTTCTATTTCATGAATGAAAGCAATCTAGAACGGGGCTGTCCTCTGAGTAGCCATATTCATGATCACCCAGGGCGGACTTACTTATTTATTTGCTTTTTTAGGGCTGTACCCACAGCATATGGAGGTTCCCAGGCTAGGGGTCTAATCAGAGCTACAGCTGCCGGCCTTCGCCACAGCCACAGAAATGCCAGATCTGAGCCGTGTCCGCAACCCACACCACAGCTCATAGCAATTTCAGATCCTTAACCCACTGAGCGAGGCCAGGGATCAAACCCACAACCTCATGGTTCCTAGTTGGATTCGTTTCCGCTGGGCCACGATGGGAACTCCCCAGGGCAGATTTGGTACCGGCCAAGAGTGAACTAACTCCCCGGGGCCACGTGCAAAGTCTTCTCCTGAGCACCTCTGCTGAAGCCACAAAATGAGCAACACTCCACGGACAGGCACAGAACGGATGCAGGAGTGGCTCGAGACCTGTCCTCACAGCAAGAAGTGAGGCTGCCTCTGTGTGTTGCAAAAATAGAGCAGAGCCTCTACAGCAAACAACTGAGGATAAAAACGTGTCTTTCTTTGGGGGTAGCTGGAGGAAAAGGTGTATTTTAAGATGAAAAACGGAGGAAAAAAGAGTAACCTTTCACAAGGGGAATGGTTTTATAATAAAGGCCATTTCCCTACAGACAGAAATCACCCCCAGGTTTCTTCTGAGATTTCTAGACTATGCTCCTCTTCATTTCTAAGCCAAAACCAACAAAGCAGCAGGAACTACCCATGAAAATATACCCTATTATTTAACAAACACTGAACTGACCGCTCTTTAGTACAGGCTCTCCCTGAATTTTCTAACAAACACCCTGTCCCTCTTCACAAGCACTGAGCTTGAGAAGGGATCATTGTAAAGTGAAGTCAATTGATTCTAATATGTCATCACGGGAAAAACTGCCACCAGGAGTCCAGGCTCTCAGGTGAGTAGCTGTTCGGTACAGCCCAGTGTGCAGGGCTACTGGGAAGAGCGGGCCTAGCCCTGCCTTTGTGTGTCCAGCTGACATTAGGCAAGCCTCTTGGACTTTAGTTAAATCATGTTAAGTTGGACAAAGCTACCTCGAAGGCTCCTCTTAGCACTAAGATTCTATATTGATGATCTGATTTTCTGGACCAAATAAAATACAGACGAGGAATAAGGAAGGGTAGACTAAAACACTGTGGAGCTAAAACTCAGCAAAAGAAAAGCTGTTTGAAAATGAATCACTTTTGTACTTTTGCAAAATGCTTAAATAAAAGAAAATGTGAATATTTAATATATCTCCCCTTGGGAAGAAAAACGGTGTCCTAAATCTAGTCCTCCCACCCCCCTCAAAAATACCACTGATAGGGATTCTAATAATCCATTTTACTTGCCAACTGTACAGAATGACTCTTGTTAGCACACACCACCACGAAAAGGTACCGATCATCAAAGGAAGTGGAGAGCTAAGCACGTCACGAAGTGATGGGAGGCATTCTAGAGCTATATATGCACTCACGCGTGTGGACAATTCAAGGAACAGCAAAGACAACATTCAGGAACATCTGCAAAGCACTTTCAGGCAAAGGACGTACCAGGCAGCGCTCAGAGAAGGATTTTTTGGGAAGTCGTGCAGGAGGGGGTAGACCCTGATCCCACTCCCAGAATGCCATGGAGTTCTGACAGACAAGTTCCCCGGAAGGCTAAGAGGACAGAGAAGTGCCAATGACAAAAGCAAAAAAAGAAAGAAAGAAAAAAAAAAGGAGAGGGAGAAAGAGACAAGCAAAACAGGCATGCATATGATAAAGTCACAGCAGATGAGAAGGGAGAGAAGAAATACAGTAGCACAAAGGAAAGCGCTAGACAGGCTATGCCTCAGTTCTTAAGAAAATAGAGAACAGTTAAAAGATCTTCTGACTGCATTTTCCTTGGATCACAAGGAAAAATTATTTACCCTCATTCAAATGCATAATTATTTTATTTTCAAGTAGCACAAAGAAAGCATAAAGATCTCAATTTAAAATAGCTTAAAAACACTTCTAAAAATGGGTGTCCAGCAAGTCATGGACAAAGCAGAGGCAAATATATCTTTACTTACGAAGTTTAAATTATGCTTCAAACTTAAAAAGTCTATACTTCTTATAAAATTTTTCCCTGTAACAGACATATTGATCAAAAATTTATCCTAAGGTTAGCCGTCACGTGATGTGGTATACAGGGTGACTTGTTTTAGAGTCTGACTTTAGATGTATTAAAATCACAAAAATGGAAAAAAGGGTGTTTTCAGCTCTAAGGCAGTATGAAAGGATTACTATTTTAAAAGACAACTGAATAATTTTCTTTTTTTTTTAAGAAGAATGCAAAAGAACCTACACCGTGACACCTGTTGGGCTTATTTAATAAGTAAGCCTAGTTCTCAGCTCTTGCTTCAAGGCACCCCGGAAAGGCAGCCCACATACCTCCCTCAAGTCGCTGTCCAGCCCAACGTGCTCGGAATGTTGGCGAAGGCGGTCTTTCCTGCGCTGTGCGGTGGCACTGCGACTCACCCAGCGACTGAAGGAACAGAAGGTGCAGGTTAAAACAAACAAACGAAAAAACATGAGCACGTGTCTTTATATATGTATATATATTTTTTTGGCCATGCTCACAGCATGGGGAAGTTCCCCAGCCAGAGATCAAACCTGCGCCAGAGCAGTGACCTGAGCCACTGCAGAGACAACACTGGATCCTTAATCCGCTGTGCCACGCGGGAACTCTGTGATCGCTCGCCTTTGAAACAGAGCAGGAGTTCTCACTGTGGCTCAAAGTGATCAGCGACGTCTCTGCAGGGTTGGGACGCAGGTTTGATCCCTGGCCTGGCACAAGTGGGTTAAGGAGGCATTGCCTCAGCTGGGACCTCCATATGCCTCAGGGAAGACAAAAAAGAAAAAAAAAAGGCCAGAAAGAATGTACTATTCAAAACCAAAGACTAACAATACTTATTTTGCAATCAAATCTTTTTTTTTTTGGTCTTTTTGCCTTATCTAGGGCCGCACCCGTGGCATGTGGAGGTTCCCGGGCTAGGGGTCTAACAGGAGCTGTAGCCGCCGGCCTTCGCCACAGCCACAGCAACGCGGGATCCGAGCCGCATCTGCGACCTACACCACAGCTCACGGCAACGCCGGATCCTTAACCCACTGAGCGAGCCCAGGGATCGAACCCACAACCTCATGGTTCCTAGTCGGATTCATTAACCACTGAGCCACAATGGGAACTCCAGTAATCAACTTTAAAAAAAAAACAAAAAAACACCAGCTTTACTAAGCTACAGATACCGTATCATTCACCCATGTAAAGCACAGAGTTCGGTGGGCTTCAGTATATTCACAGAGACATGCAACCATCACCACAATCAATGCTTTTTTGTTTTTTAACCTGAGCTTATAAAACGGACAGCACCTCTGGTCCCCTCCTTTCTACCTTACTTACCCAACAGAGCCCCAAACCTGGATGGAGACCACCTCATCTCCCTCTCTCATATCCATGTAGATCAGTTCCCGAGTTCCCTCACGACCACCATGCATCACTTCACCTCCCCTTTATCAGCTCTGCCCTATTCCCCACAAAGTTTCTTCCAGAACCTTTCACTTTATCCTCGAGTGGCTCCACTCAAATGATGACCCGGCTTTGCCTCCCTCTTCCTGTCTTCTGCTTCAATGACGCACACACACAGAGCCATCATCTTTCTTCTAATCCCAAAGTATAATTGGCATATATTGGCCATGGCTCAAAAAACAGTTCTTCCACCAGGACCCCTGACCAGCTGGTTCTCTATTACCTTTTCCAGCCTGCTCCATTAGAAACCTCTTGTACTGTTATCTTCAATTATTCTCTCTCTACTGGGTATTGCTCTTCAGCTGGTCTCTCAATACCCTATAGTTGCATCTAAATCTGTTTTTTCATGCTTCTCATGTAAAACTTCTTAAGAAAAGTTTATTTTATTTTTTTAAATGATTTTTATTTTTTCTATCACAGCCGGTTTACAGTGTTCTGTCAATTTTCTACTGTATAGCAAGGTGACCCAGTCGCACATACATGTATACACTCTTTTTCTCACATTATCATGCTCCATCATAAGTGACTAGATCTAGTTCCCAGTGCTATGCAGCAGGATCTCATTGCTTATTCATCCCAAAGGCAATAGTTTGCATCTATTAACCCCAAATTCCCAGTCTATCCTACTCCCTCCCCCTCTCCCTTGGTAACCACAAGTCTGTTCTCCAAGTTCATGATTTTCCTTTCTGTGGAAAGGTTCATTGTGGAAAGGTTCATTTGTGGCGTATATGAGATTAGAGATATAAATGATATCATATGGTACTTGTCTCTCTCTCTGACTTACTTCACTTAGTATGAGAGTCTCTAGTTCCATCCATGTTGCTGCAAATGACATTATTTTGTCCTTTCTTATGGCTGAGTAGTATTCCATTGAGTATAAATACCACGTCTTCTTAAGCCATTCATCTGTCAATGGACATTTAGGTTGTTTCCATGTCTTGGCTATTGTGAATTGTGCTGCAATGAACATACAGGTGCATGTGTCTTTTTCAAACAAAGATTTGTTCTGATATATGCCCAAGAGTGGGATTTCTGGGTCATATGGTAGTTCTAAATTTAGTTTTCTAAGGTACCTCCATACCGTTTTCCATAGTGGTTGTACCAGCTTACATTCCCACCAACAGTGCAGGAGGGTTCCCTTTTCTTCACACCCTCTCCAGCATTTGTTATTTGTGGACTTGTTAATGATGGCCATTGACTGGTGTGAGGTGGTACCTCACAGAAGTTTTGATTTGTATTTCTCTAATAATCAGTGATGCTGAGCATTTTTTCATGTGCTTGTTGGCCATCTGTATATCTTCTTTGGAGAAATGTCTATTCAGTTCTTTTGCCCATTTTTCCATTGGGTTGTTGGCTTTTTTTGCTGTTGAGTTCTATAAGTTTTTTGAATATTTTAGATATTAAGCCCTTGTCAGTTGCTTTGTTTGAAACTGTTTTCTCCCATTCTGTATGTTGGTCCTTTTTTTTTTTTATGGTTTCCTTTGCTGTGCAAAAGCCTGCCAATTTGATTAGTTTCCATTGGTTTATATTTGCTTTTATTTCTGTTGCCTTGGGAGACTGACCTGAGAAAACATTTGTAAGGCTGATATCAGAGAATGTTTTGCCTATGTTCTCTTCTAGGAGTTTGATGGTGTCTTGTCTCATGTCTAAGTCTTTAAGCCATTGTGAGTTTATTTTTGTGCGTGGTGTGAGGGTGTGTTCATTTCATCGACTTACATGCAGCTGTCTAGTTTTCCCAGCACCACTTGCTGAAAAGACTGCCTTTTTCCCAAGAAAAGTTTAGATGTAAGGTCTTTACTATTTTATTTTTGGCTCTTTTAACTCAAATCGGCTGCTTCTTTTGAAAATGCTCTTGATGAAGCCATTTATAGCCCTGCCAACCCAATGGCTACCATTCAATTCTTAGCTGATTCAAACTCTCTGATGATCACTCTTTCTACTTTAAAACTCCAGTTATCTTCAACCACCTCAGTGTTTCCAATGGGATAAACTCTCTCATGTCTGAAGAGGAAGTTCCCTCCCAACTTCTATTCATCTTCCAGAGAGTTTTAGATGCCACACAGAAAGTTAGGGTTCCTCCAAATCTAAATTAGCTACCCCTCCTACACTCTCCAGTTGTAGTAGCTATCACAGGGTGTTACAATTACTTATCTCTATTTTCTATACAATCTTCTCTACTACAAATGCTTGCAGGGATGGTATCAAGTTTGTTAGCCATTTCATTGGCAGAATCCACTATGCCACTTGCCTCTTCTATAAATACACCCTAAATAAACATATTTAGGTTTATAGCCATTCATCACAGCACATACGCGATAATCAATTTCCTTTATTCTAAGAATCAAATTTTGGCTTTAAAATGTTCCTGAAACTAGGATGAATCTTCTATACCACATACACGTTTAATGTGTAACTTTTCCAAAAAGCTTCTGAATTAACAGCAAATCTCACAATCGACAGTTACTTAGAATCAAGTAAACATACTCAAAGTAACCTGAATGTCAACACTAGGGGGTGCTATACATTGGAAGATCATATAGTCTTTTAAGGGTTACTAGGAATATCAATAATATGAAAGAATAATGAATGGTACAATAATGAATGAAAAAGCAAGATATAACACTATAAAAATTCTCTGAATTTGTAAAAAAAAATACAAAACAAGTACGGACATGCACACATATCATGATCTATGCAAGTGGAAGAGCACAGCACCAAATGAGAAATCTCATGGTGATGGCATCATAGGTGTTTTTTTTATTCCTTTTTATGGCCATACCTGTGGCAAATGGAAGATCCCAGACTAGGGGCTGAACTGGAGCTGCAGCTGCAGGCCTACACCACACCCACAGCAACACCAGACCACGCTGCATCTGCAACCTATGCCCCAGTCTGCAGCAATGCCATATCCTTAACCCACTGAGCGAGGCCAGAGAGCAAACCCGAACTCGTGGATACTATGTCAGGTTCTTAACCTGCTGAGCCACAACAGGAACTCCTAGGCAGTTTTATTTTTAATTTACTTATTTATTTTAAATTTATTTTTTGGCCACCCCACGGCATACAGAGTTCCTGGGCCATCGCTTCTCGGCCTTTTGGCTAAGATCAAGTGCAGAGTTCCTGGGCCAGTGATCTGATCCTAGCCACAGCTGTGACCTAAATCACTGTGCCACAGTGGAAACTCCAAATACATATGCAGTTTTTGGTTTTTTCGTTTTTTTCTTTTCTGGCCTCGCCTGTAGCATATGGAAATTCCTGGGCCAGGGACTGAATCTGAACCAGAGCTTCGATTTATACCACAGCTGCAGCAAGGCCGAGTCCTTAACTCATGTATGGTTGACCAGGGATCAAACCAGTGCCTCCACAGAGACAAGCCAGATCATTACCCCACTGTGCCACAGCAAGAACCCCTGCCCATTGTTTTAATTGGGTTATTTGTTTTTCTGATGTTGAGGTGTAGGAGTTGTTTATACATTTGCTGAATATTAATCCCTTATCAGTAGGTCATATTTGCAAATGTTTTCTCCCATTTAGTAGCTTGTCTCTTTTTTTTTTTTTTTTTTTGGTCAATGGTTTCCTTTGCTATGCAAAGCTTATCGAGTTCAATTAGGTCCCATTGTTTATATTTGCTTTTATTTCCTTTGCTTCAGGAGAGAGATCCAAAAAAACAATGCCACAACTTATGTCAAAGAGTATTCCACTTATGTTTCCTTCATATATCAAACTATGTTATTTTTTTAAACTTGCTATTTTTTTTTCTGTCTTTTTTAAGGGCCGTACCTGTGGCACATGGAGGTTTTCAGGCTAGGGGTTGAATCGGAGCTGAAGCCACTGGCCTATACCACAGTCACAGCAACACCGATCCGAGCCACGTCTGCGACCTACACCACAATTCACAGCAACGCTGGACCCTTAATCCACTGAGTGAGGCCAGGGATTGAAGCTGTGTCCTCATGGATGCTCATCAGTTTCGTTTCCGCTAAGCCAGACAGGAACTCCTTATCAAACTATTTTAAAAGACTTCTCAAGTCTTGACTTATCGTTCCCATGACTGTGTATTCATTGCACTATTCCAGGAATATTTACTCTTGAGTTATGTATGTCCTTGACCGCACAGAGCTATATACAAGTTAAGAAATGAAGTTATACTTTTGCCAATCACCAAAGTCCTACTACATTACTGACAATTCACTATTTAAACATTTTTCATTAATAAAGTATCCAATTTACAAGCTTAAATAAGAATACTGCTTCTTTTGTTGCTTTTTAAATAATTTATACATGCTTTTGGTTTCAAACTGATATTCAAATTGATAAATCATCTCATCTCAGTCTATTTATTTATTTATTTATTTATTTATTTAGCCTTTTAGGGCCACACCCATGGCATATGGAGGTTCCCAGGCTAGGGGTCGAATCAGAGCTGTAGCTGCCGGCCTTCGCCACAGCCACAGCAATGCTGGACCCGAGCTGAGTCTGCGACCTACACCACAGCTCACGGCAATGCCAGATCCTTAACCCACTGAGCGAGGCCAAGGATCGAATCCTCAACCTCATGGTTCCTAGTCAGATTTGTTTCCACTACGCCACAGTGGGAATTCCTCAGTCTGCTATTTAGAGGAAGACTGAATACTTATGATAAAAATGGTAACAAAAAAGATAAACCCTCTTAAGATAGTTAAAAAAAAAGGTTTATATTGAGAAAAAAATGTGCAGAGATATAGTGACAGATTTTTTAGGTAGAATCCTTGGAAATGTCCATAAAGCAAAAATTCATAAAAGACTATATAAAAAGGATATAAAGAGAACTGGGTGACTAAAAAGACCCAGAACAAAAGCATATCAAGACACCGATAGAGATTTCTTTCTTTTTTTTTTTTTTTGGTCTTATTAGGGCCACACCTGAGGCATATGGAGGTTCCCAGGGTAGGGGTTGAATCGGAGCCGTAGCCACTGGCCTACACCACAGCCACAGCTGCATCTGCGACCTACACCACCGCTCAGGGCAATGTTGGACCCTTAACCCACTGAGTGAGGCCAGGGATCAAACCTGTGTCCTCATGGATACTAGTCAGATTCATTTCCGCCGAGCCAGGGCAGGAACTCCCTGATAAAAGATTCCTTATTTGACCAAACTTTAGTCAGACTCTTGAACCTTCTCCTAAGCCCATTTGTGCCTTTTTTTTTTTTTGTAAAATTAGCAAGAACCTTGCTAGGTCAGTTTAGTGACACCATCCCTGCTCTCTATGATCATTCTGATCAGGTTCTGGATTCAGCGCCATCTCCCACGATGACATCTGATCACCCAGGCTGGCCTTCTGCAAGAATCCTGTTAGGTCATCTCAGTCAGAATCCCTCCTTATCCCGACGTTTCCTTTTAGGAATTTTCTATCCACTGACCTCCACTCTGCTCCTTGGTGATAAATTCCCACTTGTCATGCAGTATTCAGAGTAGAGTGTAATCTCCCCCCAGTGCAAGAACCCATGCTGTGGTCCTACACCTTATATAAAGGTGGCCCTCCTTAAATAAAGTCTATCTTCACTTTAAATAAAGGTGGCCCTCCTTTTTTTTTTTGGTCTTTTTGCCTTTTATGTAGAGCCACTCCTGTGGCATATGGAGGTTCCCAGGCTAGGGGTCTAACAGGAGCTGTAGCCGCCGGCCTTCGCCACAGCCACAGCAACGCAGGATCCGAGCCGCATCTGCGAACTACACCACAGCTCATGGCAACGGCAGATCCTTAACCCACTGAGCAAGGCCAGGGATCGAACCCGCAACCTCATGGTTCTTAGTGGGATTCGTTAACCACTGAGCCACGACGGGAACTCCCCAAAGGTGGCCCTCCTTGAATAAAGTCTATCTTACCATCTTCAACAAGAGCTATGAATACTTTTTTTTCTTGAACACCTCAAAGAAAAATACACCAGCTGACACATTTATGTAATAAATAAAGAGGCAGGGCAAAATACAATTAACACAGTGCAGAAAGGCCTGGAGGCCCTGGGAACAGCCTTGTAGTAAAAAAGTCAGTGTAAGATAGTAAAATTTGCTCAGAGATTTAAAAAACTAGGGTTACTGGGCAGAGTGGTTCAAATAAATAATAAAAATATGAAATAGGGAGTTCCCGTCGTAGCACAGTGGTTAACGAATCCGACTAGGAACCATGAGGTTGCGGGTTCGATCCCTGGCCTTGCTCAGTGGGTTAAGGATCTGGCGTTGCCGTGAGCTGTTGTGTAGGTTGCAGACGCGGCTCGGATCCCGCGTTGCTGTGGCTGTGGCGAAGGCCGGCGGCTACAGCTCCTGTTAGACCCCTAGCCTGGGAACCTCCATAGGCCGCGGGTGCGGCCCTAAAATGACAAAAAGCAAACAAACAAATAAATAAATAAATAAATAACAAATAAATAAAAATGAAATAGATTAAAAACACCAGCTAATGAACTTATATAGTGAATAAAGGAAAGGAGCACAATACATATGGCTGAACATTTCTTCTGGCAGGCAGAAGTGGAAAAGCACAAAAGATAAGGATAAATGCTAACTTACATGATATAACTGGCATCTCATTCTGTGAGACAAAATGGCTAGGTTAACTTTCTTTTCCTTTCTTTCTTTTTTCCACTTTTTTTTCCCCCCCACTTCTTAGGGCCAAATCTGCAGCACCTGGAGGTTCCTAGACTAGGGCTTGAATCAGAGCTTCAGCTGCCAGCCTACGCCACAGTCACAGCAACACCAGTTCTGAGCTGCGTCTGTGACCTACACCACAGTTCACAATAGCGATGGATACTTAATCCACTGAGCAAGGGCAGGGACTGAACCCACATTTTCGCGGATACCAGTCGGGTTCATAACCTGCTGAGCCACAAAAGGAACTCCCTAATTTTATTTTCAAAACAGAAATGAGCATGTGCATAAGAAAATTACTCTGAAGTCCACACATTCCCAGTCTTGCTAAGTAATTCATTCATTCTTTGCATTATTAAGCATCATTTACTAACCGTAATTTTACCAAGGATGATCACGTTTGCTGAAATACTAAAGACTGCTTATTTGCTTCTGCTTTGTAAGCAGGATATGAAATTCTAATAGTTGATCAACCATTTGCATAGGCTTCGTTATAGATCCCTTAACCCTGTAACTAGTTCTGAGACCTTTCCTCTTTCAGACTAGCATCTAGTTGAAAATGCAATGCTTGGGGCTCTGTGTGGAAATGGGAAAACTTGAGATTATATAAGATTGAAAACAATAAAATATAGCAGTAAGATTTTTTTTTTTCTTTTTAGGGCCGCACTTGTGGCATATGGAGGTTCCCAGGCTAGGGATCGAATTGGAGCTACAGCTGCTGCCTTCGCCACAACCACAGCAACGCCAGATCCGAGCCGTGTCTGCAACCTACACCACAGCGCGCAGCAACGCCAGATTGTTGACCCACTGAGCGAGGGTTGTTGACCCAGCGATTGAAATCACAACCTCATGGTTCCTAGTCAGATTCGTTAACCACTGTGCCACGACGAGAACTCCCAGCAGTAAGATTTTAAAATCGAAATCTTCCCTCCTAAGCAGTCCCTGTACTTCCTTTCCCTGCTTTATTTTTCTTTGCAAACCTCATCACTTTCTGACAGGTCACCTGTTTTACACATTACGTTGTCTTGTTTGCTTCCTCGTATTGAAAGCAGGCATTTTCATTATTTTGTTCATTGCTGAACTCCCAATGAACAGGACAGCGCCTTGCATATAGCAGGGGTTCCATAAATATTTGCCAAATGAATGCATAAGCGCTCTAATGCTACCCAAAGGAAATAAAAACTATAAATTAATAGTGTACCCATATCAAAGTGATTTTAAACATTAGGATATTTTACAAATACAAGAAAAAAATGATTAAGCTGATGACTAGTCTGTACTGATGATAAACACCACTTCTGGAAAATAGCCTATGGTATTTATTACGCTTATCTGGAAAGTCTGAATCTGATAAGGATCAGCATCTTTAGCACATTTTAAGTCCAGTGTTTATAAAAGTAGAGACAGTTCTTCAATGGAGAGTGAAACCCTTCAAATTAACTAAGGTAAATCAGGTAAAACTTTCAGTCATAAGCTATTCATTTCTGCCGCATAAGAATCATATTAAATTTTCTCTACAAATTTCCTCCCCAAGACTTCACTTGCATTATCTGTAAGACAGGAAGATTTCATTCTGAAGACATAACTTTTTCCTATTTACAGTCTTCATTAAAGTTAAAACAGCCTATTTAAATAAAAGAGTTCAATCAAATAAAGCTTTTCATAAATTCACCTTTTTCTTTACCGCATAGTGCTCCTTTCCCAAATATGTAAAAGATTACTGTCTTTATGAATGAGACATCATGAACACGGTGCCAGGAATAAAGGAGACCTGGGTTCTAACTCTAACCTTGCCACTAACCCAAGCTTGTACTCTTACCAATACGTAACAATGACACCATTTCAGGGTTAGGCTACATGATCTCGATCTTTACTTCATGTAGCTCTTCATGAGGGAGGATGCACCTGAGAATGTATCTTTCTTCTCTAAGTATTATCCTGCCTTTTTTTGGGTCCCCGCACTTAAGACAGCCCAGTGAGGCAAAAGGGAGGCATGTGAGGGCTGAAACTTTCAGTCTGAAAGGCCTCATTAGATTGCTATGACAGGTGTTCAGTATTTTAGGTTATTCAAAATTTCTTGGGGGCTACCAAAGCAAAGCAGCCAACTCCAAAAATAATCACGTCACCTTCATATTAGAGTAACAGAGCCAGGAAGTCTATGCAGTATAATGGTTAAGTGCTCGGCCCCTGAATCCACAGTGGTAGGTTTGAATCCTGTTTTCACTACTTCCTACCTACATGATCCTGAAAGCAAGTTGTTGACTAGAATATCTGAGCCCCAATCAAAAAATGGGTAAAAAAACAGGGATATGTTTGTACTAAGAATGATGAGCTAATACACTTAATGCATCAGCAGAGAAGCTACTGCAGACCAACTTAATAATATTAGTTATTATTATCAGCAGCATCACCTCCACAATCAATATTCTTTTTGGCATAGAGAAGGAGCCACTGGTAGGAAAGGCACTGCTTTCTGAAAGCAGAAAAAAATGAGCTACACGGAAGGCTAATAACTACTTGGAGTAAAGTAATGATGAAAATTTCCAAACTTTCTGATTGGGATTTGAAAGGGGGTGGATATTTATAATGATAAATACAAGCCTCACTCATTTTTACTGTGCTTTGAAGATACTGTATATATTTTTTTTTTTTGCCACACCCATGGCATGCTCAAGTTCCCAGGCCAGGGATCGAACCCACGCCACAGCTGTGACCCAAGCCATAGTAGCGACAATACTGGATATTTAACCCACTGAGCCACCAGGGAATTTGAAAGATACCATATTTTTTACAAACTGACAATTTGTGGTAACCTGTGTTGTCAGATGATGGTTAGCATTTTTAAGCACTAAAGTGTTTTGTTTTGTTTTGTTTTCTTTTCTTTTTAAAAAGGGCTGTACCCATGGCATTTGGAGGTTCCCAGGCAAGGGGTCAAACTGGAGCTGTAGGTGCTGGCCTATGTCACGGCCACAGCAATGCAGGATCCAAGCCGCATCTGCTACCTACACCACAGCTCACAGTAATGCTGGATCCTTAACCCACTGAGCAAGGCCAGAGATCGAACCTGTGTCCTCATGAATAATAGTGAGATTCGCTGAGCCACGACGGGAACTCCAGCACTACAGTATTTTAAACTAAGATATGCATATTGTTTTTTCAGACATAATGCTATTGCAGACTTAATAGACAGCAGCACAGTATAAACAGCTTTTATATGCACTGGGAAACCAAAAAAACTCTTGCTTTATTGTGACAGTCACTTTACTATGGTGGTCTGAAAACAAACCCACAGTATCTCAAAAGCATGCCTGTGTTACACTCGAAAAGGGAAAGAAACAGCAATGTATATAGTACTGTAACTGTTTTCTTTAATTCACGCACATCCTTTTTTTTTCTTTGATGTATTTGCCATCACTGTAGTTTTCTCATTTGTAGACCTAAATGAATCAATAATTCTGACACATTTCTGATTTTTTTTTTTTGCCTTTTAGGGTCAACACCTATGTTACATGGAAGTTCCCAGGCTAGGGGTTGAATCGGAGCTACAGCTGCCAGCCTACGCCACAGCCACAGCAACGCCAGATCCCCAACCCACTGAACGAGGCCAGGGATGGAACCCAAATCGGCATGGGTACTAAGTCAGATTCATTTCTACTGTGCCACAGTGGGAACTCCAGAAACATATTTAGCGAACACTTTCAGCTGGGAAAATGGCAAGGGTTTCATTCCTTTTTGGTTATGAAAAATAGGACATTAACAGTATTAACAAGGATACACAAATGTTACCACATATACGTGAACCCCAAGAAATTCCAGATAGCATAATACTTAGTGTACAGTGTTTATTAAATCAAATCAAGCATCGCCATCACACGTGATAAGGATAATTTACTAAGTTTTCTTTTTTCCTGACCGATAAAATCATAACAAGTATCTTGGGAAATAAAGAAACAAGTACGAAAAACTGTGCAACGCACAACTCAGCAGATCATCTGGGAGACAGAAATACCATACTTAGAAGCCGTCTTTCAAGAACCTTCATATTATTTTTTAGTTTGGGCCACATAGGTTAAAGGGCACAGTTCCACCTGTCTCATTCCCCTCACTGATTTTATATCTGCCTCCTGACAATTCTGGTTGCTCAACGCCATCCTGTGTACCCAGTGTCCGCCACAATCTTCCATCCCATTTCTTTGCCACTGCCTGGCTTTTCCCTTTCCTTCTCTGAGACTCTTGAAAAAAATCACAGAGTGTCAGAGTGTTTGCAGATGAGAAAAGAAGGAAATGATTTCCACTTGTCTGAGGATCCTAAGCTGGGTAGTGGTCAGGAATGAACTAAATTCCAGAACTGCTGATTTCCATTTCAAAGCCTTCTTTCTAACTTGCCATTTTATACCCTCCTTTGAGTTATTTTCTTGTAAAAGCCGTCTTTATTACACACCTGTTAATAAAATACTTGTATTTACCTAAAATCAAGAATTCCCCTAAACCCAAACAACTGTTCTCAATTCTAACCATACTCAGATACTTTCTGAATGGAATCATCTGCCATAATGATAGGGCTATAGGGTTTAATCTTTATTTTTGGTTGCTTTGTAATTTCTGCACTTGATACTTAAAAGTAGAAAGACGGTGCTGTGGGTTGAAGTGTGTCTCCCTAAAAGATATGTTGAAGCCTTAATCCCGATACCTAGGAATGTTATTTGGAGGTAGGGTCTTTCCAGATGCAATCACATTAAGACGAGGTTGTTAGGGCAGGCGCTAGTCTAACATGACTGCTGTCCTTATAAGAAGAGGGAAATTTGGAGTTCCCGTCGTGGCTCAGTGGTTAACGAATCTGACTAGGACCCATGAGGTTGCGGGTTCGATCCCTGGCCTCGCTCACTGGGTTAAGGATCCGGCGTTGCCGTGAGCTGTGGTGTAGGTCGCAGACGCGGATCGGATCCCGCGTTGCTGTGGCTGTGGCGAAGGCCAGAGGCTACAGCTCCTGTTAGACCCCTAGCCTGGGAACCTCCATATGCCGCGGGTGCGGCCCTAGATATGGCAAAAAGACAAAAAAAAAAATAAGAGGGAAATTTGAACAGAGGCATAGAAGGAGGGTAGCTATGAAGCTGCAGGCAGAGACTGGAGTTAGGCCACTACGAGCCAAAGAACGTCTGGGGCTACTGGAACTTGGAAGAGTCAAGAACAGTTCCCCTCCGACAGGCCTTGAAGGGAGCATGGCCTTGACAATACCTTGATTTTGGGACTCCCAGCTTCCAGAACTGGGAAAGAATAAATTTCTATTGTTTTAAGCCACCCAGTTTCTGGTGCTTAGTTACAGCAGTCCTAGGAGACTAATACAGGCGGTAAAAGTAGAACTTTTCTAATTCCTTTAGATGGCATTAGCATTATACTAAACACAGTCATCGAAAATGAAACTGTTCCCAAGTGCACATCACTTAAGAAAAAACTCTCTCGTCTTTGGATTTTCTTACATGATGGAATTAAAAGTCAACAACTCATTGAGTGTCAATTCATACCTCAAATGGATTACTTTGGTCTCTGAAAAAATAATGAGGATGATAAAACGTTTAAGCGTTTCTCATTAGAGGTGCAGAGCACTGCACCTTCAATCACTCCTTCGCCAACTACGCAAGGACGTGCTTACTTGTTATTAGTCGGTCCTGTTGCCAAGACATCAGACTGTAACTTTGGAAAGAATCCTTGCTCGTATTTGCCTTGACCGATTTTCATATCAAGTAGATGTGGGTGGATTGCAGTGTGATCCATTTTCATCAGCCGCTGCTCAATTGACTGAGCTATAAATTAAATGTAGAACACATTAGAGACATTTCATTCGCTAAATCTTAAAAAAAAAAAATAGTGCTTCTTCCACTCATGCAGTGACAAGAAACTCAAATCTTTCTGACAGTTTGAAATAGATTTTTACAAAAGCTCTCCAGAAATCAGCATAACGTTAAGTACAAAAGGTTAGTTTTAAGTATATACTAGGTAATTAATTTCCATTGTATTTTTTTGCATTTGTCAAAGGCAGAGAAGCAGGGTCAAAAAAATCCATAATTTAGTACTGAAATAGTTTCCCTTAAGTGGGAAATTCAATATTCTTAATGAAAATGTGGTTCTAAGGACAACATTAAAGAAAATGATGGCAAATTTAAAATATTTTCCTTGAGCTGAAAGATAAGTTAAACGGAAGGAAAAAGCAAGCACTAAAGCCTTCTGTTACTTTAGTTCTTTGTGCAAAGATCCACTAAATATGCATGCTTCTGCATTTGTGAAAACAAGGAACTGTGTCAAATATATTACTCACTTTTAGCAACAGTCACATTCTCACTAGTAGGAGTCATTCAGGGGTGCTTATTAGATCAAAGGGGGTAACGTAAAAAAAAATAAAATAAGCAGGCATTTAGAAAATGTCCAGAGGATAAGAAACTGCCTTTTGAAGAGTAAAATAGGCCAGAGTTAAAAGACAGGAACTACTCAACATTTCTGTTCTAAAACCGCTTAAAGTTAGGAGACATTTCAAAGACCCAGGAAACAGTGAACCATCTCTCTGGTTTTTAAAAAAAAAAAATCTGATCTTAAATGTTTTTATCAACTGAATTTTCAAGAGAAAACATAATACCCGTGAAGCAAGATTAGGGTTCCCCTCGCTTGTCTAGAGATTACCAAGGGGAGGACAAGCACTGAGTATGGCTGTGTGAACACACAGTGGGAACTGCCAATCTGGGGATCTGAGGAAAGTAAAAGGGTATTTTCATACCTATTTCATAGAGTCGGTTTATTTTGCCCCACTCAATACCAGCAGATTGTGACTGGTTCTTCCCCATACATATTCAAAAAAAAAAATTCTTCTTTGGGTGGGGAGGGATCTGTCCATGACACATTCTATTCTTGTCAAAATAACCGGCTTGAACCATCCTATGTGAGACCGATGCCTGCCCGGCAGCTGTCTGTGGCTGCAGCACTAAGGGATGTGTGCCGAAGGCGTGGCTACCCTCTGACTCTAAACCTTAAATGCTGGAATATCTATGTTAAGCTTCCCTGATTTTTCTTTGTCACTCATGTGATTTTATCCAAAACTTCCTTGAGTTTCATTTTATTTTTAATGTATAACTTGCACTTCTCTTGAAATGTAGTCCATATGTTCTAGGTTGGGAAAAGGATGTCATCTTTTAATGTGAAATGATATTTAATTTTCAGTGATGTCCCCTGACTCTCCACAACCATATCTACACTTTCTATGCTTCTTGATATGCATAAAACACAATTAACAGATGGTTTAGGCAAGTAATGCTTAGATTCATGGCATGGAATTCTCTGAAGTCCCTGCCAATTTTATGTTCCATGACATACTATAAACTTCCATCTCTGCCAATGAGTGCTTCTGTCCTCATATAAGGAAAAAAAGAAAAGTAGATTCAGTTTTTCCACTGGTTTTAAAAGACAGAAAAATCCATCTGATACTGAGTTATTCTCCATTAGTAAGGAAACTGTGTAAAAACAAAAAGCATGATTCACAATAAACTAATTACTCCAGGGTTTATAAGATTGCCATAAGGAGCACAAGGCAATATTGCTTTCCAGTGATTATACCGTCAGTGACCAGTGAATATTCAGAAATTGTTAAATGCCTGCTTTTAGAGGTCATGGGCCTGTTGTTAGACTTTCAAGGGTTTGTGCCAAAACTCATTTTCTGTGATCAGTAAGGAATAAGAAAATTCTGCGTTACTATCAACTGGTCTTTCTGCACAGAAATCATGCGGTTCTGGTGCCACAATATCAGCAGCGTACAGCCTCTGCCTAAGGAGTTCACCTGCAAATCAAAATTCTGTTTAGTTAGAGGCAAAAAAGAAACAAAAGTAAGGCAAAAATGGACAAAGGAAGGATACACAATAAAATTCAATGTCAACAACAAAATCCCAATCTCCACAGTTTTTGTTGGGGGTTGGGGGTGGGGAGGAGACAGCTTCCTGATAAAAAAAATAACTACACCATTTATGAGAGATAGACATATTCACAGCCAGCCGCCTCCTTTTGCTTTTTCTTTTTCTTTCTTTTTCTTTTTCGGGCCTCACCTGCAGCATGTGGAAAGTTCCCAGGCTAGGGGTCAAATTGGAGCTGTAGCTGCTGGCCTATGCCACAGCCACGGCAACGCCTGATCCAAGCCAAGTCTGTGATCTACACCACAGCTCCTGGCAACACCAGAGCCTTACCCCACTGAGCGGGGCCAGGGACTGAACCCGCATCCTCGTGGGTACTAGTCAGGTTCTTAACCTGCTCACAGCCACGGCAATGCCTGATCCAAGCCAAGTCTGTGATCTACACCACAGCTCCTGGCAACACCAGAGCCTTAACCCACTGAGCGGGGCCAGGGACTGAACCCGCATCCTCGTGGGTACTAGTCAGGTACTTAACCTGCTGAGCCACAATGGGAACTGTTCTTTTGCTTTTTAAAAGTTTTTGATAAATGAAGTTCCTAGGAGACTATTCCTAATCTGGCCTCATCTCTTTTTCATATATGTTAAATCTCTTAACGGTACATTTTCAAGAGTATTATATAATTTCCACGATGATAGGGGGAGTATCAAACTCTGAAAAGCTGAGAGAAAAATCTATTTTAATTAAAAAGATTTCTAGAAGCACACAAATACAGCAATCAGTGCTTAGCTCCATTTAAAAAAAAAATCTGTCAGGAAGGAAGGAATAAAATTTGCTCAGTAAGGCATTACACTATTTACATGGCTATTAATAGGCATACTACTCTCTGAATAGGCACAGACATTTCCACTCACTCTGCTTCCTCAAATCCCAGAAGCACACAGGCAACTGTCACTTCCTAAAGGAGATCCAAGGATCTACTCTCAGAAGTGGGATACAATAGAATGTTTCAGTGAGTTATCAAAGAACTCTAAGGCTACACAAAAGACAGCATTTTTATACCTCTTTCCCCTAAAATATGCTACAACTATCACCCCTCCTGGAACTTTGATCTGCTTAAGATAAAGTGAGAAAGGTAAGCAACAGAGCCAGAGAAAAGAAAATCCACGTTTGCTGCCTATTTTTGCTCCAGAAAAGAAATTGCTCTCAAGTAGCTCCTACACTTGAAAGGAAAGAAAGAAAGAAGGGCACTCAAGTGACAAGATACCAGCTTATTTGGCAAAGAAAGAGATAGGAACCAGGTATAAACGCATAAAGTCATGTGGATTGGTACGTTTTTCATGTTTATTTATTGAATGAACAACTGATGTGGTAGTAAGACTTCAGGTGCTAGAATCAGTCAAATGGGAGTTCAAATTAGGGCTTAATCAACCACTGGCTGGGTGACCACATGCAAGTTACTTAACCTCAGCTTTTTCAGTTATAAGATGAAGCCAGTAGTAAAACAAGCAATAAAATGTGTCTATACTCCCTCATTAAGATCAAATGCAAAAAAGCATATAGAACGGCTGGTATAGTGTTGCACATAACAGGTACTCAGTTATGACTCACTGACTATTAATATGATCATTTATTTAACATACTATATTACACTGTCAGACAGACTGGCCAAGACACCTAATTCTCTGAAAGAAAAACTAGCGTCAGGGTTGGGGAGTCTCTAATTCGAGTACAAGAATCTAGGGATTTAGGAGTTCCCGTTGTGGCTCAGTGGTTAGCGAACTCGACTAGCATCCATGAGGACGCAGGTTCGATCCCTGGCCTCGCATAGCAGGTTTAGGATTCAGCACTGCAGTGAGCTGTGGTGTAGGTCATAGTTGCAGCTACAGCTCTGACTGGACCCCTAGCCTGGGAACCTCCATACGCCGCAAGTGTGGCCCTAAAAAGACAAAAAGACCAAAAAAAAAATCTAGAGATTTAATTTCAATAAAAGAAGCTATTCTAATGAAAGCTAACACTAAAGTAAACACAGTATTTTAGTTATGCAAATTAGGGAACTTGAATTTACTACTTTAAATTAATACTTATCTTTTTCCTTGGATGAAGAAAAGAAGAGGTGAAGAGCAAAAAGGCAAAACAAGCAGCAAGACAGAAATGAACAATTTTCCATTAAGGCAATAGAGAACAAGATGCAAATCACAGCAACCCTACAGCTCTATTTCATTCAATTTGTTATTATTTTTCATCTTCTGAGGGAAGAGGGATGTCAAGTAGGAAAAGGACGGACATCAGCTCACAAAACAGAAGGAAACAAAACTGTAAAAGAGCATTTCTTGATACAGCACAAGGAAAAGGATTAACCACAAAGTCTAAAACTTTTCAATGTTGTGGTTTTATTATAAGGCCAACAATATGTAAAGAGAAATGAGCATAGGTTTTAATTTTAAAAGGCATGACGAAAGTACCTGCTTCTTTTAAAGTGCTGCATTTCTGATAGATAGATGTCCTCAAGGTGGGCGCCCTTACATTATACAGTCTTATCTTCTCAATCCGAGAGTCAAAGACTCGAAGCAAAGGATCTTTCTCTTCCCACTGAGACATAATTTTATTATCAATAAAGGTGGCAAACATCTGTGTTTCAATGAAGCGTGAGAGGAATGGCAGGTAAGGCTCAGGCTGGTCAGACAGAAAGGACGCCTGTAATGAGATAATTAGGAAATTATTACAAGTGCAAAGAGACCATCTCAGTCCTACATGACAAATCCAAAAGTTATCTGTTGCTAAGATCATTCCTTTTAAATCTTATACAAAACAGCTGTTTGAAATTTAGAATTCCTTAAGAATCCACTTTTCTTTTCTTGCTTCTAGATGCAGAGAAATTTAGGACAGTTAGGTCTTGAGCAGCTGATCCTATCTTTCAGAACTGATTTACGTCCTGGTCCTCATGACATTATGTAGAAAAGAGGGCATCATTAATGAAAGATGGTGGATCGGTTGCTGCAAGATCGTCAGTCATTCTCTTCTCTTACCATTAAATTCGACCCTTTTCCCCAGTGAGCTGTAATTTCTTCTGCTCTCTCCTCCTAGCCTTTGCCAAACAGCTCCAGGTCATAGGCAGTGAGGTGACTGACTGATACAATAATGATACACACTTAAGCAATAACCTTTATTAAACACTCAACAACATGGAATTTGTGCTTATGGGTAAAATCTTTTGTCTTCAAATGGATGTTAGGCCCCCACAGTTAAGAGACTGATGGAAGAGCATCAATTCAAGATCAAACTCCATTCCAGTGTGTGCTGACAGAATATTCTGGGCCTTAACCACCAAAGGCATCGCCTGAAAAACCATCCTAAGCAAGCCATGCCTTTGGAAAACACGTACAACCAGCCGCATGTCCCTGGGCCCAGCTTGCCTGCTGCACGCAACGGTTCAGTAAATTGTAAGTGGGCTCTCATTCAAAAGATTCATTTTTTTTCCTTTGGTGCTTCGGATCCATGTGTGTAGAGGAACTCTGGTCACAATTTCACATTGAGATTGGAAGGTGACTACTATTTCAGCTTCTGGATTGCTTTTGCTCTTTTGAGTAGGTAGGCAATGTGGCAAAAGCCAGAAGGGGAAAGCTGAAATGTTAAGTTTTGACATAAGATCACTCTCCTTAATACTTACTAGCCTCCTCCTAGCACATTTTTCATTCTGAAATTTAGGAAGCCTTTGAAAAATTTCCTTGCAGAAATCCATTCAATTTAACTGTCTCCATAGTTTAGATGCAGTTACATAAATCCAAGCAGCCAGAGAAAAGTTCACACCTAGTCTCCAGAAATCCGTTCACTTCTTTAAAAGACATTTTACAGATAAATATCAATTATACTTTTCATAGAGCAAACAGCCTTTTTTTCCTAAATGGACGAAATGTCTGGCTTTGATATTTAGATCCTTGCGGATGACAACCCTTAAGTCAGCAATGACTTGGCCTGAATATTAGGTATGTGATAAGTCCTGTAAGTTTTCCTAGTGAAAAATGAGAGGATTACAAGACTCCTGGAATCCAACATGAAACTTTCATTTCTCTAGGGGTTATATAAAAAGAATTCCATTTATAGTTTGAAGCTACATAAAGATTAAGAAGGAAGAAAGTACCAGTGCTCAATTTAGATAAGAATTTGAATTGCCCCAAGGATAAATCATGAGTATACACAGATTAGTTCCAAGCTGGCTAGGAAAAAATGTGGGAAAATGATTAAGCATAATGAAACAGGAACCTAAGCGCAGAAATACATTTGGAGAAGTGAAGCTTTCTTAATGTATTAAGTTTTATTCAAATACGAAGTGCATCAGAATCTATTAAGTGTAGTTTGTATGCCTCATCTAAAAAATATCTGATGAAATCAGAAAATGATCTTTTATATTGCCCACCTTTACAAAACTTTTTAATTAATATTTATTTGTTAGGGAGTTCCTGTCGTGGTGCAGCAGGAACGAATCTGACTAGGAACCATGAGGTTGCAGGTTCAAGCCCTGGCTGGCCTCGCTCAGTGAGTTAAGGATCCGGCGCTGCCGTGAGCTGTGGTGTAGGTTGCAGACGCAGCTCGGATCCCGCACTGCTGTGGCTGTGGTGTAGGCCGGCGGCTACAGCTCCTGTTAGACCCCTAGCCTGGGAACCTCCACATGCCGTAGGTGCAGACCTAGATAAGGGAAAAAAGACAAAAAAAAAAAAGTTCTCTATGGGAAGGGAGGGGGGAAAATCTACATTTTGAAAACATTAACAAAATCAATAAAACACAGCCCACTAAGAACTGTAAAAAGGGAAACTCTGATTGTTTTTACTTTGTCAAAGTTCTGCATCTGTTCCCGGTTGGTCAGCCATGATTCCATGTCCTGGGCCGTCTGAATCACAAAGGCTTCATAATCGGCAAACATCTGCGTAAAGCGGTTAGCAAAGACCTCGCGGAGCTGCACGTTGAGCTGGTAGTCCCTCAGTTCTGCCTCTTCACACTGCAGTTTTAAGTCCTTTTCTTTGTCACTCAAAGAGGCAGAGAGATCCATTTTTCCCACGGTCACACCAGTCCGCTTGGCCAGGGCCTGGAGGCGGGCTATGGTCTCGTTGCCCTTCAGTAGCTCGTACATGCTGATGTCATCAGCAGAGACGTTGCCATTCTTCTTGTCATTGACCAAGTCCTTCAGGACCAGGTTCTTCAGTTTGGTGGCACTTTCACTGCCATGTAAGCTGCCCTCAGGTGGGATCCCAAATTGAAGAAGAACTTCAGAGAGTTCCTGGATAAAATCCACTTTATTGGGGAACTGTGGGAATTCTTCAGGCAACTCGATGAAATGGTTGTCGATATCCACAAAACACAAATTAGCCTGGAAGCAAAAAGAACGACACAAAAAGGTTTTAGAGTAAAGGAATCTGATTTTCTAAAATAGTCTTGCCAACTCTTATACACAGAATCACATATTGTACTGCCTTTTATTATTATTTTTTTTTATTTTTATCTTTTTAGGGCCACACCTGTGGCATATGGAGCTTCCCAAGCTAGGGGTCGAACAGGAGCTACAGCTGCCAGCCTACACCACAGCCACAGCAATGCCAGCCAGATCCGAGCCGCGTCTGCGACCTAAACCACAGCTCATAGGAACACTGGATCCCCAACCCACTGAGCGAGGCCAGGGATTGAACCTGCTACCTTATGGTTCCTAGTCGGATTCGTTTCCACTGTGCCATATGGGAACTCCTTATTTTTACTTTTTGGCTGCAGCAGGAACATGTGCAAATTCCCAGGTTGGGGATCGAACCCAGGCCACAGCAACTAGGGCAGTGACAATGCTGGATCCCTAACCTGCTGCACCATAAGGGACTTCTTGGCACTCCCTTTTATGTTAATCTTCTCAGGGTTCAGATTATTTTATCCTTTAAAAACAAATCTTCATGCAATTCCCATTGCGGAACAGCAGATTAAGAATCTATACTAGTGGAGCTCCTGTTATGGTGCAGTGGAAACAAATCCAACTAGTACCCACAAGGATGTAGGTTCGATCCTGGGTCTCAGTCAGTGGGTTGTGGAACCAGTGTTGCCGTGAGCTGTGGTGCAGGTTTCAGACGCAACGCAGGTTCCGAGTTGCTGTGGCTGTGGTGTGGCCAGCAACCGTAACTCTGAATCAACCCCCTAGCCTGGGAACTTCCATACACCATGGGTGCAGCCCTTTAAAAAAAAAAAAAAAGGAATCCGACTAGTATCCACAAGGGCTGCAGGTTCAACCCCTAGCCTCATTCAACAGGTTAAAGGATCGGGCATTGCCGCAAGCTCTGGTATAGGTCGCAGACATGGCTCGGATCAAGTGTTGCTGTGGCTGTGAGATAGGCCAGCAGCTGCAGCTCCCATTCAAGCCCTAGCCTGGGAATTGCCATATGCCACGTGTTTGGCCCTAAAAAGAGAAAAATAAAAATAAATATTTGCTGCCAGCATTTTTCCCTATGTGAGGGAATATATTACTATATATTTAATATATATGAACAATTTTCCCTGGGTCTCATTAGTTTATTGTAATCTGGACATGACTATAATATACGGCATCCGTTAGGCATTCCTAAATAGGTGAAAGTGTACAGATTCGTAGTTCCTTACAAATAGAAGGCAACGAGGAGTTCCCATTGTGACGCAGTGGAAATGAATCCGACTAGGAACCATGAAGTTGTGGGTTCGATCCCTGGCCTTGCTCAGTGGGTTAAAGATCCAGCGTTGCTGTGAGTGAGGTGTAGGTCGCAGACACAGCTTGGATCCCGTGTTGCTGTGGCTGCGGTGTAGGCCAGTGGCTACAGCTCCTGTTAGACCCCTAGCCTGGGAACCTCCATATGCCGCGGGTGCGGCCCTGAAAAGCAAAAACAAAACAAAACAAAAAAAAGCAACAAGCAAAGTAAAATGCTCAACAAGCTTGAACTTTCTATGCCATTCTACTGCTCTCACACCATTTATAATTTAGAATTAACAATAACTGCATCTGTAGGACCCCAAATGGGATGAAATTGGCAAAGAGCAATCCAGTTCACAGAAAGTCCAGAAATTTTCACTTGATCGAAAATTAGCCTCAATCTTTTAGATGACAAAACCATTTCAGGAGCTGCTGCACAAAGAGCAGGAGGCAGAGGGTGGTGGAGGCAAGTGCTTAGAGAACTAGAAACGACAAAGTCTTGGGTAATTTGAAGGTGACCTGAAGCGGGCCCCATCGCGTAACGGTTTTTAGCACTCTGGACTATGAAGGTGACCTTAATATTTTTGAGCTGATGAAAAAACGAGACAGAAATAAGAGGAGGGAGTATCCATCGTGGTGCAGTGGAAACGAATCCAACTAGGAACCATGAGGTTGCGGGTTCGATCCCTGGCCTTGCTCAGTGGGTTAAGGATCCTGCGTTGCCGTGAGCTGTGGTGTAGGTCGCAGACGCGGCTCGGATCCCGCGTTGCTGTGGCTGTGGCGAAGGCCGGCAGCTACAGCTCCGATTGGACCCCTAGCCTGGGAGCCTCCATATGACATGGTTGCGGCCATGAAATGATTAAAAAAAAAAAAAAAGACAAAAACAAATTGGTATTTAAAAATATAAAAGGAATAAGAGGAAATGTGTTTTTGAGTTTGTTTACATTCTAGATATAAAAAGAAGACTGTTAAATACCTTTCAAGTAGATAAAGAAAATTTAAGGGACTACGTACCTGCATAAAATTCTTTGTGTGTGTGTGTGTGTGTGTGTGTCTTTTTAGGGCTGCACCTGCGGCATAAAAAGGTTCCTAGGCTAGGGGTCGAATCCGGAGCCGCCAGCCTACTCCACAGCCACAGCAACGCCAGACTGGAGATGCGTCTGCAATCTACACCACAGCTCACGGCAACGCCGAATCCTTAACCCACTGAGCAAGGCCAGGGATCGAACCTGCATCCTCGTGGATACTAGTCAGATTCATTTCCACTGAGCCATGATGGGAAC
Source organism: Catagonus wagneri (assembly GCA_004024745.2). Classification (NCBI taxonomy): domain Eukaryota; kingdom Metazoa; phylum Chordata; class Mammalia; order Artiodactyla; family Tayassuidae; genus Catagonus; species Catagonus wagneri. Next base: position 12,631,566 of record PVHT021183646.1, read on the forward strand.
TCCCCTGCATAAAGTTCTGATTCTCCCTCAGTTACATAAAACTGACACTGAACACAAGGCATGGGGTCAAGTCAATAAACAGAACAGGAAGCCTTGCGGTGAGCTTCCCCATCTCCCCAGGGCCCCAACAATGCCCCCAGGTAGCAAGGAGAGAATTCATACAGTCCTCTGATCCTGAATGTGAAGAGAGGAGTGCAGATTTCTAGGTCGCTGTTATTCTCTTTTGATCCCTGCTCTTCATGTTAGAGGCTGATGAGCAACAAGTACAGCAAAGTTCCAAATCAAGCTCAATAAAAACTCAAAAGACTTTCCACCATCCAAAAACAGAGAATCAACAGCGATTCTTCAAGCCTAAAATAACCTCTGAATCCAACCCTTTAACTTGCAGATAAAGAAACAGAGGTTCAAGAAGACAGGTGACTTCCTGACATGCATCCTCAAACAGCCGCACAGCTTAAGGGACATTTTTCTTCTCCATTATGCCTCATTTCCAATGGCAATAGTTTTCTTTAAATAAAACAAGCGTTGAAGTCACATCTTGCTGAAGACAGGAGTGCTACTTACAGCTTTATTTAAATCCACATCTTTATATATGTTTCTACAGTCTCTAGAAAGTAGCATATATTTTATGGCTTAACGGAAGAAACTAGGTCATCATAATTCAAATGGATGATTCAATATCTTTAACAACAGCAGAAAAAAATTCGCTAACTTGCTAACCTAAATATGTTAACCAGCAACCATCTCTCCACTTACATTTTGTACTATCTTTCATTAATGCCTTCTTGCCATCTTTTCATATCCCTTTCCTTCCCTTATGAAAAGAGAAAACTATACATCTTAAGAAATTTTAAAGCTTGTTACGCTCATGTTGTCACTGCTGAGCCGAAAACATACAGCAAGGCAAGGTGGGTGTTCCAGCACCGCAGCTACTGGCCTGTCTTCTTGTTCCCATGAGTTTCCCCTGCCCTCCTGTGTTGGCTTACAAGGGCCAGAGTTGGGGCTTTGCTTATCACAAAGTAGAAACAGTGAATGTGAACTTATAATACAAAAATGTATGAGGAGGAGTTCCAGTTGTGACTGCGGCTTAGCGGAAATGAATCCAACTAGGAATCATAAGGTTGCGGGTTCAATCCCTGGCCTCGCTCAGTGGGTTAATGATCTGGTATTGCCATGAGCTGTCGTGTAGATCCTGCAGGATCCTTGGATCCTGCATTTCCGTGGCTGTGGCGTAGGTCAGCAGCTGTAGCTCCAATTGGACGCCTAGCCTGGGAATCTCCATATGCCATGGGTGCAGTCCTAAAAAGCAAAAATAAAAATAAAAATGTAGTGAAGAAAAACCAAAATGCCCTTTTCTAAATCAGAACTCCATCCAATAGGATATCACTTCTTTTTCTCTTTCTTTTTTAAAGGCCACACCTGTGGCATATGGAAATTCCTGGGCAAGGGGTCGAACTGGAGCTGCAACTGCAGCCTACACCACAGTCATGGCAACACCAGATCCCAGCAGCACCTGTGACCTGTGGTAACACCGGATCCTTAACCCACTGAGCAAGACCAGGAATTGAACCCACATCTTCATGGAGACAACACTGGGTCCTTAACCCACTGAGCCACAATGGAATCTCCTACAATAGGGTATTCTGATAAGCCATTTTCTCACTTTAAGTACCATTAGGTTTAAAAAAAAAAAATATATATATATATATTTTTTTTTAAAAATATATATATATATTTTAAAAAACCCTCAAGAATGAAAAATATACTTGACATCTCAACCTCACGCTGTTTTAGGACTAAATATTTTTACATTTTGACTGATCAACACTGCCCAGAAATCTTCATGATATGTAATTACTTCAAATTAAAAATAACAAACATTCCTCCAAAAATAAGAGAACCAAGACTTGAAGCTTAATTACCTCTTCTGCCATAAAGCTTTCCCATGTCCCTCTCCTAAAGGCATTTTTATTTTCTCTGCATATATTCTTAGCTTTTAAATTCCTCTTACCATTTTTTTTTTTTTTGGAAAGCCTGTGTTAGCTGATATTTGTAAATGTCTTATTTTGGAAAGCAGAAATCACTTTTTTTTATTAATTAATTAATTAATTAATTTTGTCTTTTTGCCTTTATGTAGAGCCGCACCTGCGGCATATGGAGGTTCCCAGGCTAGGGGTCTAACAGGAGCTGTAGCTGCCAGCCTTCGCCACAGCCACAGCAACGCGGGATCCGAGCCGCGTCTGCAACCTACACCACAGCTCACGGCAACATCGGATCCTTAACCCACTGAGCAAGGCCAGGGATTGAACCCGCAACCTCATGGTTCTTAGTCGGATTCGTTAATCGCTGAGCCACAAAGGGAACTCCAGAAATCACCTCTTAAAGGTAGCTTCTTTCTCAGATGTCTCCTAGCGTATCCTGCCCTCACAGTATACGAGACAACTGTTTGCTGAATGAATGAATAAGGCTCAAAGAGATGGTCCTTTTGCGGCACCTTAAAAATACAGGCAAGAGGAAGAAATACCCAGGAACCTGTGGCCAGAGCGGCTCTCTCCATGTTTGCTAAGAGTTCTGGTTTCCCAATGGCTGAAGTTAAGCTGGGCTGGCATAAGGGTAAGCCAGAGGAGAACATTTAACATTTTCATAGAATTTTAAGGTAAGATATGACAAAAAGAAAGTAACAAAAGCAATTCCGTTTCTGATTTTTTTTTTTTGTCCACTGTTTTCTGTAAAGATGAGTAAGAATGGTAGAAAGAGAGGTACCAGTCTGTGTAACTAACGCTCACTGTTCCATCCATCCCTGTTTGTCACTCACCCCCTCAGTTTAACGACCTGTGCCTATCACTTTGGGATCACAGGGCAAGTGAGTGGGTGGTTAATTATAACTCTACGCAGTTACATTAGTTAACTAACAACTAAAATCATGCCTTCCTAAAATAATCATTTTATAAACATCACATTCATAGCTATTCTAAGAAGCCCTCTCCCTATTTTTAGCTATTTTACTTTAAAGTTTTCAGGGAAAGCCGGTTATTACCAGTCACCTTTTAAAGACAGCTATTTTTGTACCCACTTCCTCCTCCAAATTATGTGGAGTAGATTATTTCATTTCACTGTAAAATGATAACCGGATTAAAGTGATATGCTATTAGCCTTTTCCTCTAAAATAGGAATGCACTAATGTATACTTTCTATATAAAGGCACTACTATTTTCACAGCTGATTCAGGTTATTTCGTATTATTCTACTCTTATGAATAGACAAGTATGTGTATTTATTAAATAGTGCTGATTTAAAGTGCATGAAAAATTAGAAAATCATGGACATTATTCTAAGAGCTTCCAGAATTTTTAATTTGTTTGGCTTTAGAGTCAGAGTATACAGACATAGAGACAGAAAGATTTCCTGACAACAAACACATCAAGGTCGCATTTAAAAATTCTCAACAATTATTATTTATGTAAAAATGAAGATAATATTTATGCACCTAAACAAATATCATCTGATTAACATAAAAACAGACCAGGAGTTCCCATTTTGGCTCAGCAGGTTACGAATCCAACTAGCATCCATGAGGATGCAGGTTCAATCCCTGGCCTGGCTCAGTGGGTTAAGGATCTGGTGCTGCTCTGAGCTTTGGTGTAGGTCTCGGAGGAGGCTTGGATCCCTTGTGGCTGTGCTGTGGCCTGCATCTGTAGCTTCGATTCGACCTCTAGCCTTGGAACGTCCATATACTGCACCTGTGGCTCTGAAAAGCAAAAAGCAAAAAACAAACAAACAAAACAAAACAAAAAGATACTCAACAAGAAACTAAAACATGTTGCTGTTTAAGTCTTTTAAGAAAATGCACTTGGCTAGTCTATTTCTTTTTCCTTGAAAATTTAAAGGACTTAGTTGTTTGAACCAACAAGATCATTAATTTAATAAAAGAGAAAACCAAAGAAAAAGATCAGGTATTAAAAACAGGTATATAAGGGAGACAGAAACAGAGAACATGCACAAGCTCAAAAAGAGCAAGACAGTTTGCATGTTTGTTTTATATAATCTGAATCAAGCTATTTTCCCCAAACAAAAATGTTAATTTTGGTAGAGAAACATTCATTAGGATAAAGCAAGCAATGGTTGATTACAGGAATCATTACTGGATATAATGGCTGTGGCTTCATGCATTATTTCAAATTCACTTATTAAAATGAGAATCTCTATGGGAAATAAGAACAAATAAAAGTGAAGCACGGGAGTTCCCATCATGGCACAGCAGTTAACGAATCCGACTAGGAACCATGAGGTTGCGGGTTCGATCCTTGGCACCGTTCAGTGGGTTAACAATCTGGTGTTGCAGTGAGCTGTGGATTGGCATAGGCCAGCAGCTGTAGCTGTAGCTCCAATTCAACCCCTAGCCTGGGAACCTCCATATGCTGCAGGTGCAGCCCTAAGATGACAAAAGGAAAAAAAAAATGTGAAGCACAGCATGAAAGATTTTATTAAGAAAGGTGCTAATTAAACAGCTAATGATATAATGTTATAAAGTTATAAAAACATAACTATTTTATGTTTTTTAATAGGCCAGGGCACTCTCATCAATATTTCAGTTCAAAGGCTTTACATTTCAACTCCGAGTACCATTAACAACAGATAAAGATCAGACTCAAAATGCTTTCAACAATTACTTTTTATTTTCTTCTGAAACAATATTTGAAAATACAACACAAAGAAAGCACAATAACCTTAAGGTGGCCTAAAAGCTAAAAGTTAGAAATATTATCTCAACCACTTAGCCACGGTGACATTTTGAAAAAGCTGATAACCAGCCTTAATCTGAAAACAAAGACTACCAAAGTATTTAATATTTTAAAATGATCCCTAGCTTGCTAAAAGATGTTACTTTTCATTTGATAGAGGACAAGAGTCAAATTCATCTCTACTAATACAATGATTTTAAAGGATATAAAAATTGGGCTACATCACTTAAAAACAAAATTTGTAACATGAATAGTGGAAAAGAAATAAAATGTTAGAATAATAAAGCAACTAGATAAGACTATCGTCCACCTTCACAAATTTTATGGATGCGAAATGTGCCACTGTCATGGTTTTTTTCTTTCCTTTTTTTTTGCTACACCCATGGCATGTGGAAATTTCCAGGCCAGGAGGTGAACGTGAGCCACAGCAGTGACAATGTTATATATATATATTTTTTTGTCTTTTTGCCTTTTTTATCTAGGGCCGCACCCGCGGCATATGGAGGTTCCCAGGCTAGGGGTCTAACAGGAGCTGTAGCCGCCAGCCTTCGCCACAGCCACAGCAACGCGGGATCCGAGCCGCGTCTGCAACCTACACCACAGCTCATGGCAACGCCGGATCCTTAACCCACTGAGCAAGGCCAGGGATCAAACCCGCAACCTCATGGTTCTTAGTCGGATTTGTTAACCACTGAGCCATGAAGGGAACTCCCAGCGGTGACAATGTTGATCCTTAGCCCACTGAGCCTCCAGGGAACTCCAGCCACTGTCCTGTTTTGAACCATGTTTAATGAATGACTTTGTCATATAATAACCAGCAGGAGTCAGGATCTACATTCCGTGGCTTGAGTCTCTGCCCTAGACCTACTTGGAAGAGTCAGAACAGCCGAAACTCAGTTTAGACAAAGACAATGCCTATCTAACAAAAGCAGCCTTGACCTAAATCCGCAAACACTAAATGCTTCATCATTCATGGTAAGTTTTACCTCTTGAGGAAGTTCTAGCTTAGAACGGTCGGTTCCTTCTTTTGACTGAAGGCCCATCAGATAAGGGACAGGAGCATCAAGAAAATGTAGCAGAGAAGCAGGCAGGATGGGCACGTAAACATGCTGCCACTGAAACGGGAACAGAAGCGTGGTGATGCCTTCCGCCACAGTCATCAGGCGTTGGTAATCTGCACAGAGCGACAACAGAGATGGAGGAGAAGATTCCAAGTCAAAACATCATCACCGCATTAGGGCTTGAAAACGTCCATTTTCAGAAAAAAATTCTTGTGCTAATAAATAAGTAAAATGTTTCTTTTCGACGATGCAGAAGAGGTTAGTTCCATCCCACCGTAATTAAAGAGTTAAATGGTTTCACTTGAGTGGTTTGAAGGGGGTACGGGTAGGTGGCAAACAGCATCAGATTTTGCTTTTGAAACACTGGCATTCCCTTAAAACGTGAAGGAAACAAGAACTAATAAAACTGCTCTTGGCACTTTTCCCACTGAAAATGTGTAAGAATATTGCTATTGATCATTTTTTGTATACATGCGTATGTATGCAATCCTCAATTTGAGGCTCTTTTTTTTTTTTTTTT
>PVHT021183646.1:12638888-12760514 GCA_004024745.2 Catagonus wagneri
TCTCCATACTGTTTTCCACAGTGGCTGCACCAATTTGCATTCCCACCAACAGTGTAATAGGGTTCCTTTTTCTCCACACCCTCTCCAGCACTTATTGTTTGTAGTCTTTTTGATGATGGCCATTCTGGCTGGTGTAAGGTGGTACCTCATAGTGGTTTTGATTTGCATTTCTCTAATGAGGAGTGATGTTGAGCATCTTCTTTTTTTCTTGTATAAATGATCATGGCTATAAGCCTATAGTTGTCCTGATTATATTTATTTTAGCCTTTGTTTTGTGGGTACAAGAAATCAACAGATAGGTGCATTCATCGTCATACTTCCTATACTAACCTCCAACTCAAATCCATGGACAAAATGAAAGTTACCAGAAAATTAAAGGTTGTTTTGTATGGGTGTGTTTGATTTACATGAAATAATTTATCAAAACTAAAAACTGTCCCCAATATTAAAGGGCCTTCTTCCTCTCCCTAGTTTTATAGAAACATAATTGATGTAGAACATTCTATTAGTGTTAGATGTACAACATGATGATGTGATATTATGCATATATTATAAAATAATTAACACTGAAAGTTTAGTTAACATCTATCACCTCACGTAATTATGAATAAAGTGCCCTCTTAAACCACTCTGCCGTGGACAATTTATACATACATATATCTATAATCCCTATTTAAACCCTTGGAGGCAGACATGCTTCAGAAAACAGATTTTTTTTTTAACTTAGAAAGGTAATACTATGCATACAACACATACCTGAAATACCCAGGGCAGCACCCTGTAAACAAATACATTAATATTTCTGCAGCAAACCATGAGCATCCCAGTAGGGGAGATTGCCAAAGAATTTAAAAAGGGTCATTTTCACTGAAATCTTATGTTGTCAATGAGCTACCAAAAAAGTTTGGTTTTCAGAATTATTTTGGATTTGAGAATTGAAGAAAATTGATACTGTGGGATTGTAATAATTCTCTCACAGAATTCACTGTGCACAAACATAGTAAAACCTGGGGGAATAAGATTTTGGGGGAGTCTCTTTTAAAAGGTGAAGAGAAATGATCTGAAGCTACCTGGTTCATATCAAATTCTAAGAATACCTGGCCATGCAAAACCAGGATGTTTTCCACCGAAAATTTTTTCTTGTGTTGTTTTATAATTAGTAAATACTTTAATAGTTTACAGTGGGATTTTCATCATAAATCATCAGCTATCCATAGCCTACATGTACTTCAAATTTTCCTTACTTGATTCATTATATAAAGATTTAAATTTTAGGTGAAAACTTGTTTACAGGAATACTTTTAAGAAACAAATAGCAGGAAGTTCCTGTCGTGGCTCACCGGTTAGCGAACCCAACTAGCATCCATGAGGACACGAGTTCAATCCCTGGCCTTGCTCAGTGGGTTAAGGACCTGGCGAGGCTGTGAGCTATAGTGTAGGTCACAGACGTGGCTCGGATCCTGCATTGCTGTGGCTGTGGTGTAGGCCGGTGGCTACAGCTCCAACTGGACCCCTAGGCTGGGAACCTCCATATGCTGTGGGTGTGGCCCTAAAAAGAAAAAAAGGGAAACAAATTTCAGGCAGCTTGAGGGAGAAGGGTGTTTGGTATTTTGTGGTTTGCATGGTGACCTTGCTTGGAGTAGGAGATCCTGTGCACCTCTGAGCTACAGGAGAAGAGCGTGGCTCAGCCGTGAGCATCTGGTCAGTGTGCAGCGACAGGAAGGCCAAGCTGTCACTAGATCAGTTCCTGGGTATCAGCAGGTTTTCGTTTCTTTCTCAGTTATAAGCCAGACGCAGGTGGAAGGTTTGAGGTTTTAAGCAGTCAGATTCTGTACCAGTTGTCTACTTATCCATCTACTGAGCTCCAAATCCACTCCATAAGTGGTCTGTGAAAATGAACTGGACTGCAAGTGCGCTCTCTTTTACAGTGGGCACACTGTTAAGGACATGAGAGAGACACCACAGGAGGAAGGGGCTTCTCTTCCAGTTCAGGAGTGCAGTGGGCGGGGTGCAGTGTTCTGTGTTTCTGCTCCTGCTGCATGGCTGATCAGTGGTGTGGACATGTGGGGACATCTGATGCTACGTTTCCCAGCCACACACCCAGCATGGCCAGTCTTAAAGACTGGGCCCTCCTAGCACGGACGCTGCACACTTGTATCTCAGAGCCACAGCGGCGCCTGACACCAGACTTCTGCGTGCCTGCTCACTTGTCCTGGGACGGGTGCTTTCTCCTCGCCCGGTGACTGTGGATCGGCTCTGGGCCAGGTAACCCATGGACCGCCACCATCCCCAGGAGCTGCCATACTTTCTCCAGTGAGGTCTGAACTTGGGAAGTGGCCCCCTTCCAAGTCAGTCCTTCCTAGGGTACCCTTTAGCATTTTCATCATGTCTTTATAGGTACTTTCCTAACACAGCTTAAGAAGTCATCAATGTTACATTCCTCTGTTTAAACTACCATGTAGTTTAATGTGTCTCCTGATTGGACCTGTGGTGAAAGGCAGAGGGTTTTAAGCAGTCAAATCAGATCCCTAGACACTCGACTATCTTATTTACTGTTGACGGGGAAAACGTTCAATCGCAAAGAAAACAAATTCTTTAAGTAATGGCAACTAGCATGGTGGGTTTTTCCTTGCTTTGGTTATGGAAAACTTTCACATGGGAAGTGAAAATAAATTATATGCTTCCCCCCTTCTACTAGACACTGAAAAACTGATATATATATATATATATATATATATATATATATATATATATATATATATTTTTTTTTTTTTTTTTCTTCTTCTCCACAATCCACCCAGTTGCTGTGGGTGTTCTATGACTATTCTTCTTTTCAGTCTGCTTTCTCAAGCTTGGGTGACATGCCATACACTTTTTTTTTTTGTCTTTTTGCCTTTTTTATCTAGAGCCGCACCCGTGACAAATGGAGGTTCCCAGGCTAGGGGTCTAACAGGAGCTGTAGCCGCGGGCCTTCGCCACAGCCACAGCAATGCGGGATCCGAGCCGCGTCTGCGACCTACACCACAGCTCACCACAGCTCACGGCAACGCCAGATACTTAACCCACTGAGCGAGGCCAGGGATCAAACCCGCAACCTCATGGTTCCTAGTTGGATTTGTTAACCACTGAGCCACGAAGGGAACTCCATGCCATACGCCTTTTTTTTTACTAATGGAATTACTTAGCAGAAACAAGATGATTCTTTTTAACTGAGCCAAGAAATAAAAGGTCTTCATAATTTGGCCCTGCCTCATTTCTTACCACCACATATATAGCCAGGGAATCTGCTTACAGTTCGTTCCCCGAACATGACGTGTTCACAGGTCCCTGTGCCTCTGTACGCCCTCTCTCCCTTTGCCCAGAATGTCCCTGCCCCTTGCAACACCTTTTCCTTAGACAATGGTTCCTTTGGAAAGCACTTCCTAAATACTTCTTATCGTCACATGCTTCCACGGTGCCTGATCTCTATTTCCATCACGGCAACTATGCATCTCAAACTATTAAAATTCTTTCATAACTCTCTCGTTCTATGTCTCTCCTCTCTTCCCAAATAACCATTATCTGCTGGAGAGCAACGACTCTATTTTTAATCTCAGATATTCTAGTACTTGGGGAGTTCTCCTGTGGCACAGAGTTAAAGATACAGCACTGCCACTGTAACAGCTCAGATCACTTCTGTGGCAGGGGTTCAATCCCTGGCCTAAGAACTTCTGCATGTTATGGGCAGGGCCAAAAACAGCAACAATGACAACAAAAAATAAAGCCAAAAAACCACCAACAACAAAACTGAGTTCCCTTGCGGCTCAGCAAGTTAAGAACCTGGTATTGTCGCTTCTATGGCTTCTGCTATGGCTTCTGGTTACATCTGTGGTACAGGTTTGATCTCTGGCCCAGGAACTTGCACGTGCTACGGGCACAGCCGAAAAATAAAAATTAAAAAAAAAAGTTAAAAAAAAAAAAGGATTTCTAACCTTTGGTAGAGAGCCTAGTGATTGGTCAATAAATGTGTACAAAGAAGTTAATATGCTAATAACTAAGGCATGTAAAATGAAATAAAACTACTGGACATCATGCTTGACCATGTTACATAATAACACATACTATCAAGAATTTGCCTTGCAGTGGCATAGGCATAGACCCTCTGAGATGGCCTGCCCTCTGCCATCTCATCCTCTAATCCTGATCCCTATCCACCCTATCCATCAGCATCCTGTGGAAAACAAGGACAGCGAGAGGCCCGGGGTTAGAGCCCAGAGAGGAGGCATAGGATCCACGCTGCTGGCCGAGGAGATTGCTAAGGGACCCCGGGCAGGTCCAGTGTGGGTTAGCAGTGCAATGCCCAGGAAAAGACCACACCTATCAGGGTTCACACAGCGCCAATGGAAGTGTGAGGATGGTGTTTTCCAGAAAACCTCTGGTGAACATCCTGATGCAGCTGGAAGATTACACAAGTACAATCCCAGGGCAGTGACTAGTTACTAACTGAGCCAGGCTGGCTTTGAGGCCTGGAACCAATGCATAAAAATTCAGTTCATGTCCCTAGCTCCAGAAATTCATTTCAAATATTGCCAGAGATGCCCTAACAACAGAGAATGTGATCCTTGCCCTTTGTGAGTATGCCATCAGTGTCTTTGCAGAAGAAACTGCACACCTCACATGAGCCACCCAACCTAAATTACTCATCTGTCCTCATACCAGCCTGTTTTCATAATAAGCTTTATTTTGACCCTCCAAAAAAATTACCTAAAATTCACAAAGAGGGAGTTCCTATCGTGGCTCAGCGGTAACAAATCTGACCAGTATCCATGAGGATGCAGGTTTGATCCCCGGCCTTGCTCAGTGGGTTAAGGATCCGGCATTGCTGCAAGCTGTGGTGTAGGCCACAGACACAGCTTGGATCCAGAGTTGCTGTGCCTGGGGTGTAGGCCGGCAGCTACAGTTCCAATTAGACCTGTAGCCTGGGAACTTCCGTATGCCGCAAGTGAGGCCCTGAAAGTAAAAAAAAAAAAAAAAAAAGTTAAAAAAAAATTCCCAAAGATATAATAAAAGGCAGAGTACGAATGCAAATGAACAGAAAATAAATTATCCTCAATGAATGGATAAAAACTAAGCTACCTCATGCTTATCAGTTGACAAAGATTAAAAAGAAAAATGGCAGTAAATGTGTGGGGAAAAGGGTATTCTCATACATTTCTTTATAAAGGCAGCATAAATTGTTACTGTTATGTGGCAATATCTATCAAAAGCTTAAAAATATAGAGATTACTTGACCCATCAATTTAGTAATTTATCACATAAACACACAAAAACACATTACATGGATGCTTATGTCTAGTCTCATCTATAACAGTGAACTACTTGTAATACTTGTAACATTCTAAGTATCTAAAAAAAAAAAAAAGGTTAGATTTACAGTCAGTTATATAATGAAGTATACTGAAGCTATTACAGGCATATCTATACTATTAAATGGAAACCCAAAATGTGTCTGGCAGCAGCAGGAAGGAGCTAGGTACTAAAAACTTGCTGAAATTCTACTTCTTGGATATAAGCCCAAAAGAACTGAAAGCTGAGTCCTAAAGACATCTGCACATCCATGTTCACAATACATTATGCACAGTGGCCAAAAGGTGGAAGCAACCCGAGGGTCCCTCATGGATAAATGGATAAACAAAATGCGGTAAAGACATACAATGAATTGGTATTAGGCCTTAAAAAGAAGGAAATTCTGACACATGCTCCAACATGGATGAACTTCGAGGACATTATGCTCAGTGAAATAAGCCAGTCAGAGAAAGACAAATACCGGATAATTACATTTACATGAGGTATTTAAAAATAGTCAATTCATGGAAACAGATGAAGAACGGTGGTTGTCAGGAAGAGGCTAAGAGTGGGAAGTCGGGAGATTTTTTTTCTTTATGGTCACACCCATGGACTATGGACATTCTTCTGCCAGAGACTGAATCCGCGCTGCAGCTGTGGTAACGCCAGATCCTTTGACCCACCGAGCAGGGCCATGGAGTTAACCCCTACCTCCAGAGACACCCAAGCTGCTGCAGTGGGATTCTTTCTTTCTTCTTTTTTCTTTTTGGTCTAAAGCCACACAAGCAGCATATGGAGGTTCCCAGGCTAGGGGTCGAATCAGAGTTGTAGCTGCTGGCCTAGCCAGAGCCACAGCAACGCCAGATCTGAGTAGGGTCTGGGACCTATACCACAGCTCACGGTAACGCCAGATCCTTAAGCCACTGAGTGAGGCCAGGCATGGAACCCTCGTCCTTATGGAAGCTAGTCGGGTTCGTTAACCACTGAGCCATGACTGGAACTCCTGCAGCTGGATTCTTAACCCGCTGTGCCACAGCAGGAACTCCGGGGGAGTTATTGTTTAATGGGCATAGAGTTAAAAGCTGTGGAGAACGGTTGCACAGCGTGAATATACTTATACTCTGAAATTTTGCTAGCAATAGTTAAGACGGTTAAATTTTGTGTGTGTGTGTGTTTTTAAACCACAATTTAAAAACCTTGCTGAATCTATATGGAAATAATCTGTGGAAAGTGGAATCTTCCCAAAATGGACCTATGAGAATAAATAATTTGAATTCGACTGAGAAGAGTTTTTTTGTTTTGTTTTTTGCTTTTCTAGGGCCACACTGGCAGCATATGGAGGTTCCCAGGCCAGGTGTCCAATCGGACCTACAGCTGCCAGCCTACAGCACAGCCACAGTAACACAGGATCTGAGCCACGTCTGCGACCTACACCACAGCTCACAGCAACACCAGATCCTTAACCCACTGAGTGAGGCCAGGGATCGAACCCGTAACCTCATGGTTCCTAGTCGGATTCGTTTCCACTGTGCCACGACAAGAATTCCAGAAAAGATTTTTTGATATGAGATGACTTTTTAAAAAAGTGTACGTGTTTCAAAGTCAAATAGGCATGCAAAACAGGTAATGAACTATATATTCATTGAGAATTTATTCTCTATTAAAAGATTTTTTTAATTCATAATTTTATTTTGTCTTTTTAGGGCTGCACCTGTGGCATATGGAGGTACCCAGGCTAGGGGTCGAATCGGAGCTGTAGCCGCCAGCCTACACCACAGCCATAGCAATGTGGAATTCGAGCCGCGTCTGCAACCTATGCCACAGCTCACTGCAACGCCAGATCCTTAACCCACTGAGTGAGGCCAAGGATCGAACCTGCGTAGTCATGGACACTAGTCAGATTCGTTTTCACTGAGCCACGATGGGAACTCCTTAATTCATAATTTTAAATAGAAATATAGCTTCCTATAAATATATGCATACCTATACATTCATACAAATATAATCTAATACTCCTGAGGACCTGTGAAAAGTAGTATCGCTTATTGCTTCAACAGAAATTAAAACAAAAGTATTTATGCATACATTATGTAAATAAATTACTTAATGTAGGCTAAATATAGTTGGTAATTGCTGATAAAAGAGAAAAAAGAACTGGATTATTTTTCTATTTTACATTATTAATAGTTATATTAATATGCCTAGCAGTTGTTCTATTCTGTAATAATTGTCACAGTCAATCTGTTCACTCTAATTTTAGTTCAATGATCTTTTAAATACATTTCTATTCACGGAAGTGTGCTCCTAAACTAACCTAAAATGCTAAATAAAATAACTATAAAACACGACTACATGAATTTCCTAAATAAATAAATAAGGGAAATCATTGGAGGCCAAGAACAAAATGGGAGCATGAGTCCAGTGGGGTAAAGCTGAAGTGTCTGGTTTTCTTTCGAGCATTTACTGATCCACGGTGGCCTAGAACTTCAAGTTTACTTTCCTGTGTGTTGAAGGGCAGAGTCCATGAAGGGCTGAAATTCAGATGGTAGATCCTCTTGCATAAAGGTAGACCCCCAAAAGGACAAAAACCTCAGGGAAAAGAGGAGTTTCCGTCGTGGCTCAGTGATTAACAAATCCGACTAGGAACCATGAGGTTGTGGGTTCGATCCCTGGCCTTGCTCAGTGGGTTAAAGATCCGGCGTTGCCGTGAGCTGTGGTGTAGGTCGCAGACGCGGCTCGGATCCCGCGTTGCTGTGGTTGTGGTGTAGGCCGGCGGCTACAGCTCCTGTTAGACCCCTAGCCTGGGAACCTCCATATGCCGCAGGTGTGGCTCTAGAAAAGGCAAAACGACAAAAAAAGAAAAAAAGAAAAAACAAGAAAAACCTCAGGGAAAAGAGATCAAGAAAGGAAAAAACATGGGAGTTTCATTGTGGCTTGGTGGGTTATGGATCCAGCATTGTCCCTGCTGTGGCTCTGGGTACAGCTGTGGTGCAGGTGTGATCCCTGGCCCATAAACTTCTGCATGTCAGGGGCACCGCCGGGGGAGAAAAAAAAAAAAACGCTCTACTGCCAAGGAATGTTGTCTGCCCTGGCCCTTGGAGGAAGGGAGAGAAAAAAGCCTCCCTGTGAATTCCTACCTACTGGCTAGTTTTCAAGGATGTTTGGGGGCTTATATTATCTGTACGGCCCAAAGAAAGACTAAGGTGAGAATTTTAACTTAATCTGTGTTACCTGTGAATTCAGATGCCTGGTGAGAGAAAATACAAACCCTGGAGGAATAAACACTCAATCCTCAACTTATAAGATACTGAATTTAGGTGAGAAAGAATAAAAAACATGCATGCTTAATACGTTTAAAGAAATTAAAGGAAGATTTAGGATTAAGAGTATACCGAAATTAAAATGTCAAAGAAGGGTTAACTGTGGAGTAAACGCGGGTAAAAAGAGAATACTCTGTGAGATAAATCAATCAGAATATAGCACAGAGACAGCAAGAAAGAGAGGCTGAGAGATATGTAAGACTGAGCAAGACAGATTAATTCATTTAATTAAAGTTTTAGGAGGATAAGAAAGAAAAAAAGACAGATGGAGCTATAATTTAGAAAGATGGCTGAGAATTTTCCAAAACTGGTGAAAAATATTAACCCTAGATTCCAGGAAACACAATGAATCACCAGCAGGACAAATAAAGAAATCCTCATCCAGATAAATCACACTCAAAATACAGGACACCAAAGATGAAGAGAAAATCTTATATGCAGTCAGAATGAAAACAGATTTCTAGCCAAGGAAGGACAATGAAGAGTGATTGTGACAGATGACTTCTCAATGGCTACACTGGAACCAAAAGACAGTACAGTATAATGTGCTAAAAGAGGAAAAAAAAAAAAAACTTTCAACCTAGAATTTAATATCCAATGAAACCATCTTACAAAAACAAGGATAAATTTAAAAACACTATCAGATGAACACAATCTAACAGAGAATGCCACTTCATTTAAGGAACTTGAAAGTATACACTTTAGGACGAAGGAGGAGTTCCCGTCGTGGCGCAGCAGTTAACGAATCCAACTAGGAACCATGAGGTTGCGCGTTCGATCCCTGGCCTCGCTCAGTGGGTTAACGATCTGGCGTTGCCCTGAGCTGTGGTGTAGGTTGCAGATGCGGCTCTGATCCTGCATTGCTGTGTCTACAGCATCGGCCGGCGGCTACATCTCAAATTAGACCCCTAGCCTGGCAACCTCCATATGCCGCGGGTGCGGCCCTAAAATGACAAAGGCAAAAAATAAATAAATAAATAAGTAAGTAAATAAATAAATAGGAAAAAGGAGACTGATTCCAGAGAAATAAATATCTAAGATACAAAATGGTACGTAAATTTTCAAAAAAAAAAATGGCAATTATAAGTTTAAGCAAAATCAAGTATGTAAAATAAAAGCACCTAATTTGAGGGATCACCAAAATTCTGAACAACTATAACAAGTAAGCCATGATGGAGGTGACTGGAGTCAAAGCATTTTTAGAGTAGCTGTATTTTAAAGATTCTGATTAACATAAGACTCATGTTAAAACCTAAAATTTACCATTAAGAAAAAGAAAACAGACTGTACAACATCTATAATAATTAAATGAAAAAAGTGCAATGAGAAAAAAAATTCAATTATTTCAAAATAAGGCAAAAAAAAGAGGAAGAAAATCAAAACAAATGGTCAAAATAAATAAAAAATTTTAAATTATTATTAGAACTGAATAATGAAAATAGCAGATACTAAGACTTGTGGGACACCACTAACACAAGACTCAAATGTTTAAGGTGCTAATATTCGGGGGTGGGAGGGTGTAAAATAATGAGTCCCAAAGAAGGAAAAAACAAAACCAGAAATAAAGCAGAAAACAAAGATAAAACACAGTATACAAACAAAGGTGAAAGTTTTGTTTTTTATTTTTTACTTTAAACAATTTTTTTTTTTTTAATTTTATGGCTGTACCTCAGGCATATGGAAGTTCCTGGGCCAGGGATCGAATCCAAGCTGCAGCTGTGGCAACACTGGATCCTTTAACCCACTGAGCTGGGCTGGGGATCGAACCCGTGTTTCCACAGCAACTTGAGCCACTGCAATTGGATTCTTTTTTTTTTCCCCCTCAACAAGAGGCCTTCACATATTTATTACTGAGGCAAAGCGCTATGCAGAAACACCAACACAAAGAGGACCCATTTCCTAAAATATCCAACTGTGGCTGTGATGTTTTCAGAGTGACATGGTAAGAAGAGAGTGACCGCAACACAGCATAAGTGCGTGCGCCACCTCAAGGGCAGAGCCTCCTTATAGACCCAGCTTGGTTCTCCAATGTCTCTTCTTGGAGTTGTGTCTGATTTTATTACTAGTTTTCCTTCAAATCCATTGATTTTGCCTCTTTTCTTGGCCAATAATTGCTTGACCCTGAAAGCCTTGTGAGAAGACGTGGCAAAGAGCTAATTCAACCCCACAGAGGATGGTGGAGAAGAGAGGAGAGTGCAGTGGGATTCTTAACCTACTGTGCCACAGTGGGAACTCCATTTTTAAAAAAGAGTAATATAATTGGCACACTTTATGAAAAAATAATCAAGGGGAAAAAGAGAAGGCAAAAATAAATAATGTTAGGGATGTAAAGGGAGACAAAACTACAGAGATTTAAGATATACAGAGATTAAGAAGATAAGGAAATATTATTAAAATATTATTCTTATTCTTTTTTTTTGTCTTTTTGCCTTATCTAGGGCCACACCCACGGCATATGGAGGTTCCCAGGCTAGGGGTCTAACAGGAGCTGTAGCTGACGGCCTATATCACAGGCACAGCAATGCCAGATCCGAGTCACGTCTGCGACCTACACCACAGCTCACAGCAACACCAGATTGTTAACCCACTGAGCAAGGCCAGGGATTGAACCTGCAACCTCAGGGCTCCCACTTGGATTCATTTCCGCTGTGCCACGATGGGAATTCCAGTGTCTTCATTTTTAAATGCTGCAGAGTAGCAGGGCTGATGCAAGACCCACAGCTAACTATGGCACAATCACGGATGGCTATCCATGACACAGCTGGTATTTCCTGAGCAACAGGCAGCTTGGTGGACTGGATAGAAGTTACTGTAAAGTCTGTTTACACTAAGAAGGGACACTTGTCCAACTCCCCTTAAAGAAGTCAACTGGACACCACAGATGAAGCTGTTGATATTTTTCATATGCAACCCATGTAGAATCGGCGTTGTGACAATCAAGATATTCACACTGAAAGTGCCCTTCATGCAGGTCATGGCAAATACTGTGGGCTCCTTTTGCATTAGTAACCCATTTAACCTTACAGCCAGAGAAGCCTGTCTCAGCTTCCCCTCATGAATCTTAAGAGATGCTAATAAAAAAACATTACATTAATTAAAAAGAAAATGTGGAGAGGCAGAGGAAAGAGTCAGGGGATTTAACTCAGCAGAGTGGAAGTTTTTAAAGTTATTAAGAAACTGGGTGAATAGGAGTTCCCGTCGTGGCTCAGTGGTTAACAAATCCAACTAGGAACCGTGAGGTTGTGGGTTCGATCCCTGGCCTCGCTCAGTGGGGTAAGGATCCGGCGTTGCCGTGAGCTGTGGTGTAGGTTGCAGACGCAGCTCGGATCCCGCGTTGCTGTGGCTGTGGCAAAGGCCGGCGGCTACAGCTCCTGTTAGACTCCTAGCCTAGGAACCTCCATATGCCACAGGTGCGGCCCTAGATAAGGCAAAAAGACAAAAAAAAAAAAGGAAACTTGGTGAATAAAGCAAATATTGATAGGATTGGAAAAGGGGAGAAAGAGAGTATCCATCCCAGTATGATGGAAATCTGTGGGTGGATCCTAAGAAATGGGATGGATAAGATAGACATTGATGGGGTTGAAATAAGGTCTTAATATAACACTGAGAATGGGTGGATCAAAGAGACCCCAGCTAGTCCCCCTACATTAAAGGGCTCTAAACAAGCTGACTCTATTTACTCCAGTCTGGAGAAATTTAAGACACAGGGAAAGCAATGCTTATAATGAGAAACCAGAGATGAAATCACCAGGGGCAATAATAAGGTAAACTAATCAAGATAACGACTGACAAAAGGATCAGGGCCTCTGCTTGAAACCCCTGATGGCTAAAATGGTCGGGGGATGGAGAAGAGAGGTTTCTGGGTCTCCTTTGCTCAGCTGGGACCCTGTACACTGTGATCCCAAAACTCTTTGATGAAGTCTTAACACAGACTACAATTGATTGAGAGAACGTGAAAAATGTGGAGATTGGCTGGATTAAGGTGGAAGTCTGGGCAAAAACTGGAATGTTTAAATAGTCTTATCTGAATGGTTTATGGGAATGGATGTTACCTCAGCGGGGAATACGTCCCCCTAAAGTAAGAAAGAAGGAATGTCAATGGCCCTCCAAACAGTATTAATTGGACATGCTAAGTGGAAGTAAGAATGCCTGAGCCCACGCTAGAAATTGCAGTCTGGCAGAAAAACTGTACAGCAACCCTGTGTGGAGCAGACTGGGGCTTGTGGCAAAAGCCTGTGAGTGCCTCCCAGTGACAGCTCCTGGGATGCTGGACTAGAGAATTTCCATTGGAGAGGCAATCACTAGCTTGCTACTGGACTAGTCTAAACTGCCCCATGACTGAAAGACATAAAATAATACCGAAACCCAAAATACCCGTGACGTTTTGGGTGATGTCGGAAATGCACTCTAGTGAGGAAGGAAATGGACAGAAGAGCTTCATAATAAAATGGAAATAGTTTATATAGGTCTTGTTACGAGAATGCGAGGAGGAGACACAATCAGCTGCCTCTTTTCCCAGGGGACTGACTCTGGGACTGAGGGAGGTGCTGCCAGATTCTACTGTCACCTGGACAGCTGACTAACGAAGGGCAGCCTGGTTTATGGACGGCGATTCCAAGGTGAACGGCCACCACTCTGCTGGAAGAAGGTCAACACAGATGGGCTCAGTGGGCTCATGTTGTTTTCCTAGCAGTGATGGAAGAAATGAACAATGTTTGTAAAAGCCCCTACAGGCGGGTTTTTACTGACTCACAGGCAATGGAAAACGGAATCATTAAAAGGATGCCTGTATATGGTGCAGCCATATGGAAATCACTCTAGGAATTTATGGCCCCATTACATTGAGACACGCTAATTCCCTTCAGAAGAACCTCCTTCCAGCTTTGAGAGGTGACTGCAACCACTAAGTGGTGCACTCCCCTGAAGCGGCCACCTGGGTCCATGAAGTAAGTAGAGATGGTCCGTGGCCACCTAGGTCCACAAAGTGAGTGAGATCTGCAGCAAGGCAGGCGGGCAGAATCTAGATTAAGCCTCTTACACCCTCTGAGGCACCAATTACCAACAAGAACTGTTTTATCTGCCAGTGAGAGAGACAGGGGCTGCAGATGGCTATGGGGAAGATTCCCCAGGGAAGGCCCTGCTACACATATAGATTGCACTGGACTGATGTCAGTAGCCCTGGTGGCATGGGGTGGTGGTGGGGCTACCAGGAACAGACACTTCAGAATGGGCTTTGCATATGAAGCTGTAGATGCAAATGTTTAAAACACTATCAGAGGATCGGACAGAAGATACTCCACTAATGTAGGCGGCCAAGGTACACGTCTTCAGATTAAGGGACATGACACACTTCACAACACAGTGTCCAGCAGGGAGTGAAGCAATACACATACCTAGTGGACACATGATGTTGCTTATCACACTCACAGTACTGGTTCAATAGAGAGTCAAAACAGGCAGTTGAAACATCTGCTATCTAAAATGGGTAAAATAGGAGTTCCCACTGTGACTCACCAGAAACCAATCCGACTAGGAACCACAAGGTTGCGGGTTCGATCCCTGGCCTCGCTCAGTGGGTTAAGGATCTGGTGTTGCCATGAGCTGTGGTGTAGGTTGCAGACGTGGCTGGGATCCTGAATTGCTGTGACTGTGGTGTAGGCCAGCAGCTGCAACTCCGACTCGACCCCTAGCCTGGGAACCTCCGAATGCCGTGGTTGTGGCCCTAAAAAAGCAAAAAACAAAAAAACAAAAAAAAAAAGAAAATGGGTGAGATAAAAGCATCAAGGATCAACTTACACAGCTTCGCAAGAGGGTGCTCACAACCAGCATGAGGGGGCCTACAGGAGAGTCCCCACCAGATTGATGATAACTCTGCTTTTCTGGTGGATCTGGGGGAAGGAGGATAGAGGTAGATGCCAGTATGACTACGACTCTTCCTAAGGAGGAAGGATGCTGGCATAACAATATGCTTTGGGTTTTTTTTTTTTTTTTTTGCTGTTTTCCTTTTTTTGCTTTTTAGGTCCGTACCTGAGGTGTATGCTAGTTCCCAGGCTAGGGGTCGAATTGGACCTATAGCTGCCTGCCTACACCACGGCCACAGCAATGTACGATCCAAGCTGCATCTGTGAGCTATACCACAGCTCACAGCAACACCGAATCCTTAGCCCACTGAGTGAGGCCAGGAATCAAACCCACATCTTCATAGATACTAGTCGGATTTGTTTCTGCTGCACCACTATGGGAACTCCACAATATGCTTTTTATTTTTTGACCATTTCGCCTCAACTTTCTTTCTCCTACCTGATGCAGGACCAGGACTACAGCTACAAGTGCCAGAGACAAGGATGACCCCAAGCAAGAAACTGTAACTGTTTTTAAACCTTCATGTCAGAATTTCTAAGAGCCTGATGGGGTAGCCTGTGCCTTCACCCCCTCTGGCAAAACGAGGGTTTACAGTGAACGCAGCTGTAACGCCCAAAGGTAAAACCGGCCCTCTAGTTCTGTACCTATGTAACCTTACCCTAATATGAATGACAGTGGACTGAGGGGGAGGTATTTGCTGCCTGCAATCTAAACCAGCAGTGTGGTGGACCCTAATGTCCTTCCAAAGGTGGAAAAGTTGGGGTAAAAATGGAAAGAAGGAGGAACAGGAGCTGAGGTAACTTACATATAGGAGTTATGTAATAAGAGAAATCCCATGTGACATTATGACCTTGAAAGAGGCTCAGAGCGAGAGATGATACTGTCTCTTAGCTCAAATACACTAGAGGCCTTGAAAGGGAAAGCCATATAACGCTGTTTCTGGAACCTGACAAGATGGAATGGAAGCCTGCAAACCTCAGTGGCCTTGCCCTAGGACATATATTCATACCACAGACAACAAACTGAACTAAGCAGTAACGACTGATGGGACTAGTGATGTACCAGCATCTTTTAACTGTTAGGATCCTGTCACTATAAGGAATTGTGCTCAAAGACCAGGAGGTAGCCTGTGGTATAATAATTTGATCTTCGTCTCCAGTTGATGATGATGATGATGGTGATGATGGTGAAGATGACAGAGGGGGTGTAAGAGGGAGAAGGGGGAGGAGAAATAGAAAACCTAATTAAAGCATTAAAGACACCAAACTGGTACTTAACATCTTCCCAACAAGACCAAAAAGTTTACAGACCAGTTCCCTCAAATAGTCATGGATCAAATAATTACAACCTTAAATGAAATCTTCTCCATTTTATTTTGAGAGAAAAATGGAAAACTTTCCAATTCATTCCATGAAGGCACAATAATCTAATACCCAAATCCAGATAAAATAGTACAAAGAATAAAAATGATAAGCCAAATGAATAAAAAACATAGATATAAAACTTCTAATCAGAATATCAGAGTAGGTCCCATCACGGCTCAGTAGTAATGAACCTGACCAGTATCCATGAGGACGCGGGTTTGATCCCTGACCTCGCTCAGTGGGTCAAGGATCCGGCGTTGCCAGGAGCTGTGGTGTAGGTCACAGATGGGGCTCAGATCCTGTGTTGCTGTGGCTGTGGTGTAGGCCGGCAGCTACAGCTCCAATTGGAAGCCTAGCTAGGGAACTTCCATATGCCTTGAGTGTGGCCCTAAGAAACCAAAAAGACCAAAAAAGAATTTAGCATACTAAACCAAGCCATATATTTAAAAAGTCTGCCTCAGGAATATCAGAATCGAATGTACGTTTTTCACCTTATGAAATGATTAAAAGGAGAAGGACATGATCATCTCACTTGATGTAGAAATGGCATTCAAGAAAATGCAACATATATTCGTGATTTTTAGAAACTTTGAACAAATTAGGAATAAAAGGAAACTTCTTTAACCTGGTACAAGGTATTTATCGAAAACAATATAGCAAATGTTATACTTAATAGCGAAGCGTTAAAGGAATTCTTTTCAACATCAGGAAAAAGACAAGGACGCTTGCTATCATCGATTCCAGTCTATACTGCACTGGAGAGCCTAGTTAGTATTGTAAGGCAAGAGAAACAAATAAAGGTGAAATAGAAGGGGAAGAAAAACATCGTTATTTGCACATTATCATCTACTTTACTGTTATAAAACTTTACTGAGAGACATTAAAGAAGGCCCTTATAAATGGAGAAGCATATCATTTTCATGGAGGGGAGGTTCAGTCTTCTAAATGTTGAGCGTTCACAAACTGGACTCCATGAAATTTCAATAAAAAGAAGGCAGCGAAGAGGACTGGCCTGCAGGATACCGAAGCCTACTTTACAGCCATGCGACTACAACAGCGTGGTTTACTGCAAGGACAGGAGAATTGGCAGAGTAAACTCGGAGCCCAGAAATATTTGTTATTTATATACGGCAGAAGCGGTGCTGCAGATCAGAAGGAGGAAGAACGGTCTACTCAACAACTAGGACTAGAATAACTAATTTGATTTCTTCCTCACGACATAAACGAAAATCTGTTTCTTACAGATTAAGGTCTTAAATGCTAAATGTTACTTTAAAACATTTAGGACAAAAATGTAGACTATTTTTACGAGCTCAGAATAGAGAAGGATTTTTTTAAAAATTTGTTTTAGTATAGTTGATTTATAATGTTCTGTCAATTTCTGCTGTGCAACAAAGGGACCCAATTTTATATATATATATACACACACACATTCTTTTTTCTCACAGTATCTTCCATCATGTTTCATCATGGCTTATCCACTCCAAATGCAATAGTTTGCATCTTCTAACCCCAAACTCCCAGTGCGTCTCACTCCCTCCTCCTCCAATTGCCCCTTGCCAACCATAAGTCTGCTCTCCATGTCTGTGAGGTTGTTTCTGTTCTACAGAAAGGTTCATTTGTGCCATATATTAGTTTCCAGATATAAGTGATATCATACGGTATTTGTCTTTCTCTTTCTGACTTACTTCATTTAGTATCAGAATCTCTAGTTTCATCCATGTTGCTACAAATGGCATTATTTCACTCTTTTTTATGTCTGAGTAGTATTCCATTGTGTATATGTACCACATCTTCTTAATCCATTCATCTGCTGATGAACATTTAGGTTGTTTCCATGATGTCTTGGCTATGGTGAATACTGCTGCAATCAACACAGGGGTGCACATATCTTTGTGAGAAAGTTTGTCTGGATATATGCCCAGGAATGGGATTGCTGGATCACATGATTGTACTTTTTTTCTTTTTTCCTTTTATTAAGGCTGCACCCTCGTCATATGGAGGTTCCCAGGAGAGGGGCTGAACTGGAGCTATAGCTGCCGGCCTACAACACAGCCACAGCAACACCAGATCTGAGCCACATCTACAACCTACACCACAGCTCACGGCAACGCTGAATCCTTAACCCACTGAGCAAGGCCAGGGATCGAACCTGCAACCTCATGGATACTAGTTGGATTTGTTTCTACTGCATCACGATGGTAACTTACACATGGTTGTTCTATATTTAGTTTTCTGAGGTACCTCCAATACTATTTTCCAAAGTGACTGTTCCAATTTAAATTCACACCAACAGTGTCGGAGGGTTCCATTTTCTCCACCCTCTCCAGCATTTATTTGTAGACATATTAATAATAGCCATTCTGACCAATTTGAGGTCATACCTCATTTGATTTGCATTCTCTACTAATTAGTGATTTGGGGCATTTTTTCATGTGCCTGTTGGACATCTGTATGTCTTCTTTGGAGAAACGTCTATTTAGTTCTCCTGCCCATTTTTCAATTGGATTGTTTGTTTCTTTGCTGTTGATCTTATGAGCTGTTTGTATATGATGGAGATTAAGCCCTTGTCAGTTGCATCATTTGCAACTATTTTCTCCAATTCCATAGGATTTTTTTTTAATGGTTTCCTTTGCTGTGAGAAAGCTTGTAAGTTTGATAAGGTCCCATGTGTTTATTTTTTTAACTCAATGAATTTTATTATATTTATAGTTGCACAACAATCATCACAACCTAATTTTATAGCATTTCCATCCCAAACTCCCACCCCATCCCTCTCCCCACAACCTGTCTCCTTTGGTAATGGTCAGTTTTTCAAAGTCTGTGAGTTTTTCAGTCTTCTTCTGCAAAGAAAATCACTGTATTCTTTTTTCAGATTCCACATATAAGTGATAGCATGTGATATTTGTGTCTCATTGTCTAACTTCACTTAGCATTATAATTTCTAGGTCCAACCATGTTGCTGCAAATGCCATTAATTAATTCTTTTTTTATGGCTGAGTAATAGTCCATAATGTATATGTACCACATCTTCTTTTTTCCTTTGCTTTTTAGGGCCACAACCTCGGCATATAGAAGTTCCCTGGCTTGGGGCTGAATAGGAGCTACAGCTGCTGGCCTACGCCACAGCAACTCGGGATCGGAGCTGCATGTGTGACCTACACCACAGCTCATGGCAACGCTGGATCCCGGACCCACTGAGTGAGGCCAGGGATTGAACCCGCATCCTCATGGATACTAGTCAGGTTCATTTTTGTTGCACCACAATGGGAACTCCATGTACCACATGTTCTTTATCCATTCCTCTGTTGATGGACATTTAGGTTGCTTCCACGTCTTGGCTATTGTATATAGCGCCACAATGAACACTGCAGTACATGTATATTTTCAAGTCATGGTTTCCTCTGGATAGACGCCCAGAAGTGGGATTGCTGGATCAAGTGGTAATTCTATGTTTAATTTTTTGCCAATAAGTTTACTTTTGTTTTTATTGCCCTGGGAGAGTGACCTAAGAAAAAATGTGTATGGTTGATGTCAGAGAATATTTTGCCTATGTTCTCCTCTAGGAATTTTAGAGTTTCTCATCTTATATTTAAGTCTTTAAGCCATTTTGAGTTTATTTCTATGTATAGTGTAAGGGTGACTTCCAGTTTTATTGATTTACATGCAGCTGTCCAGTTTTCCCAGCACCACTTGCTGAAGAGACTGTCTTTTTCCCATTTTATATTCTTGGCTCCTCTGTTGAAGATTAATTGACCACAAGTTTATTTCTGGGTTCTCTAGCATGTTCCATTGGTCTGTATGACTGTTTTGGTACCTGTACCTCACTGTCTTGATTACTGTAGCTT
This sequence comes from Catagonus wagneri, assembly GCA_004024745.2. NCBI lineage: Eukaryota > Metazoa > Chordata > Mammalia > Artiodactyla > Tayassuidae > Catagonus > Catagonus wagneri. Next base: position 12,658,608 of record PVHT021183646.1, read on the forward strand.
TGTAATATTGTCTGAAGTCTGGGAGAGTTATGCCTCCTGCTTGGTGTTTATTCCTCAGGATTTCTTTGGCAATTCTGGCTATTCTACAGTTCCATATAAATTTTGGATTGTTTCAGTTCTGTGAATAATGTCATGGGTAATATGACAGGGATTGTATTAAATCTGTAGATTGCTTTGGGTAGTATGGCCATTTTAATGATATTAATTCTTCCAATCCAGGAGCACAGAATCCTCTTTAATTTCCTTGATTAATGTTTTATAGTTCTCAGTATATAAGTCTTTCACTTCCTTGGTCAGGTTTATTCCTAGGTATTTAATTTTTTTGTGTGCAATTTTAAAATACAACTGATTTCTGAATGTTAATCTTGCATCCTGCTACTTTGCTGAATTTGTTAATTAGTTCCACTAGTTTTTGTGTGGAGTCCTTAAGGTTTTCTCTATACAGTATCATGTCATCTGCATAGAAAGCCAATTTTACCTCTTCTCTTCCAATTTGGATACGTTTTATTTCTTTTATTTGTCTGATTGCTGTGGTTAGGACTTCCAATACTATGTTGAAAAAAAGTGGTTAGAGTGGGCATCCTTGCCTTGTTCCAGATTTTAGTGACAAGTCTGTGGGTTGTCATAAATGGTTTCAACTATATTAAGGTATATAAGAAGGATTTCTTGAACAGAACAGAAAGTTAAGTCATAACCTAAAAGATTGGTAAATTGGAATTTATGAGTATCAACGATATCTTAGTTCATCCAAAGACCCCTAAAAGAAAACTGAGCCACGAATTAGGAGATATGTACTACTTATATAACTGCCCAAGGATTAGTTTCTTGAATATATAATGAAAATACATAAGAAATATGTCTTAATATTTTTTGTTCATCACAAAATAAAGTATAAAAATACTGTCGAAAGCTGTTAAAATCCTAATGCTTTTAGGATACAGGTCGTGGGAACCCACTTTCTGCTAAATATCAAGTTTGCTTTTATGATTCATAAACTTCATAACTAAAAAGCTATAATGCTTAGTTGAGATTCACTGGCCATTTGTGTTTAGAAGGCTTCCAACTTCTTCAAGAAAACTTCTGCTTTCTGACGAGGTTAATTCCTGTACAACTATAAAGGGAGGGGAAGGGAGAGGAAATACGGTGAAGGCTCACAGGCAGGCAGTCGCCTGTGCGCTGGGTGTGACTGCTTATTTCCATTGTGAAGAATCAAGGGAGGTAAGCAAGGCCCGAAAATGTCCCTGAGGCCATAATGACTGGCATCAAAGGTAGACATTAGTGTTTAATTTCCCCTATCTTTTATACCTCTACTATTCATCTGAAAAGATGATCCAGCCCCAGTCCACTGTTTCGCTCCAAGTATTTCTAGGCTGCTGCGGAAAAGCACTCTTTTCTGGTTTGGGTTCCTAGAAAAGAGCCTTTAACTTGTCAGTTCATTCTCTGCGTAAAATTTCTGGCTAGTTACCACTGCAAAGTGACTGTGATGCACACACGCTCTCAATAACAGACTGGATAGGTTTAAATAGGCTGTGGGCCAGAATTTCAAATCAGTCTAGAAAGACATTTTCATCACTGAAATCCACCCACTTTGACTCATTCTGGGTTCTCATGGTAATTGTTCAAGACTCGCAATGTTTTTAAATTTTATGGCATCAGTGAGCATGCGGTGAAGTACCAAAAGTTGTTAAAACCCTTTACAGCGTCAGGAAAAATGAAGAGCGGCATGAGAGTACAAATCAACATAATGACTCATATTTCATCCATATAAATGAAATGTCTTTCTCTTTTTTTTTTTGTCTTTTTGCCTTTATCTAGAGCCGCACCCGCGGCATATGGAGGTTCCCAGGCTAGGGGTCTAACAGGAGCTGTAGCCGCCGGCCTTCGCCACAGCCACAGCAACGCGGGATCCGAGCCGCGTCTGCAACCTACACCACAGCTCACGGCCGGATCCTTAACCCACTGAGCAAGGCCAGGGATCGAACCCACAGCCTCATGGTTCCTAGTCGGATTCGTTAACCACCGAGCCACGACGGGAACGCCATATAGATGAAATGTCTTTCTCTAATGGGAGAGATGTTGTCATTGGTAAAATGTGCATTTACACAGATGATCTGCAATTATTTAACATGGTACCTTTACAAAGGACCCTCAGAGGTGAGTTTATAATTTAAAACTAAATATTGAGAAAGATAAGCAGAGGTTAAGTGCAGCATCTGATTCAGCTAACATGTGGGTAAGTGCTCTGGAGAAAGACTGATACATCCCAGCCTCTTCTCAGCCTCATGTTACCTAATAGCTGTGATCTTGGGTATGTTACCAAGCATCCCTGAGCATCAATTTCCTCTTTCAAAAAGTATGGACAGTACTAATTCACTGTTGAGAAGATTAAATGGAGGGGGGAAAACCCATTACCAAAAAAAAAAAAAAAAAAAAACTCAAGTTACCACAGAAAACCCAAGTTACCAAAAAATACTCACAAATTCTATAATCTCAGGATTCACTCTTGTTCTCAGCACTAAGGCCAAGTTACCAAAAAATACCTGATTACAAAAAATGTTCATAAATACTTATTTTCTTAATTTGAAACTGAAATAAATAGGTAGGTATTGGTCAACTACAACTTTTCAACAGACCTCCATAAACCAAACGGGGTAAGCTAATCAAATGAAGCAAAAAGATGAGAGCTCAAAAACAGACCAAAAGCAGTGAGGCAAATGGTGCTATGCAAAACAAGAAGTATGATCATGAGGGCTGTTTTTCTTAAAAAAGCATGATATTCAGTATAAGAGAATATAAATTGTATTCTCAACTGTGAAACAAACACCTTGGCTGTTTAGCAACATTACACTTTTTTGTTTTTGTCTTTTTGCCTTATCTAGGGCCGCACCCATGGCCTATGGAGGTTCCCAGGCTAGGGGTCTAACAGGAGCTGTAGCCGCCGGCCTTCGCCACAGCCACAGCGACGCGGGATCCGAGCCGCGTCTGCAACCTACACCACAGCTCACGGCAACGCCGGATCCTTAACCCACTGAGCGAGGCCAGGGATCAAACCCACAACCTCATGGTTCCTAGTCGGATTCGTTAACCACTAAGCCACAAAGGGAACTCCAGCAAAGTTACACTTTAAATGCAATAATACATCAGACCCTCACAACCTAAGATGAGCATAATTTATAGAGGATTATGTAGGACTAATAAAACTGGTGATAGTTACAGTAACATTGGCTATCATTTCATCAGCCAATTACGCCCCAAGTATTTTATGCAGCTTTTCTTACTCAACCTTCACAATAAATCTGTGAGACACGGGGAGGAAAGAAACTCATTCCCGTGAAGACAAACTGACCGACACTCGGCAAGATTATATAACTTGTCCAGGGTGATAGTTAGTAAGTGACACAACAGAGATTTGAAACCATGACTGTCATCACTCCAAACACCAATATTCTTTCTGGCCCAAATGGTTTCTCTAGGCAAAACACTAGGAAACTAAGTGACTGGGAAGATCCCTTAGAAATCCAGGATCTAAAATCCTTTCTACTAATAAGTTTATACACCTGACGGTATTAAGCTCCACCCACTTACCCCTTTCAGGGAAAAAAGCAAGAAAGGACACTGCAGAAAAGGAAGAGAGAATCAGTTAACGTTTAATCTGGCAGATACATAAGGGAGACCTGCAGGTAACGGCCAGAACTAAGAAAGTGAGAGCACGAGGACAAGAAAGAATTTAGCTTAGTCATTGGAAAAGAACTTCCTGACAACAAAAATTGAGACACTGGAACACATTATCAGAGAACATTATGCAGCATAAACTGAAGAAAATACAACCTCGTGAAGGGCTGTCAACACACAAACAGTGTCAACATACACACAAGATGGGGAAGTACAAATATAGCCTACTTGGCTCAGTCTCATTTATAATTTAAAATAGAAAAGAAAAAAGGAAACTGGTAAAATAAGCTTGACAGCAGCAGTCAGGAGATTGCACTCCAATTCTGCCAGCCTAAATACAAGTAAGCAAGATGCTAACCCAAATATTTGTGCCACAGTTTTCAAAAGACCCACCAATGCACAGGTCCATTTTATATTTTCCTTCAGGTTCACTATCCATTAAGACACAGCATCTCTGCAGTTCCCTTCGTGTCTCAGCGGTTAACAAACCCCACTAGTATCCATGAAGATGCAGGTTCTATCCCTGGCCTCGCTCAGTGAATCCAGGGTCCGACATTGCTGTGAACTGTGGTATAGGTCATGGATGCAGCTCAGATCTGGTGTTGCTCTGGCTGTGGTGAAGGCCAGCAGCTGCAGCTCCAATTCAACCCCTAGTCTGGGAACATTCATATGCCACAGGTGCGGCACTAGAGGAAAAAAAAAAAAAAATGACACAGAATCTCTATTTCCTCTGCAAATTTGTGTTCAGACTGGAACCAGTGTTCCAGTCTCCTAGGCTCAATATTAGTCATCACAGATGCACGGGGGTAAAATAAAACCCAAATTTTGTTAGTTTCTTAAGTATGTTTTGGGAGAATTTTGAATACAAAGTATCACTAGGATAACTTCCTTCTGGGATTAAAAACAAAACCAAAAATCCCACATAACTGTTAGAAGAATCATGCGTTTCCATATCTGTGTCCCTTCTCTCACTACATGAAACCCCCCACAGACAAAGATCCAAAGTCGATCGCCTTAGGAAGCTGCAGTCAACAATTTTATTTATCCCTTTCCAATGCCAACCGAGTTCTGATGTGAACCTCTACTAATCTATTTAAAAAAAGAGAGAGAGAGAAGTCTTCATGTTCCCCATAGTGAGAGGGTTCTCTCACTTTCATTATAAAAAGAAGTATGTTTCTTTTATGATGATTATGTATTATCAGGAAAAAGGAGCTGTGTCCATTAATATATAAAAACACTCAAGTCGGCTGTGCTAACGCTTTTATGTTCCTTCTCGTTTTCTGTCTACAGCCACTGCCCCCCCAATGAGAAGTAACCTCTTGGTCTCTGGTCCTACCTAAACCAACTTCTTTTACCCAAAACAAAAAAGACTTCTGACTGTTAATTACTGGGAACGGATAACATACCCCATCGAAATACAGCATTTGGGAGCTTAAGTACGTTTTGGCGGGAGACCTAAACTCTAGGGCAGACCTACCTTGTGAGTAGAGAAGGATCTGCATCTCTAAGAGGACACAGGTGAACACCTGCACCAGGTTCTCCAGCCCCAGGAGCTCGAAGGCCTCTCGGAGAGGGTAATCAGAGAGGGGGAGCTCACTGGGCCCCGGCCTTTGGCAGACGACAGGTTCATAAACACCATAAAACTTCAGCGATCTCCCTGGAGGCGGGAGGGGCACCTCATAGAGAATATTGTGGATGTAGCTCTCGAGCGGCAAGGGTGGCGGCTGCTGGGAGGTAACTGCCTTGTAAAGCTGGATAAGGAATTTCTTGCAGGCCTGCATGAAAGGCAGTGGTGTGATCAAACATATACTTTTGGAAACATACAGGGTGTCTCTGCTGATGTCATAGGAGTTGTAGCGCTGGAGTTTCAAAAGGGACGTTGTATCTCCCTCGTCGATGCTGCTAGCCAGTGAGTCCATGCTGCAGGAGGAAGAGGCGTACACGCTGCTGTAATGCTCGGCGTTGTGCATCTGGTAAAGCGTCTGCATTGCCGTGCAGATCTGCTTACTTGTAACTTCTTCATAAAAAGTGAGGACAAAACCGTAGGTACGAGAACCGTCTTCCCGGGTGATTATAAACGAGTGGAACTGAGGGTCTTTATTGTCATTTTGTGTTCTGAAAGACAGCCCTTTAGGCATGCACAGCTGCGGAGAAAGGAGAAGAGCAGCATCAGAACGTAGTACACTAACGGCTTCAGACCTGAACAAAACGACTGTGAACTTTCGTCTGAGCCTGTGACCTTCAGCGAGTCACGTGACTGCTCTGAGCCTCAGTTTATCTGCGACATTTGGTGCATTGGTGCCTTGAAGACAAAATATGCAAGCGCAGTTTACAAATATTTAGTATTTAAAGACTATTTCTGGAGAAATGATAACGATTCAGAGGAATACAGAAACAGGTAAAGGCTCATTTGATAAATGGAAAAAAGTGAAACAGAGAATAAGAACAATAGTATCATTTTTGCTCTTTTGAACGATATGATATTTTAGCCTTAGAAAAATAAACTTTGAAAAGGGAATGAATTTTTATTTACTGAAGCAGAAAAGATAGAAACAAGACATTTTAGATTATTTACAACAGATATTAGGCTTTAGGTCTTGGGAACTACCCAGGATTGGGTCAAACTGGGGAATAAAATTACATGAGGAGTTAAAGGTGCTATATTTAAGATACTTAAAAGGCACAAGAAAACAGAAATCAATTCCTTAAAATATTTTAAATAAAACAAATTACAGAAAATTTGAATATACTAAGGAAAACAGGATTTGTGATTCAACTATCCTAAGATAATGATCATTATTAATTTTTGTACTATTATTTTGACTTTTGTATGACAATACACTTTGTGCACAGAAACAATTTTGCCATACATTACAGTGTCTCTTTCCAGAGGTAATAACCTGGTGTAAAATTTAGAAGCTCTCCCAAATCCCCACATTACCAAGAAAATGTAATTCACCTTCCAAGTTACATGTCCTTCATCCAAACTGTGAACAAACACTTATAAGTGCCTTCCTGAGCTGGGTGCCGTGACGGCTTAGTGAGAAAGACAGTGGTTCCTGGTCCTCTGGAGCTTCCAGTCCAGCAAGGATGCCAGATGACTAAACAGTCATGAACTGTGAGGTATGGGAAGTGCTATGATGGGGTAAATAACAGCAGGAGGAAAAATATGGAAACAACACAGCAGAAGGACGCGAATAAATAAGAAAGGACAGAGCTACCGGGGGAAAAAATGAAGGCAGTCCAAGTGGAAACCTGAGGTTTAATATGTACAGGTGTTAGTGAGACGAAGTGAAGGCAGAGAGAGAGGACATGTGCGCAAGGCCAGAAGACAGAATACAAGGTTTTGAGGAACTGAAACACATTCGTTGCTGGTGGGGAGCAGAAGGCAAGGTGGCGGGAGATGAGAGGCAGCAGGAGCTGTGAGAGGTGAAGACACGAAGGGCCTTGGTGAGTCATCGCGGGAGTCTGGAGACGAAAATGGGAAGCCACTGTGGGTTTTTAGCAGGAGAGGAACAGAAACAGATGTGCCTCTTAGCACATCGACCTTGTGGCTAGGAGGGGCGGTCTTCACAGGGTCCCAAGGAGGCAGCAGGATGCTCAGAGCCTTGGAATCATCTCTGACTCCTTTCTTTCTCTCTCACCCCATTACCCAGTCCATCAGCGGTCAGCAGCTCTACCTTCAAAAATGTCTTCAGAAACAAATGTAAATCAAAACTCTAATGAGTTCCTATACCTCACACCTGTCAGAACGGCCGTCACTGAGAAGTCTGCAAATAATAAATGCTGGAAAGGGTGTGAAGAAAAGGGAACTCTCCTACACTGTTGGTGGGAATGTAAATTGGTGCAGTCACTATGAAAAACAGTATGGAGGCTCCTTAAAAAAATAAGAGCATTACCATATGATCCAGCAATCCCACTCCTGGGCATACACCCAGACAAAACTATAATTTGAAAAGATACATCCACTGTTCATTACAGCACTCTATACGACAGCCAAGACATGGAAACGACCTAAATGTCCATCGACAAAGGAGTGGATGAAGAAGATGTGGTACATATACACAATGGAATATTACTCAGCCACTAAAAGGAAAGAAATAAATGCATTTGCAGCAACACGAATGGACCTAGAAATTATCATGCTAAGTGAAGTCAGTCAGACAATGAGACACCAACATCAAATGTTGTCACTTACATGTGGAATCTAAAAAAAAAAAGGGACACAATGGTATACCTATAATTGTAATAAAACTCATAAAGTAATTAAAAAAATAAACACATCAAAAAAATTAAAAAAGGACACAATGAACTTCTTTGCAGAACAGATACTGACTCAGAGACATTGAAAAAATTCTGGTTTCCAAATGAAACAGGTTTTGGGGGTGGGGGGATGCACTGAGGGTTTGGGATGGAAAGGCCATAAAATTGGGTTGTGATGATTGTTGTACAACTATAAGTGTAATAAAATTCCTTAAGTAATTTTAAAAAATAAAAAATAAAAGAGGTTATATGGTGTTTATAGAACTAAAATAAAGGAGTTCCCGTTGTGGTTCAGTGGTTAACGAATTCAGCTAGGAACCATGAGGTTGCGGGTTCGATCCCTGGCCTTGCTCAGTGGGTTAAGGATCCGGCGTTGCCGTGAGCTGTGGTGTAGGTCGCAGATGTGGGTCGGATCCCGCGTTGCTGTGGCTGTGGCGAAGGGCGGCGGCTACAGCTCCTGTTAGACCCCTAGCCTGGGAACCTCCATATGCTGCGGGTGTGGCCCTAGATAAGGCAAAAAGACAAAAAAAAAAAAACTAAAAGTTCACAAAGATAGGTTAAAAAAAAAGATACAGGCACCCTAATGTTCATACCAACACCATTTACAATATCCAAGACTTAGAAACAACCTAAATGTCCACTGAAAGATAAAGAGATAAAGGAGACATTATGTGTGTGCATGTGTGCGTGCGTGCGTGTGTGTGTGTATGTGTGTATGATGGAATATTAGCCATAAAAAAAGGATAAAATAATGTCATTTGCAGCAATATGGATGGACTTGGAGATTATCATACTAAGTGATGAAAGTCAAAAAAGAGAAAGACAAACATCATATGATACCACTTATATGTGGAATCTAAAATATTACACAGGAGTGGAGTTCCTGTCTGGCTCAGTGGTAACAAATCCAACTAGTATCCATGAGGACCTGGGTTCAATCCCTGGCCTTGCTCAGTGGGTTAAGGATCCAGCATTGCCGTGAGCTGTGCTATAGGTTGCAGACACAGCTCAGACCTGGTGTTGCTCTATGGCTGTGGTGTTGGCTGGCAGCTACAGCTGTGATTTGACCCCCTAGCCTGGGAACCCAGATGTCATGGGTGCAACCCTAAAAAGACAAGTAAATAAATAAAATGTGACACAGGAGTTCCCTTGTGACTCAGCGGGCTAAGGACCTGGTGTTGTCATTACTGTGGCTCTCTTATGGGTGGTGGTATGGGTTTGATTTTTGATTCCTGGCCTGGGAATTTTCTCATGCTATGGGTATGGCCAAAACAAAACAAACCGTAAAATATGATACAAATCGACATATCTCAAAACAAAAAGAGCCTCACAGATACAAAGAACAAGTCTGTGGTTGCCGGGGGGGGGGGGGGAGGTGGGATTAGCGGGGGAAAACTATTATATACAGGATGCTAAACATGATCCTACTGCATAGCACAGGGAACCATATTCAACATCCTGTGAGAAATAATAATGGGAAAGAATATGAAAAAGAATATAGACGCATAACTGAGTTACTGCTATGAGCAGAAACGAGCACGACACTGTAAATCAGCTACACTGGAGTTCCCGTCGTGGCTCAGTGCTTAATGAATCTGACTAAGAACCATGAGGTTGCGGGTTCGATCCCTGGCCTTGCTCAGTGGGTTAAGGATCCGGCGTTGCCGTGAGCTGTGGTGTAGGTTGCAGACGCAGCTCGGATCTGGCTGGCATTGCTGTGGCTGTGGTGTAGGCCGGCGGCTACAGCTCCTGTTAGACCCCTAGCCTGGGAACCTCCGTATGCCTCAAGTGTGGCCCAAATAAGGCAAAAAGACAAAAAATAAATAAATAAATAAATCAACTACACTGTAATGTTATTATAACATTATTTTAAAAATTAAAAAAAATATATTCAGAAACAAATTACTTCTATCTGTACTCTTACTACTCTAATCTAAACCACATTTTTCTCTTGCCTGGATGACTACTTAATACCCTGCTAACCTTAAGTCTCCCTGTTTTTGCCCTTGAACCCCATAACCTGCTCCCCACATAGTATCGAAAGCAATCCTTAAAAAGTATTAGATTGTTCAGAACCCTCCAGCAGTCCCTCAGGTCACCACAGGCTGAAATCCTCACACTGCAAGGCCCCCTGAGGCCCTATGTGACTTGCCCCAGCGACATCTCTGCCTTCACCCTCCACTGCTCTTCAGCTCACCTGCTCTGATGCTCGGCAACACCGGCCCCAACGGCTGCTCGGTGAACACGACTAAGAACTCTTGCCAAGATCTGCTTTCCCTCCGGCTGCAGCTACCTTCCTCTAGATACCTGCAGGGTTCATTACTGGCAGCAAGTTGTATTTTCTAAAAAAATGACTTTGAAAACATTTTTAGTTCCAGGTGGTCTTCCAGAGCCCTGTTGCTCTTCCACCAAGAGCCTGGGGGGGTGGCGGGCAGCATCTACGCCAGGGCCTCACGGACTTGTTTTGCAAAGAGCCAGATGATAAATATTAGATGACTCAGCTCTACCATCACAGCGTGAAAGCAGCCACAGATAACATAAAGCAATGAACATGACCTCGTTCCAATAAAACTTGACTTACAAGACAGGCAGTCAGGTATATTTGGTCTGAGGCCATGGTTTTACCCATCCCTGGCCTAGGCAAGAAAAAGGCAACAGAAGTAGCAAGTGACAAGGAGTGACTTTTGAGGCAAAGCTTTATTTAAAAACGGCTACGCAGCTGCCCCCACCTCTGGTCTCACATGCTGGGAGACCTGAGCCAACGAGTAAGTTTGGCTAACCCGAACCTGCCGTGCCGGAGAGATGGCACAGAGACAGAGCCCCAGCCCTGTGCCCAGCCCAGAAGACAGAGAGGGAAGAGCGGGCCTTCAGACGATTCCAGTCCTGAGGTTCCAACCACCCTAAGAGCCAGCAGAGCAGAGGAGGGGAGCCCTGTCAGACCCGACTCAAACTGCAGATCTGGAAGCAAAATGGTGATTTTGTTGTTTTTAAATCAGGAGACTAGAGCCCTTAGGTCAAACTCAACGTTACTGGAACACAATCATGACCGCCCATTTAAGCACTGTCTGCAGCTGCTTTTGCACTATGACGGCAGAGCTGAACTGCGACAGAAACTGTAGAGCCCACAGTGTTCAACTATTTACTGTTTGGCCCTTTGTAGAAAGAAGCTGCCAGCCTACGTGTTAAGCCACTTAAGTAACACTGGGATGGCTTGTTCTGCAGCTGCAGATACCAAAAACACTGCCTTACTTCCTGTAAGTCTCCATATAAACACTACCTTAAAGAGGCCTTTCCTCACCTTTCCATAAAAAATAGTGTTTTCATCCTATAAATGCCATTAAAATGCCACCTCTCTTCTAACAAGTCTTTACTGAATGAGGCAATGCAGATCTTGCCCCATGGAATACCTTTGTACATAATATATTGACACACATTAGTAGTCTAATTTTGTTTGATCTTCTAGATTGTAAACTGCTTGAGGACTGATAAAAACCTTAACCATTCCAGAATACCACACCTGGAACAATATACTCTTTGAGGCTATTATAAACAGTAAATGATAAAGACGAAAGGCAAACTGTCAAGTTCAGCATAAAGTAGCCCAGTAAAACTGTCTTATTTATAGTTCACTGAATGAGAGACTTAGAAAGAGCTACAGTAGCTGTACTTAATTATTACTATACACGTAGGCTGACAAGAATTAAATTACTGTGTATATTTGGGAAGAATAAGATACAGACTTAGGTAAAACACATGAATACCCGGCCTAGATAAGGGGAAAATGTGCTTATTCGTAATCTTGAGAATAAAAGGTCATGGAAGGGTATTTTTATAATTATGCCTTCACATTAAGGTCGCTTTTATCAAAACAAGTCAGTGGGATCCTCTGCTGATACTACGATTGAAAACTCATCTGACACATTAACTACAGTCAATAAAGATTACAGGAAGGATGATTTGAACTGGTTTTGCTCCAGGCTAAGCTCAAACCTACACAGTATAGGGAGGGACAGGCTGAGAGTTTAGGTGGAAATATTCTAAAGTTGGGTTGTGATGATGGTGTACAACTATAAACATAATAAAATTCACTGACTGAAGAAAAAAAAAAAAAAAACTTAGGAGTTCGCATCATGGCTCAGTGGTTAACGAACCCAACTAGTATCCATGAGGATGTGGGTTAGGTCGCTGGCCTCGCTCAGTGGGTCAAGGATCCGGCATTGCCCTGAGCTGTGGTGCAGGTCGCAGACGCAGCTGGGATCCCGCGTTGCTGTGGCTGTGGCGAAGGCCGGCGGCTACAGCTCTGATTTAACCCCTAGCCTGAGAACCTCCATATGCCGCGGGTATAGCCCTAAAAAGACAAAAAAAAAAAAACTTGCGTGGCATAGTGCATGGCACACCTAAGTATTTGTTGAATGAAGGAATGAATGAATGAACAGAAAACTAATCAAAAACATCTTGGATTACAGGGTCAGATTTAGTTCATCTCTTCATTCAGTCTGTAGTTCTCTTTATTTTTATTTTTTTGCTTTTTTTAGGGCCAGACCTGCAGCATATGGAAGTTCCTGGGCTAGGCATTGAATCAGAGCTGTTGCTACTGTCAGCCTACACCACAGCTCACAGCAACGCCAGATCCTTAACCCACTAAGCAAGGCCTGGGATAGAACCTGAGTTCTCATGGATCCTAGTAGGGTTCCTTACCCCTGAGCCACAACAGGAACTCCCTGTAGTTCTCTTTTTACATCAAGTAGGCAATACAGAAACAGAGTGACCTCCGATGTCAACATAAAGACTTAATTTTAATTGACAGGCTTTCCTGACATCATAAACCACAAAACTATAGCCAGAACTGTTTTTGAAGAGCTGCCAAATATTCCCTTAAGGGTTTGTAGCTTTCTTTAGCACACATTCAAACATTTACAAGAAAAGCTTGCCAAAAGTTGCAGCTCAAAGTGCAGAATGATTACTGTGTTACAGACAACAGATGCAAGAATTCTTAAATTCTCTTCCTACAAATAAAAATAGTAAGACTTGTACTTCTAATTTGGGAAGCATAAATTGGAAAAATGCTATTGCTTTTTCATTTTTACAAATGAGAACTGTGTGATTAGTGGAGTTTATTTTTCATAATCCTGAGCTATAAATCGAGATTTGCTCACCATGGCACTCACATCATTTACACCGATGTTGCTGTTTACTAACAACATCCTCTCCTCTCCCCATTCCCACTGTCCCACAACTAAAAGTTCAGAGTTCTCCCTGCTGACCAGACTGTCACTGGCAATCAGCTTACTCTAGCCACAGGGGGCTCACAGTGCAGTGTTCTTCTCCCGGTTTGAATGACCGCATGCCCTTATTATTTCTCTGGAGTTTTTTAGTCAGTCTGGCTAAAATTTTAACATTTTTTTTCCATTTTCTACAGTTCTGTGATTTTCATTCCATCTCTTTTACTATATAAATAAAAATTATTCAGAAAACTCTAGATGAGTTAGTGGGTCAGTTTGCCCTTCCTTCCTTCTCTCCTTCGTTTCTTCATTTAATAAACTTTTATTTTATGTCCTGAATTGCGTTAGATGTTGATAACACAAAAGGCAAATATAAAAATAATACCTGGAGTTCCCGTCGTGGCTCAGCGGTAATGAAACTAACTATAGTATCCATGAGGACACGGGTTCAATTCCTGGCCTCGCTCAGTAGGTTAAGGATCCGGCATTGCCATGAGCTGTTGTGCAGGTCAAAGACGAGGCTTAGATCCGGTGTGGCTGTGGCTGTGGCGTAGGCCAGTGCCTATAGCTGTGACTCTAGCCCTAGCCTGGGAACTTCCATATGCTGTGGGTGTGGCCCTAAAAAGACAAATAAATAAATAAATAAATAATCAATCAATCCCTTACTTCAGGGAGCCTAACAGGAATGAGAGACATATAAACCCACAGCTACGAAATAATGTGATCACTACTGCTACAGAGAGCATTTAGGTGTCAAAAGAAGAGAGAAGGGGAGTTCCCCTCGTAGCTCAGTGGTTAACGAATCTGACTAGGAACCATGAGGTTGCGGGTTCTATCCCTGGCACCGCTCAGTGGGTTATGGATCCAGTGCTGCCATGAGCTGTGGTGTAGGTCGTAGATGAGGCTCGGATCCCGCGTTACCGCGGCTGTGGCGTAAGCCGCCAGCTACAGCTCTTATTGGACCCCTGGCCTGGGAACCTCCATATGCTGTGAGCTGTGAGCACGGCCCTAGAAAAGGCAAAAAAAAAAAAAAAAAAAAAAAGGAGAAGAGAGAGCACCTAACTATTCCTGCCTAAAGAGATGGTTTTGCAGTGGAGGTGACACCTGAACAAAGACAGGGCAGGGAAGTAGTGTAAGCAAGCAGACGGTCCTTCATTTATTCAAAGATTAGAACTTCTGGCGTTCCTGTTGTGGAGCAGCGGTTAACGAATCCGACTAGGAACCATGGGGTTGCGGGTTCGATCCCTGGCCTCGCTCAGTGGGTTAAGGATCTGGTGTTGCCGTGAGCTGTGGTGTAGGTCGCAGATGTGGCTCAGATCTGGCATTGCTGCAGCTGTGGCGTACACCAGGCTGCTGTGGCTCCGATTCGACACCCAGCCTGGGAACCTCCATATGCCACGGGCACAGCCCTAAAAAGCAAAAAAAAAAAAAAAAAAAAAAAAAAAAAAAAAAAAAAAGATTAGAACTTCTACTATGTGCAAAGCTAGGGATGCAGAAATGAAAAAGAGGGAGTATTCCTGTCCTAATGGTACTTACATTACAGCAGGAGATGCAGAGTCGACAACCAGCCACATAAACAACTGCAATTGTCATAGTGCCACTGCCACAAAAAGGTACAAGGTGCCAAGAGAACAGAAGGGGACCTGGCTGAAGATATGGCAGGGTGGTGGAAGGCGGTGGTCAGGGATGGCTTCTTGAAGGAAATCTGAAGGGTCAATATGAAAAATTCACTATTTTTCATCACTGAAGGAGATGTGGAAAAGCCTTCCAGAGAGAGGCAGCAGCAGAGGCACAAGCTGTAGAGGGAAAAATGGAAAGGACAGAAGCAAGAGGCCACTGAGACAGTTACTGCAGGAGGCCAGGAAAGAGGGCTTAGTGGTTTGGACTAAGGTGGGCATGCAGAAGCAGAGAAGCAGAAAGGTAACTGACTGCCTACGGGAGAGGGTGAGAAAGGGAGAAGTATTAAGGATGATGCTAGATTTGTGGCTTAGATAGGCCACAAACCTAGTTGGCTAGGCAGACAGCTGTACCACTCACTGACCGAGATTAGTGGGAAGATGGTAAATTCAGCTTTGGACGTGCCAAGTTTGAGATGCCAGTAAAATATTCTACCTGTGATGGGAAGAAAACAAGTGGGCTCCCTCAGCAATGGCTGGATTAAAAGCTCCTATGATTTTAGGTGTGAGACATAAAGTTGCGTCAAAATGAGGGCTTACTTTCATTCTAATATCAAATCTATTAGTATAACTAGGGGTTATCCATTTCAAATTCAAGTAGTCGCTGAGTCTGTAAAAAGTACATAGTGCTCTTTTTCCTCGGAAGCTTGCAAGATGGGCATCTGGATAGATTTTTTTCACCCAACCCTTTACTCTGTACTCCTTGCTCATTTCCTTCTACCCTTCTTTGTGAGCAAAGTAAATATTAACTTAGAACTTAATAATATACACATATGTGGTTTGGTTTTTTTTTTTTTTTTTTTTTTTGCTTTTTAGGGCTGCAACCATGGTATACGGAGGTTCCCAGGCTAGGGGGTCCAATCGGAGCTACAGCTGCTGACCTACGCCTCAGCAACAAAGGATCCGAGCCGCATCTGCGACTTACACTACAGCTCACCACAACACCAGACCCTTAACCCACTGAGCGAGGCCAGGGATCAAACCCGCAACCTCACAATTCCTAGTCGGATTCGTTTCCGCTGTGCCACAATGGGAACTCCAGAGCATTATAAAGACCTATATAATAGTTACTACTCTTTTAATTACTTGAAATATCATACATATATATTTTATTTGGGACATACACACAAAAAGAATATATTTCATGGAACTTGCTGAAAAAGGTATTGACCATATTTTCTTCCTAATAATTCCTAGGTTTACCACATTCTTAAGGATAAGCTCTATCTACTAGAACATTTACACAGACACTCACGGATGCCAACATGCAGATTTCCTTAACGAGATCTGAAATTAGGGGACAGGGAGACAGAGAAAGGTTAGCTCCATTCCCAATGTTTTGTTTCATAAGAGGAAAGGTGTGCCTGGCCAGAATGGCCATCATCAAAAGTCTACAAACAGTAAGTGCTGGAGAGGGTGTGGAGAAAAAGGAACCCTATTACGCTGTTAGTGGGAATGTAAATTGGTACAACCACTGTGGAAAACAGTATGGACATTCCTCAGAAAACTAAAAATAGAATTACCATTTGATCCAACAGTACCACTCCTGGGCATCTATCCAGAGAAAACCAAGACTTGAAAAGACACATGTACTCCAATGTTCACTGCAGCACTATATACAATAGCCAAGACATGGAAATAAGAGTGGATAAAGAAGATGTGGTACATATACACAATGGAATATTACTCAGTCATTAAAAGGAAAGAAATAACCCCATTTGGAGCAACATGGGTAGACCTAGAAATTATCATGCTGAGTGAAGTAGTTAGAGAGTAAAACACCAACATTAAATGATATCACTTACATGTGGAATCTAAAAAAAGGACATAATGAACTTCTTTCTAGAACAGATCCTGACTCACAGACTTTGAAAAACTTATGGTTTCCAAATGAGACAGGTTGGGGGGTGGGGAAAGGCACTGAGAGTTTGGGATGGAAATGCTATAAAATTTGACTGTGGTGATTGTTGTACAACTATAAATGTAATAAAATTCATTGAGTAATTAAAAAAAGAGGAAAGGTGTGGATCTGAAGCAAATTTGTCACATGTTGACATGTGTTAGTTCTGGGTGGTGGTACATGACTGTTGTTTGCTCTGTTTTATGATACTTCTATCTTCTATTTTTTTTCCACAAAAATCTGAATCCACAACCAAAAGAGACATAAAAGCAACTAAATCAGAAGCAATTTCACGTCACATATCTATTTTCTATTACATAGGCACCACATATATCATGCATGGACATGGAATTTTTTTAATTTAAGAAATTTTCACTGCTTTGGGGTACTTAATTTGTGTGAAATTAATGACCCTTATTCAAAAGCTCCACTTTGTTAGAGAAACGAGTGATATTATAAAAGGTGATAACTTATTGGAGTGGCATTTTGCTTAAAGGCAAGAACAAAGCTTTGCATCTTTAGGTGAGAATAAATTATACCTTCATACAAATGCACTTACTAATAAATCAAAGAGAAAATTAAGGGCAGCAAATCTATGACCCAAATGCAGACTAGTTTAATGGGATGCTTTTTCAGTGATTTTCAAGGACTACCAGCAAATCTTTTCAGATTTGCAGCAATAAACAAAATGCTGTATGGTGTTTAAGCACTGAAACACAAGGTACATTGTCTATTCTTCAGAGAAAAATGTTTTCTGCTTACATAAAATAACTCAGAGACAAAGGGTGAAGAAAATATCAAAGACAGATCAAGGAAGCTAATTAATTTCTTTAAAGATGACTGCTATGCAGATAGAGGCAAGAGCTATCACAGATATCTTACTATTAATCCATCCAAATGATTAAAAGGAGTAAAACACATCCAAGTGTGGCCTTTTGTTCCAAATGACAGGGGTTTCATGTTGTAGTTAGAACCTAGATTGGGACTCCGTTTTGATCTCTCACAGAATAATTTGTACTTAAAAATATATTACTAATTTAAGAAAATTAAGTATTGTAATCTTATTTATATTCTTATCCATTTTCCATTGCTTCATTTATACATTCTTTTCTTTAAGATCTCTCCATTAATTTGCTAGCACAAGCAGCTGATGAATTATTTTTGTCACTGTTGTTTGCCAACTCTTTTAGTCAGAAGCTTGTCTGTGCTCCTTTACATCTCATAAATATAACTAACAGTTGTGTTCTACTTAACATCCATAGTGCTGTCTTCAAAGACGATGCTGGGCCCCACGGTATTAACTTCCAGCAAAATGGCATCTCTTATTATTTCGGTAGATGGTAACGTTGAGAGAAATAATTACCCTGCGCTCTGTGAATAATCAAAGTCCAAGTGCCAAGTGCCTTAGGCATCTGTCCTTAGAAAAAGCTCCCTGCTACTCCCTCTTTGGAGCAAGCCTGGACTGGAACGGGTTTACTGTGATATAGAAACACCAAAAGGGTTCTATGGGACCCATATCCCTCTGGGCCAGGTCAAAACCAAGTCGCCTAGTTTTCCTTTGGGGGAGACAGCGTGCAGATGGAAAAAAAAAAGTGAGAAAGTAAAAAATGATCTGGATTTAATCTGAGACTCCCCATATTATTCTGGGCAAAGAACTTAACCCCTGTAAAACAGGAATAAGAATCTTCACTGGGTACATGTAAGCATGTATGTGAAAGCACGTATATGAGGTTATCTAAGTGGCATCTACGAAATACCATTTTCTTCCCTAACAGTATCACATCATAATGGGGTTTCTTGGCTATACCTTTAAAATACTCAAAAAGAACCACACCTATCAGTGGATTCCTCTTATCTAGGCAAACACTTCATCTCTACATCTTTTTACCCCATATTTCCATCTTCTAAGAGACAGGGAATCTTTCATTTCAAGAAGAACAAACAACAGTCATTTCTGGGCCTATCATGCCTAATCTCTGATTTGTGTACTTTGGGGCCCTCTGAATTTTATAATCTCAGAGTTCATGGAGGTACAAAATATTATCCAGGCTTCTAAGCAGAACCATTCCTAAATGACCTGAAAATTATGACATACTGTACTTCGAAGAATCTTCAAAGGGACTTATGATTACCAGTGGTAACTCGTTAACATTAATTCAAATTCCTTATAAACACACTCCTACTAATATCTAAAAGATGCACTGAAGTTCCTTTCCTGCCTTACTTTGTGAACATGATAAATTACAGACCCATCATACAACATTCCTTAAAAGTATGAAAAGTGTAATCATGTTGTTTCCATCTAGCTTCTCACCAGGCAAACAAAATCACATCACGGTCATCAAAGCCTCTAAGTGTTAATTAGTATAAATTCATCACAAAGCTTAATAGGAGGAAAAGAAAATGGGCTTTGAGGGTCTGTTGTATGTACTTATTATCTATGGGGACCTTCGGCAAGTTACTTAACCTCTCTGAGCTTCGTTTTCCGTATCTGTAAAATGAGGATAATATTATGTTACAGAATTGTTTATTTAAAGGGTTAAATTAAATGAAATAATGTAGACATTTAAAATACAAAATACAGTTACTACTATCATCTTAAAAAGAAGGCTGAAGAGGAGAAAAAAATCCCACATACCATGTTTACTGCATCTTGATCAAAAGGATTCCACTCTATATTCTGAGGGTAGTGGGCCAGAACTTTGGATTTGAATGTTCTTCTCAAAGGACTCTGGTCAAAATTTTCACCTACAACAGATAATTAATAATTAGTTAATATCTGGAATTTTTTTCAAAAGCATGTCATAGTTTTATTTTGTAGATACACTGACTGATAATGTTGAAATCTGATTCAATTTCTTTTTCTAATCGTCTGAGTCGTAAATTTTTCAATGGACAACTGAAAAGGAACTGTTAATAAGAGATCAGATCTGCATTTAAAACTTCATAAACTGAATTTTAAAATCCTGGTTAGACAACCGATACTAAAAATCCAGACATGTTAAAATAATCCTTGCTTGTAACCTAATTATTGTCCTCATTTCAGCATGTGATGATGAAAAAAAAACTATTTGAAAACATTTAATTCACTAAAGAAACAACCTGAATTAGTAAGTTAATTGTACTTCTTAAGATTCTGAAATTTTGTACATGTATAGACCCAATGCTTTAGAGCCCAAAAGAGGCAACTTTGCTTGTGTTCCTACCAAAAGCTCTAGTAAACATGACTGTACCTCCATGCTTTTACAAGTAACAGAATTAACAGAATCAGAAACATAATTACTGAGTGTCTGCTTTAGTAGACACAAAACATTAAGCCCACTAACCTCTGAAAAGGGACAAGCAGTTAAAGCCAAACTCATCAACTGTTAAAATTCTGGCAAGGTGAAAAAGCAAGCCCTTGACTATCATATATAAGAAAATTCAGTAAAACCTGTCAGCTCAGTATCTCGTTGACCAAATTAACTCCCACAAGGCCTGTAACCCCAAATGCCTCAGTTTCATAAAATATTTTAATGCGGATGGATCTTAAAGCCTCAATGTCAAAAAGTTGAGATGAAAAAATGAGAAGCCCTTGGGAGGAAAACTATTCTGTCTTCTGTGTTTTTTCTACTTTTTAAGTTCTAATTAAGTGTAGAACACAAGCTGACGTATCAAGAGAGAAATATCACTTGTCAGTATTCGCACAAGTAAAAATATCATAGAGTAATACAGAGTCACATGTGGACATCTAATTAGTCTCCATCTCTAGTGAAAATATAAAGGATGGATACTAAAACACCTTTCAGTGCAAAACTTAACAAATCACAGAAGGAGGGAAAAAATCACACTCTAAAATCTTGTTGGAGACTGCAATATAAAATACACAGAGGACTTTTTTTGAATAAGGGCATTATTTTAAATAGATTTGCTGCAGCAACTAACCTATTACTTTCAATTTAAGCTCTTGGATAATGATCATTTTCCTCTGGACTCCTCTTAGTTAGGCAAACACTTCATCTCTACATCTTTTTACCCCACATTTCCATCTTCTAAGAGATAAAGAACTTTCATTTCTAGAAGAGAAACTGTTAAAGGCGACCCTAAGGAGAGTTTGTTAATTTCTGCGCCATGCTTCTCGAGTATGTGAAAGTGGAAAACTCAATGGAAAATGTGAAGCTATCCATGGGTCACTCTGAAGACAGGAGTCAGGGTTCTGCATGGTTGATTTCAGGAAGAGTAAATGGTATCTTTAAGCTGATACTAGATTCTTAAGCAAACACTAAGAATTTTTAGATTATTCATTCTTTATTTTAAAAAAATAGGTTACTTTTCAGTTCACTTTAAGTAGAGAAAAAGCAAAACAAAAATTTTCTCCTGGTCTGGAGTTCCTTACTGGCCTAGCAATTAAGGATCCGGCATTGTCACCGCTGTGGCGTGGGTTAGAGTCCTGCTAGAAGGACTTCCACAGGCCACAGGCGTGGCCAAAAAATTTTTTTCCTCCTGGTTCTAAGGTTTTACGTTGCTGCTTGTGCTAGTAACACAACAGGATATCCTCAGATAATACCAGGCCATCAAGGAACCCTCTCCTATGCCCACCCCCAAATACCAAAAATGCTTATTTTATCATTCAAAAATGTGAGTAAATATGAGATTCTACTGGGGCAGAAGAAAGAGCACCTAACTCAAGATATAACTCCTTGCAACACTTACCTTTTAATGAATTCCTGTCTGAGTTTGGTTAAAATAGTAACATCATCTTTATTCACCTATCATGTTACTAATGGGACAGGAGATAAATCAGAAAAGTCATGACAGTGCCATTTTCAATATAATTGTTCTGTTAACTAAGGAACACCACACCCTCTCGAGACACAGTGAATCAATCACAAGAGGAGAAAAGGAAAACTACCTCCAGAGACAAAGAATCTTACAAAAACAAAACCCTACGAAACAGAAATACGACTCTAACAAAAGAAAAACAGAACCACCACCAGCACCGTCACCGATTAGACTGCTTTAAAGGGGGGGGGGGCATTGCTACATATACACAGCTGTCTTGGCAAATATTATTTTGAAGAAAATTTGGGAAAGAACTAAGTAGAAATTCTGATAACGCTGTTAAGGATTTAGAAGTGAATAAATGCGGCTATTCTGACTAGTGCCAAAGAAGAGAATCTTGGAGATGACTCCTTTGGGAGATGTGAGACAGGGGAACAAACAACCTTCACGGTTTTAACCCAGAAACCTCTAACTTAGAATTCACTACTGGGCTTAGCAGGAAAAATACATCGGTCTGAGAATTTGGATTCCCGGGAAATGGAAATTACATAAATATCCTTAACGTAAATTCACCTTTTAAACATTATCCTGAAATAAACAGGGATTATAAATTTGTGCAAATATTAATACCCCCTATGACAACTACATGCAGACTTAATTCCAAGTGATTGTGCCAAGTGACCTCCTACTAAACGTAAGCTGCAATTAAGCCTTTCCCCCTAAGAGAATAAGACATATCTGCCAAGAGAGCTTAAAGACTAATGAATAATTTTTTCAAGGCTTGAAGCAAATGAGTTCTTTACAAAAATTAAGATGCAAATGAGGGAACAGAAATAGAAATAATACCTAGTTTTTGCCTAAGCAAAACTGAATAAACAATTATGATGGGCTTGGGGTGAATCAAAATAATAATTTCTTACACCTCAACTTTTATTTTTATTTTTACCTGAAGTCGTATTTGCAGCATCTTGGCTCTTGCCATGACGGTCTGCTTCTAGCCATTGGTACAAAACTACATAATGTAACGGAAACAAAAAAGCTTTATGAACAAAGAAACACAAACAAAAAAGCAAAAATGACTTCCAAGAATGGAAAATGAGAAAAAAAATTAAAATCAATTAAACATGAGACATTAACATCAACGGCACATAGCTTAACATGAATAGTATGTAGCTTATAAGCTCTTAGTAATAAGAAAGCAAGGAGAATAGACAATTGTATTTTAATATAATAAGTGAAATGCTATTTAAACATCTGTAACAGTTGTTTGAAAAAGCTCACACGCTGTTGTTAATGCTAATTTAAGAGAAATATCAGGAGAAAGCTAATGTTTCCATGGTCAGATATAATAAAATATGACAGATTAAATGACAAACTATGAAAGTCCCAACCTCTGCACAGCTATCAGAATGGCTGAAGTCCAAAAAACTGACTCTACACCAAATGCTGACAAGTATGTGAGGAGACAGAACTTCCGTAAATTACTGGTGGTAATGCAAAACAGTACAGCCACTTAGGAAGACAGTTTGGCAGTTTCTTAAAGATCATATCTGCTATACGATCCTATAATCCCAGTCTAATCAGATGAAAAATAAGACAACTTCCAAGAGGAGTCATCTACAATATACCTGCCAAATACGTGTCAAAACTGTGAGGTTCATCACAATGAGGAAAGTCTGAGAAACTGTCATAGCCAAGAGGAGCCTAAGGAGACAAGACAACTGCATGTCATGTGGTGTCCCGGATGGGATCTTCCAAGAGAGAAAGGACACTGAGTAAACACAGGGAAATCTAACAGCTTAGAGATTTTAGTTAACAATAACGTATCATATGGATGCTTTAATTGCAACACACACATCATACTATGCTAAGATGTTAACAGGGAACACTGTGTGTTGCACGGAGGTGTAGAAGGGCTGTATATGGGAAATCTGTACCTTCTTCTCAATTTCTCTACAAATGTAAGTCTGCTCTAAAAACCAAGTCTGTTTTAAGAATTGCATTCCAATATTAATGCAAGAACAGAAACATATCTTACAGGTAGTCTATCTTTTGGAAATCACCATGCAAACACCAGCTGAAGTTTGATGTACAGAGATATCATTAATCAACTACCTTCTTACATAACTATTAACCGAGAGAAGTGTCAGCTCTTGGGGAGAAGTTTGCTACAGCAAAGACACAGGCCATTAAAAAATTCACACCAGGGAGTTCCTGTTGTGGCTCAGTGGTTAACTAGTCTGACTAGGAACCATGAGGTTGCAGGTTCGATCCCTGGTCTCGCTCAGTGGGTTAAGGATCCTGCATTGCTGTGAGCTGTGGTGAAGGCCGGCAGCTACAGCTCCTGTTAGACCCCTAGCCTGGGAAACTCCATATGCCGCGGGTGCGGCCCTAGATAAGGCCAAAAAAAAAAAAAAAATCACACCAGATCTAACTTCGCAGCTTTGAAGAGTATTCAAATTTCTGTATGCCTTTTATGGGTTACCTAGATGACTACAAGTCTTAGACATTTTAAAAGAGATGTCAGAGTCTTTCCTTTAAAAAGCCAAATAATGATGACTGTGGGATCCTAATAGCCAGAGAACCTTCCCATCTACATCTCAAAGGTTTGAATAACCCCAGGAGAGTAGCACAGGCTAAGATTCCACTCTGGGGAGCTATTTACCCATGGATATTGTAAGAGTTCTAGATCCCAAACGAAGTTTACAGAAACCTTCTATGCCCTTCCGCCACAAAAACTACAAGAACAGGGCTGGGAAATGTGCCTGTGGAACTCCTGAACTGAAGGAATAAAGGAACTGAGTCATTATGACACGGATACGGGCACCCTGAAATCACAGCAGAAGGTGTCTGTATCTTTAGGAACAGCCAGAACTGAGAAACCACACCCATTCATCATCAGGGGTGGATGGCCCCAAACAGCCCCCACACATACATCCAGCGTGCAAAACCCTTGGTTGAGGATGCTCCAGTGGGTGCACCTCCTCCCCTCCTCCAGGAAACCACACACTCCTGGGAGGCAATATCATTACAGCGGGGACTGACAGGAAAGAATTCGAGAAGCAGACCTCACTCATTAAGTACATATAATGGGCTTTTCCTCTTTCTAGTGCATAGGAATAATAACTTCGAACTAAAGTAGTAGCAGAGTAGTATAGTATGAGACTATTCCTTTTTTTTTGGTCTTTTTTTTGCCTTTTCCAGGGCCATACTCGCAGCATATGGAGGTTCCCAGGCTAGAGGTCTAACAGGAGCTGTACCCGCCGGCCTTCGCCACAGCCACAGCAATGCGGGATCCAAGCCGCGTCTGCAACCTACACCACAGCTCACGGCAACGCCGGATCCTTAACCCACTGAGCAAGACCAGGGATCGAACCCGCAACCTCACGGTTCTTAGTCGGATTGGTTAACCACTGAGCCTCAACAGACACTCCAGTATGAGACTATTCTAAGTGACATAAAAATCTCCCCATTTGGAAAAGCAAGCATGATGTCTGCTCACAACTGACACTGAATATCTTTCTCATAAAAATGAGACACATGGGAGTTTCCATTGTGACACAGCAGAAACAAGTCCAACTAATATCCATGAGGATGTGGGTTCAATCCCTGGCCTCACTCAGTGGGTTAAAGATCCAGCGTTGCAGTGGGCTGTGGGTGTAGGTCGCAGATGTAGCTCGGATCCCCAGTTGCTGTGGCTGTGGCACAGGCCAGCAGCTGAGGCTCAGATTCAACCTCTAGCCTGGGAACTTCCATATGCTGCAGGTGCGGCCCCCAAAAGCAAAAGCAAAAACAAACAAAAACCCAAAAAATCAAAAATGAGACACATGAGGAGTTCCCGTCATGGCGCAGTAGAAACAAATTAGACACAGGATCATGAGTTTGGGGGTTCAATCCCTGGCCTTGCTCAGTGGCTTAGGGATCCAGCGTTGCCGTGAGCCATGGTGTAGGTCATAGATGCGGCTCGGATTTGATGTTGCTGTGGCTGTGGTGTAGGCCTGCAGCTATAGCTCCAATTGACCCCTAACCTGGGAACCTCCATATGCCGCAGGTGCGGCCCTAAAAAAGGGAGAGAGACAGACACACACACGTGAATGGAAACTAATCCATTAAAAGGTCTAAAAGTTCTGCGCAGCTCTAATCTAAAGCCTATCCTGCACTGATTAAGATGGAGACTCTTGGTTGTGGTCAGCATTATCACCGCCATTGTATTTTCCAATTACTTCCTACCATCTTTGTTTCTGAGTTTACTGGACAAAAAGAAAAAATATAAAAGCTATTTCAGGTCAATTTACTCTGGCCAGCTACATAGAGAATAGTACCTAAGCAAAAATCATACTAACAGATTTAGAGGTTCAATTATTTTATCACGCCTTCAGATTACCAAAATCCAATTAACTATGGTCTAAATAATTCAGAGAATTTCCAGTGAAACAAGTGCATCTGCTTCATGCAAAGCTACATAATGCGAATCACCATTAGACCAAATCTGGATTTCAAAGTCCACCTCATAGCATATATATATAAAAAGATACAGTATGATTACAAAAGAAACGTGACATATTTTTACATAATATACTGGAACATATACGGGCATTTCCAGAAGGACTGAGCTCTAAAAATTTCTTAACTCTCGTATGTACCATGTTACAAAGAGTCTGCTCCTCTTCTCACTTAGTAGATGATGTTAGAATACCAGGAGCACACCTCTGCTCACTGTAGCATGAGATCTGGCCTTCTGTGGCTTCATGCTCCCTGGCAATTGGCACTGGGAGTCGGGACCCTGCCCCTGGCTCCACGCCTCTGGTGAGGGTCTCTGTTGCCTGTGCACAAGGTCGCAGGTAGATGTGAGATTTGTGAACCTTGGAGCTACTTCTCAGGCTGAGTGCACCTGCTACACATCTCCTCACTAGCCTCCTCGCTGAGCCCTCCCATCCCTAGGGCCCCAGAGTTCCCTCCCTCGTTGTCCATTTCCACCACAGCTTATTTCTGGGCAAGCTATTTCTCCGCAAAACAAAGCCAAGTCTCCTAATTGTTCCTCATGCTTCTGTCCTGGAAGGATACCAAGTCTAGATGTTTTCAAGAAAGTTTGCTGATAGGAGCAATGAGAACAGAAGGGAGGCTGAAACAGGTCATCGCTTCTGCCCTGCCTTTTTTTTTTTTTGTCCTTTTGTCTGTTTGCCTTATCTAGGGCTACACCCGTGGCATATGGAGGTTCCCAGGCTAGGGGTCTAACAGGAGCTGTAGCCGCCGGCCTTCGCCACAGCCACAGCAACACGGGATCCGAGCCGCATCTGCAACCTACACCACAGCTCACGGCAATGCCGGATCCTTAACCCACTTAGCAAGGCCAGGGATCGAACCCGCAACCTCATGGTTTCTAGTCGGATTCGTTAACCACTGAGCCAGGATGGGAACTCCTGCCCTGCCCTTTTTCATTTCGTTCCTTTTCTCCCTAAAGTGAAAGCACACACACACACACACACACACACACAAAATTCAGTAAATTTTCTCCAGTACTCTGATAAAGGTGAGAGAAACAAATGGAGATACTACAGATGCTGCCTATGAAATTCATGCTGAGGCAAAGCAAAAGGGAAGATGTGGGGTGGGCTAACTCTTTTTCCCATGTGTACCCCTACAGGTCTCCAAAGACCCAGCCGGAACCGGCATGAACAGGAGGTAGGAGAGGGGATGCTAGGCTGCTGCGGGTTCTGCAAGAGACTGACCAGGGAAAAGAGAAGCGGGGGGTGGGCACCATCAGGGTGGAAACTAAAATGAAAGGGCACTCCTGTGACAGTCACATGTGTTGTCTCTACACCACAGTAAGCTGCCCTCTTCCAAGCAGGTCCCCCAGGAGGCTTCGTATTCACTATTCGTTTCATCGATTCTACGATTATTTAAACCATCTCCGAGTCGGGGACATACAAGTTGAGCCCTGATGAAATAATAGCCGCCACATAGCTAACACAGAGCCTGCTGCAGGCAGGGGTTACTCTAAGAGCTCTGCATATATTCACTTGTCTCATTATCATAATTACTCCACGAAGTAGGTCCTATTGCTGTGCTCATTTTATAGATATAGAAACTGAGGCACAGAAAGGTTATACAATGTGTCTAATGTCAGATAACTAGAAAATTCAAACCTAAGCAGTCTGACTCCAGAGTCTATGCTCTTATCCTTGCAGCAAGGAGACTAGGACACAGATGCACCTGAGTGGCATGGTGGAAGGTGAGGTCAAAGAGGTAACCAGGAGTCAGATAAAACAGGGCTTTGTAGGCCATGGTGAGGACTTTTTGACTTTATGCTAAGTATCACAGCAAGTAACTGGAGTATCTTAAATAGAGAAGTGACTGTTTTAAAAAGATCACCCTGGCAGCTGAGAGAACAGACTGCAGTGGGCAAGAAAGAGGAGCAAAGAGGTCAGTTAGGAGGCTTCTGCAACGGTCAAGGGCAAGAGATGACGGCAGCAGGGATTACAGAGAACGCTAAGGAGGGAGAAGTGCTAAGACTCTAAATACACTATGAAGACATGCTGGGCTCAGAGCCCTAGAGGACTCTGGCAACACTGAGAGGTTGGGAGAAGGACGAGGAACCAGTGAAAAGGTAAATGAGAAAAAGCTGCCTGTAAGGTTAGAGAAAAACCGGAAGCATCGTGGAAGTCAAGGAAAGAAAATGTTTTAACAAGGAGCATGCTGACAACACGGAAGTCACTGTGACCTTGACAAAGAGACAGGGGTGAAAACCTGTCTGGTGTTGCTCCAAGAAAGACTGCAAAGAGCGGAAGCAGAGGCACAGAGCAAAATTAACTCTTGAGGAGTTCTGCTGGAAAGATGGTAAAGGGATTAATACTGGAGGAGAACGTGGAGTCAAGGAAGGGTATTTGGTTTTGTGTTTGGTTTTCTTTTTGGCCCCCACCCCCACCCCCAGCATACGGAGTTCCCGGGCCAGGGATCAGATCTGAGCTACTGTGGTAACCTACTCTGGATCGACCCACTGGGCAGGGCCAGGGAGCGAATCTGTGCCCAGGCACTCCAGAGAAACCACTGATCCCATTGCACCACAGAGGGAACTCCGGTTTTGTTCTGGTTTTTTTTGCTTGTTTGTTTTTAAAGACAAGAGGATATGAACTCATTCCAACAACATTTCCAGTGTGCCCGCACGGTGCCGGGCAGTCACTGATGCTCTAGATCTGATCAGGACAGTCCAGTCCCTGGAGACTCTCGTGTCACTCACCTCCCTTGCTTTTTACTTTATGATTCTACCACAGAGGGCTGGTTTGCCCATCCCACACTAAATTAAGGTTGATACAGGATGTACACTTCAGGTAACCACACTTCCTATCCCCAGCACACAGCTTACCTATTTTATCCTTTTAAGTCTTTATGAAATGGAGCAGATCCCTGTTGGGCCCTCCTAGGTACAAATCCTTTCCATGCCCCCCATTTCTAGTTTGTAGGAAATAGGCTTCATTCAGCCTCCATGACCTTCCCTGAGTTCCAAAGCGCGGACTCAAACGGTTGCTTATCAGGGAAGGGAGGGCATGCAGAAACAAAGGAGCAGTCAAGATACAGTGGTGCAGACCTGAGAAGGGTCCTCCTTCAGCCACAAGGAATATACCTAACAAAATACCTTTGAGTTCTTCTGCACGAGCTGGAGGATGGCAACTTAAGACTGAGCACAAGATGCATGGAAAGTCACCGTTACCGCACCGCCAAACAGGAGAAAGTCTGTGCACAGTGGCCAAGATAACAAAGACTCTGACTCCCCTGTCCCTTTAAAAACTTTCATGGTCGAGCATAATCTTTGGATTATGGTTTTCAAATATGAGTCTTCTTTCTCCTCAGGTTGCTAGTGTGAACTGAAGTTCAGAACCTGCCATCAGCTCTACTGCAGCTGCCAACCTGCAGCACCCCTCGAGCGAAGCTCAGGGGGAGACCAGGAGTGAGGCAGCCTGTGCTTTGGGAAACTGGAAGAACAAGTCTTCAGATAGATATTTTTAGGAGATGATTTTCATAAGCCCAATCTTGCATCTCCCCATATCAAGAAAAACACTGAAATATGTCAATGATGACTGAGTCTGTGACTAGTAGAAACCCTCAGGAGACCACCAGCAAACTTCCATAAAATGCGTGCATGGCTGCATGCATCTCACGCTTCACTTTTATGACATATCTTGCTATTTCCCCTTTCCTCTTTGGGGCAGTACTTCAGACAGCTCTGCTCTAACTCCGGGGCTGCAATTAGGGGACAAAACAAATGGTATCATCTGTGAGAACAGCCACTCTCAAGGATGGGCCAGTGCACCCTAAGGGAACTCAGGAAAGCATATCAAAGAAGTCATTCCAGTAAGCCTTTATGTCTTCCCATAGAAACTGGTTTTCTGTAAATCTTCTTCTGTAAATCCGGTTATCTGTAAATCTTTGTTCCTACTACCTTCCCTTTGTTACAAAAACTCGTATCTCTAGCCTCCCCCCCTTCTCTCCCCAGAGCGGTTTCTCAGGGCTACTTGAGAAGCTGTCTCCGAGGCTAAAGTCCTAATTTCACCCCAAATAAAACTTAGCTCTCAACTTTCAGGTTGTATTAGCCTGTTGAATAAAGCAAACTTTCCATTCCTACCAGCGTTTGTCTTTCAAGTACTGGCTTTTGAGAGGGAAGCAGCCGAACCTGAGTTTAGTAACATTTATAACAGGACAGGGAGCCTACGGGAGGCTGCATTCTCTCCACTGTATCTATTCCCCCTCCAGCACACTCTGAAACAGTGTCTTTCTCAATTGGATAAGCCACGCCTGTTATCTCAGTGCCAGTGCACAGCTATCACTGATCCTGGATCTATGACAGACAGCAGGTGTTCATCAACATCCTTCTTCTCCCTTTCCCAACATCCTTGCCTCTGGGTGGGGGCCAAATAACCAGTTCTTGCCAAATAAATGTGAGCAGAAATGATGTGTGTCACCTCCAGGTTGAGGGACACAATCTGCCTTTCTGCTGCTACTCATTAGCTAAATGGAAATGGAAAAGATGGGAAGACCTCACATGGAAGAAACTTGGGTCCTTGAATGTCTCTGCAAAATAGAGCCCCTCCCCACCTGGCCTACATTAGACTGAACAATAAATTAGAAATAAGCTTCTATTGTCTTGAGTCACTGGTAGCTTGAGATTAGTACAGCGGTTAGTTATTTATGTGTTTCTGGATTAGTCTTGAGTTTTAACTTGTATCAGTTTTGACCTTCTGAATACAAGGCCAATCCCTGACTTTTCTTCCTCGGCAGCAATCTACACTGCCTGCTTCTGTGTTCAGATACGTGATGAGTACATGGGATAGAATTTGCCCTTTTTCTATGGATGCTCTCTACCTTTCATAGAAGAAGTCACAGATCCACTACTCAGCTATCAAGACCACAGGTTTTAACTCATGATGGACCTGTTAGTCTTTCTAAATCTGCAACCTCTAAATCCAGTTGGTGATCTTGCAGGTGTAGGCTGCTGGTCACAAAGGGGATCAAGCAAAAGAAACTGGAGGGCTCTCTGAAAGTTCACGGACCTCGCTGAAGAATGTTCATCATGAAGAAACCTGAAGTCAGGTAATCTTAAAAGTTTATTTTGATTAAGATCTTAATACAACTACCAATGAGACTGCCCTGATTCCAGAGGTTTCCCAGGCCACCAACACTTCTCACAGTGCTGCAGATTTAGGGGTTTCCACAAACCCCTCAGGTTTGATCATTTATAACTCACAAACTCAGGGAAAGTGCTATACTTAACAGTTTTATTACAAGGGATACAAATCAGAAGGACCAGACAAACAAAGACACACACAGGTTGAGGTCTGGGAGATAATGCAGAACTTTAATGCCCTTCCCTTGAGTATTTGAAGCAGGTAGTCAGTGTCAGAGCATGGGCTCCGAAGCATTCTTTGATGTGGCTACTGATTAGCATTTGCGGTTTAAGGGCTCCAGGGAGTAACATCCCCACAGGCCTTGTTTACTGTAGGAAGTGTACCTACAGCCAGATGGACGTTAACCTCTAACCTCCTGTGTGACTCAATCCATGGGAAGAGAAGGGCAAAGAAACCATGAGATTTATGGAACATTTCCACCCCTAAGACCCTTATTGGACAAGGGCTGATATAGGTAACTGGTCAAGGCCAGTCAGAGAAAACCACATCTTTCTGGACCCCAGGTTGGTACCCCCCACTCATCTTTAAGGGATAAAAACCCCTATAGGACAATAGAGAACGGGGCTCTTCTCCCCGCTCCCAGCAGCCCTGGGAGCTGTTGGCTTTCCTGTAATAAAGACTTTGCTTGCTTGCTGCCTGTGTGTTTGCGAAGTTCATTCTTTGGCTCCGTGAACAAGAACCTGGATTCCAGTAACATCTTTCCAGCATCAGAAGCAGGGTGTGTCACACACAAATGCACACACGTACCGCAAATATGTTTCCCAACCAGGATGGTCCACTAAGCTCTGGTGCATAGTTTTTAACTGGGGCTCCATTACACAGGCATATCTGATTAAATCATTAGCCATACAACTGAAATTCAGTCCTCAACCCCTTCCCTTCTCCTAGGTTGGCTCAAAGTCCTTCTGGTGACCAGCCTCCACCTGAAGCTACCTGGGGGCCCGTCATCAGTTACCTTACTAGGATAACACTCCTATTACCAGAAAATTTCCAGGGTTCCAGAAGTTCCGTGACAGGAACTCAGGACAAAGACCACACAAGTTCTTGTTTGGCACTGTGCATCCTACCACCAAGCGTAAAACACAATAGTACATTATTTACTTGTAAAAACAGCCTCAACAACAATCCTGGATCTATAGTCCTCTAATAATGAGGAACAGACAGAATGTTCTGCTCCTAACCCATGCCTGCCACACCAACCCTTTTGTAATAAAACAGGAAACAAGAAGAAAAACTTTAAAAAGCCATTGAAGTAGCGTTAACTGATACCATGAAATGCTCTAAGAGGAAGGGATCCATGCTTTTTAGGTTAATAATCAAATATATTCCACTATTTTTACCAGTGTTTAGGAAATGATTTTACTATTCTGAAGAATAGCTAAGTGATTTTCAAGTAATAATTACAGCCAGGAAAACGAGATTCTAGTTCTACTCAAATATTCTGGCGTCTAGCAGCCTGGAGTACATCACAATGTCTTTGAGCAAAAATTCCCTCACACGCCAAATACAGATTATTTTGTTGCTATAATAACACATTACTCATATGTAGTCTTACCAGATATCTATCATCTAGGAGGGTCATTTATCTCACGTATCTCTAGAAAAGCATGTCAATGTTATTACACATGCTACATTTTAGCTTACAAAATAAAGCAAATCTCCCCCAATTGCTAAACAACTTATTCTCTGATAAAGAGCTTCCAAGACGGCCACCTTTGCCTTTGGAAACAGAAGAAAGTCACGTACCATTAAAATATTCATAGCTGACAGGTAATACTAATACTGGAGTTCTGAGACATTCAGCCAAGGCGGTTCTGCTGCTTGGTTCAGAGAAGGTGTCTGCACAGAACGAGTGATGACTTTCCCCTCCAGTGCCATCCGTGACTTTTTGTTGCCATACTCCCACACATGCAAATTACAAATACATATATGGAGTTCAGACATACGCGTAACTCAGTTTCGTGTACACAGGAACAGAAATCGAGTTACACAAGAATATAAGTTTATTCCCCCTACCCTCTAAAAACAAAATTCCTGCATGCAAGGTCAACAACATAAATCAGGAGTTACAGGTGTAGAATTGGGTTTCTTAACAGAATGAGAAGGCGGCCCTGCTGTAACTGGACATTTGTGCCCTGTTTACAAAAACCAGAGAGAGCTGGATGATGTTTGATTTAGCGTCTTTTGCGTTTCACCTTCTAAGTGAGGATAATTAGCATTCTGATCTAGACTTGAGTCTAGTTTAAGATTTTAACATTACCTTCTTTATGGTGGGGCAGGCTGAGCCTAACCAAGGTACAGCTATATAATTGGTGCCCAAATGCCATTCGAAGGAAAACAGGACTTTGAGTTTTGTCTGAATACATAGTCTTTGGCAGTTCAAAGCAGTTACTTATTTTTATGCCCTTACAAGAATGAAAAATATGCCACATAAAATTGGATTAGGCTGCTTGAAACTGGAGGGACTGTCTCAGTCAACAGTTTTGTAGCAAATGGACAGATTCCCTTTGTCACAGAGTATGCGCTCAGATGACAAACAGGACTTTTTTAATCTATACTTTCTGTACCTCCCAGATATTATATCTGTATTTTACAATCAGAAACATTACTAGAAGAATCAGAATACTGCCTTTTTTTTTTTTTTAGAAGTCAACAATGTTCTCTGGAGGAAAGACTTAAATTACAAGGTAAGGAAGGGGTCCACCACTTTTACCATTGCTATACTGCCCCTGTGGTCTGCGAAATTATTCTAGCATGAACAAAATCGAGCAAAACAGTATCAGTAACAGGATTCACTGGGAAAGAGAATCTTCCTTTAAGAATGAAAAAGAGTTCCTGTTGTGGCTTAGTGGTAATGAACCCAATAGGGTACAAGAGGATGCGGGTTCGATCCCTGGCCTCGCTCAGTGGGTTAAGGATCTGGCATCGCCGTGAGCTGTGGTGTAGGTCACAGATGTGGCTCAGATCCCATGTTGCTGTGGCTGTGTGTAGGCTGGCAGATGTGGCTCCGATTCAATCTGGGAAGCCTGGGAACTTCATATGCCACACATGCGGCCCTAAAAAGACCAAAAAAAGAAAAAAGGAATTGAAAAGAAGCAATATTATTTCAACAGTTACGTTAAGTTGCTGGTAGCTAGAATGCTCCATTGTTGTGATTTCTGCTAAGCAAAAACAGCTTCTGAGTCTCTCTGCATCAGCATCTACTTTCACCAAAGGCCTTCCAGGTCCTCCTCTGATATGCTGAGTGTTAGCTAGAACTAACTAGACTCCAGGTTTTTGGGTTTTTTTTGTCTTTTTGCCTTTATCTAGAGCCACACCCGCAGCATATGGAGGTTCCCAGGCTAGGGGTCTAACAGGAGCTGTAGCCGCCGGCCTTCGCCACAGCCACAGCAACGCGGGATCCGAGCCGTGTCTGCAACCTTCACCACAGCTCACGGCAACAGAGGATCCAAGCTGTGTCTGCGACCTACACCACAGCTCATGGCAACGCCGGACCCTTAACCCACTGAGCAAGGCCAGGGATCGAACCCACAACCTCATGGTTCTTAGTCAGATTCGTTAACCACTGAGCCACAAAGGGAACTCCCGTCTCCAGGTTTTAAAACGGTACTGAGGTTGAGCACAGAGTCATGAAATCATGGTCCACATATATTAGAGGGAGGACAATGTGACCTATAAGATAACCAAGACCTTCCCAGTTCTGTAAGAGACTGTAATTCCTAAAGCTAGTGTCTAGTACATTAAGAAAGAGAAAATGCACTGCCAAAGGTGAACTGGGGGTTAGGGAGGAGCGATTTCAACCACTTTGTTAAGGTTTTGTGGGTTTTTTTATGTTGTTTTGTTTTGTTTTGAAATTAACTTGAAACAAAACCACCAAGAAGGGTGAAAATGGGAAGGGGAAGAGAATTATCCTCTATTAAAAAAAAAAACAAACTCGGGAGTTCCCTTCGTGGCTCAGTGATTAACGAATCCAACTAAGAACCATGAGGTTGCAGGTTCAATCCCTGGCCTTGTTCAGTGGGTAAAGGATCCGGCGTTGCCCTGAGCTGTGGCGAAGGCCGGTGGCTACAGCTCCTGTTAGACCCCTAGCCCGGGAACCTCCATATGCTGCAGATGCGGCTCTAGACAAAGGCAAAAAGACAAAAAAAAAAAAAAAAAAAAAAAACCTCCTCCTTCCTCCTTCTATCAGAATAAAATCACAGAATATCCTCATGATGATCTCCAGCCCCAAGTTTCGATTCACAATTCCTACTTCTCAGCAAGAATCTCCACCGTCTCAGCACTAGCAGCCTCACCTTCAACACTTGCAAAGCTGAACTCATCTTCTCCCCCAAAGGTCTTCCCGTGAACACTGCCATAATCCATGCAGTTATCAAAGGTTACTATCTGCTATTCATCCCTGGAGATGGGTTCATTTAACACTAAAAACAATTCCATTGAAAAGGCATCACATTCACTACTTTCACTCTAGGGCTCAGAACGCTACCCAGCACACAGCTGGGATGTCTGACTGAGTCACTGACTAGGAGCCATTCTCAACTGAGACTCTAGATTTCTCCCTCTTCTCTCACCTGGACTCCTCTCCTTTCATATTCAGTCATTAAGATTTGTAATTTACGCCTCCTTAATATCCCTCCAAATAAGCCTTTACTTTTTATCTTCACTGGAAGATATTTACACCTTCCCGCTGGATATTTACAACTTCCTAACTCCCAGTCTCCCTTCATACGCTATACTTTGAATGCACCTTGCCCCTTTGACTTCATCTGTCTCCTGCAACAAATACGGACAGAGCTCTATGTGTCAGGGCGCTATTCTAGCTTTGAGGATGTAACAACACAGCAGACTGGGTTTTTCTAGAGATGGCCATAACAATATGCTACAAGCTCTTCTGAAAGTCCATCAGGAGGTAGAGTCCATGTCCTCTGCCTTAAACCTGGAAGGATCTGTGACTCCCTCAAACATGAGAGCCACACCAGAGGCTGTGGCTTCTAAGGCTAAGTCATCATGCATTTCCACCTTGTTCTCTTAGGACACATGACCTCTAAATGCATCCATGTGCTGTGAGAAGCCCAGAAAGAGATACACTGAGGGCCCAGCCAACAATGAGCAACAGCCTGCCAGTCATGGCAGTGAGACACCTGTAAGCATGCTCTCTGCCCTAGTCAGGCCACCCAGCTGATGCAGCATGGAACACAGACAAGCTGGACTCACCGTGAACCGCCTAAATTGCAGAACTATGAGCAAAATAAATGGCTACTGTTTTAAACTCAGAGTTTTCAGGTGGTTTTCAGATACAAACAAATAATAAATACAAATTTATAGCATGGTGAAAGACAAAAAGAGCAATGGAAAGTTAAAATTCAAAGTGAACTAAGACGCCAGTCTTGTAAACTCAGACCCCTGTGACCCAGCCTGGCCTATCTGTCCAGTTCTGGTTTCCAAGTGCTCCCCGCTTCCCACGTGCCCTGGTGCTTGAGCCCAAGGACTTGCGGTTAGTTCCCTTTAAGTACCATACTCCTGTGCCTAGAATATCTGCCCCCGTATTAGTTTTCTATTGCTCCCTTAATAAATTATGACAAACCTGGCAACTTAAAACAATACCCACACTTTTTTATCAGTTTCTATGGTCAGAAGTCTGGGCAGAGTGTTGCCCCAAGGGTTTTTTTGCTCAGGGTCTCACAGTACTGCAATCGTCCTGCTGTTCAGGCTGCATTCCTTTCTGGACTGTGGGGAAGAATCTCTTCCAAGTTCACCCCAGTTGTTGGCAGAATTCAGTTCCTCTTGGATGTAGGGCTAAAGTCCTTGTTCCCTTGCTGCCTGTCAGCTAGGCTGGCCTTAGCACCTAAGGCCTCTCTCTGGTCTTTGCATTTGGCCCCTGCTGGGCTCTTACAGGTCTTTAAGGTTCTACTCAGATGAGACATACTCTAGGAAACCTTTCCTGGCACGCGCAGAAAGAGTAAGGAGTTTTTTTTTCCACAACACGATATAAAACCTACAAATTAGAACAGATAATTTTTATGGCCCAGCATCTTTTTTTTTTTTTTTTGTCTTTTTAGGGCTGCAGCCATGGCAAATGGAGGTTCCCCCAAGGTAGATGTCGAATTGGAGCTGTAGCCACCAGCCTATGCCACAGCCACAGCAACGCAGGATCCCTGCTGCATCTGCGACCCACACCACAGCTCACGGCAACGCTGGATCCTTAACCCACTGAGCAAGGTCACGGATTGAATCTGCATCCTCATGGATGCTAGCCAGATTTGTTTCCGCTGAGCCACAACGGGAACTCCTGGTCCAGCATCTTTTAAGTTCCATGAGCTTAACTTTTAGTATATGTGTAGCCGAAGCGAGCACCATGAGCTTAACTTTTAAATGAATCACTAGCATACAAACACTGTCCTAAATGTGTATTAGTTGATATGTTAAAATTTTTCCAGAATTCCCTGATGGTACAGTGGGTTAAGGATCCAGTGTCGTCATTGCTGTGGTACGGGTTCAATTCCTGGCCCAGTAACTTCTGCATGCTGCAGGTGCAGCCAAAATAAATTAAAAATACAAATTTTCCTTGACATCTTGATCAGCATTTCCCTTCTTTTCTTGGTTCGAACGTAATATGTAAATACAATGCCTTAAAAAAAAAAGGGAGTAGAATTGTTTAGTTTTTGGAACTCTGTTCTCGAGATTGCTCTGCATATTGCTATCCACTTACCAAATAATATTAAAACTGTGCAATTCTAACTCCTCCTTTAGACTTTTTTTTTTCTTTTTAGGGCTGCACCTGAGGCACATGGAAGTTCCCAGGCTAGGGGTCCAATGCAGGCTACAGTTGTCGGCCTACGCCAGCCGCAGCAACATCAGATCCAAGGCACGTCTGCGACCTATACCAGAGGGCAACGCCAGATCCTTAACCCACTGAGTGAGGCCAGGGATCAAACCCACAGCCTCATGGTTCCCAGCTGGATTCGTTTCCACTGCACCCCGACGAGAACTCCTCCTCCTTTAGACTTTAAATTCTGCATCATATTACTCACCCTTACATCCCCAGCACCTACTTAATACTGTGCCTGGTACATATTCCACCAGAATAAATGGATAAATGAATGAAAACTGTACTCTTAGGTCTGAATCATATACTCCAGATTTTGTAAGACAACTTATTTAAAGAACTGGCAGCTGTGAAAATGATTCATTTTGAAACTTTGACTATATAAA
This sequence comes from Catagonus wagneri, assembly GCA_004024745.2. Taxonomy (NCBI): domain Eukaryota; kingdom Metazoa; phylum Chordata; class Mammalia; order Artiodactyla; family Tayassuidae; genus Catagonus; species Catagonus wagneri. The sequence goes on from PVHT021183646.1 coordinate 12,696,994, forward strand.
CTGAAATGTAATTTAAGTAAAGGAACAAAATTAGTCCATTTTCTTTAGAACATTTTATTTCTTTTCCAATTTGTGCTGACTTATAAATTAAAATCTGATACCAACCTTATTTTAAACAGAAGAACATAAGGATATTATTGTATCATATGTCCATCATGGTGTCACATGATCAGAATTTTATTATTCTTTGCTTTGAATCTAGGATTTCATGGCTAACTTTTTTTTTCAAAGCAAACTTTAAGTTTTGGAATAGTTTTAGATTTACAGAAAAATTGAGAAGAGAGTACAGAGTTCCAGTACACCTCCCAATCAGTTTCCCTTATCAGTAAACATTACATTTGTTACAACTAATTAAGCAATACTGATACATTATTATTAACTAAAGTCTACACATTTCAGATTTCCAAAAGTTTTCACCTAAGGGCCTTGTTTTTGTTCCAGAATCCCACCCAGGATATCTACCACATTACATTTAGTCACCGTATCTCCCTAAGCTCTTCTTTGCTGTGACATTTTCTCAGACTTCCCTTGTTCTAGATGACACTGACAGTTTTGAAGAGTACTCGTCTGATATTTTGAAGAAAGTCACTCAAATGGAATTTGTCTGATGTCTTCCTACTGACGAGACTGAGGTCATGGGTTTGGGGAGGAAGATCACTGAGGGAGAGTGGCATTTGCATCGCGTCATATCAGGAATACACATCAGCATGACTCATCACTGTTGATTCTCATCTTGACCTTCTGACTGTCAAAGTCCCTCTATTTTCTCCCCTTTCCATACTGTAATCTTCAGAAGGAAGTTACTGTGCCCAGCCCACACTTAAGGAATGAAGAATTGTGCTCCATGTCCTTGACAGTAGAGTATTTACATAAATTATCTGGAATTCTTCTGCAAGAGATATCTCTCCTCCCGTTTATTTATTTGCTCATTTATTTACATCAGTATGAACTCATGAATATTTTATATTTTGGCTCATAATGCAATATATTTTGTCACTCACGCGGCCACTGGGAACTCCATTTGGCTCTCGTGCCCCTATGACATACTCCTGTGTGTCATTTTTTGGTTTTAGCACTACCTTAACTTTCGACACTACAGGATGCTCCAGACTCATACTGAATACTTTCTGCTCCATTTCTAGAACCAGCCATTTCTTCAAGGATTGATCCTTTAATTGGATAATGGTGTTAGAAACTAAGATCTGGGCACTGGGTGTACTCATTTCTACCAGAGCGTCACTGCTTCCAGACCCTTATGAGTTAACCTGTTTTTATATTCTACCTAAATATTCAGAAATGGGATAAAGTTGACAATAGTAATTTATAAATAAAAACTTAAACTTCTTTATAACAGTATTTTAAGAAGTATTTGTTTCCTGTAATATTTTCAGCAGTTGCTTCATATTACGATGGCAACTTTCCCCTCCACTCTAGCAGCCTACCTCTACATATGTTTCAAGTCCCAACCTGAAGAGGCAATGGGAGATACAGCTTTTAGCATCTTTGTTGAGATCTTTGGGGAAAAGATGCCAAAAATATTTTTATTATTAACTGCTGATGTTATACAAATGTAACAAGCAGTTTTGGAGTTGCCATCGTGGCTCAGTGGAAACAAATCCAACTAGGAACCATGAGATTGCGGGTTCGATCCCTGGCCTTGCTCAGTGGGTTAAAGATCCTGCGTTGCCGTGAGCTGTGGTGTAGGTTGCAGCTGCAGCTCAGATCCTGCATTGCTCTGGCTGTGGTGTAGGCCAGCAGCTGTAGCTCCGATTAGGCCTCTAGCCTGGGAACCTCTGCAGCTGCATGTACGGCCCTAAAATGACAAAAGATAAAAAAAAAAAAATCAATGTGTCAATCAATGAAACGAGACTCACCTAAGATGTGGGACTGATTCTCCCTTCTCTTGAAAAAGGCTGAGGAAAACAGCATGGAAATAAAACAGAATTCCTTCTAGTATATGAAGTGCTTTCTGTAATAAAGAGGGTTCAATATTCTTATAATACGGGGAGGAAATCTCAGTTTTCTATTTCTGGAGGATAAATATAGAGTGACTAAGCCATACATGACTTTGTGTAAACTACCTAGTATTTCTGTGTTTTCCAGAAAGAAAAATGACAATTATGAAATGATGAGTAAAGTTATGTCATAAAAACCATAAATATTACAAAGGTTATTTTCAAAATCCTGCTGAAAAAGCTAGGAAAAGTAAGCCTAACAGCAAGCATGCCTAAGAGCATTGGTTTTCTGGTTTTGTCTTGTTTTAGCTGTTTGTTTTTTGCCATACTTGTGGCATGCAGAAGTTCCTGGGCCAGGGATCAAGCCTGTGCCACACCAGTGACCCAAGCTGTTGCAGTGACAACATCGGATTCTTAACAGCTGCACCACAGAAGACCTCCAAAGCGTTTGCTCTGTTTTGTTTTTAGAGCATTCTTGACTTACAAAGTTAGCTCTCCATCGCTTGCATTAATTGTTGATAAGAAAAAAAACCAACACGAAAACTCTTCAGTGATATGAATCTCTTACTAGGTACTGATTTGTAATGTAGTTGTAAGAAATGTCCTGCAGTTACTAATGTAAGATAACACAAGCGGTATTTCCAACAAATACTGTAAAAGTCAGAAAAAAATTATGCAAGTGTTATGTGCGTGTCTGAACAGAAGGTAACTCTGAATAAGATGGTGCATACATCACCATCACTCGAAGTCCATAGTTCACAACAGGGTTCATTCACTCTTGACGATGTACATTCCAAAGGTTTGGATAAATGCGTAATGACACGCACCACCATTACGGCAGAGTCCACTACCCTAAAAGTCCTCTGTGTGCTGCCCGTTCATTCCTGTCTCCTCCCTAACCCCTGATGATCACTGATCTTTTCACTGTCTCTCTAGTTTAGCCTTTTCTAGAAAGTCACATAGTTGAAATCTTTTCCAGTTGGCTTCTCTCACTTAGTAATATGCATTTCAGGTTCGTTCCACATCTTTTCATGCCTTGGTAGCTCATTTCTCTTTCGCACTGAATAATATTCCATTGTATAGACACAGCACAGCTTATTTACTCACTTACCTACGGAAGCAATCATAATTGCTTAATATTTAAGAATGAAGCTGCTAGAAACATCCATGTGTAAGGGGTTTTGTGTGACTGTAAGTCTTCAGCTCCTCTGGATAAACACCAAGGAGTGTGATTAATGAATCATACGGTAAGGTACATTTAGTTTTTTCAGAAACTGTCAAAATATCTTCTAAAGTGGCTGTACCATTTTGCATTCCTACTGGCAATGAATGAGAATTGTTAAATGTTTACTTTCAACATTTATTAATTTATTTATTATATATTTGTGTGGTCATGCTTGTCAACACTGGCTCTGTTATAATTATAGTTGCTTTTTTTTTTTAATTTTTTTATCTTTTTGCCTTTTCTAGGGCCGCACCCACAGCATGTGGAGGTTCCCAGGCTAGGGGTCTAACAGGAGCTGTAGCCACTGGCCTACGCCACAGCCACAGCAACGCAGGATCCGAGCTGCGTCTGCAACCTACACCACAGCTCGTGGCAATGCTGGATCCTTAACCCACTGAGCAAGGCAAGGGATCGAACCTGCAACCTCATGATTCCTAGTCAGATTCGTTAACCACTGAGTCACAAAGGGAACTCCACAGTTGCTTTTTGAGTCATTTAACACATGACTGTATTGACTATAAAAGGCTAAACATAACTTAAGTTATATATGTAAGTAGACAAAATTATACACTGCCTACAGAAAAAAAGTATTTTCTCTGCTCTAACGATGAACCTTAACTATTATTTTGAATTCTGAAACTATGGATGTGGACATCTCAGGAATGACTTCTACATAAGTGGCAGTAAAAACGATCTAATCTGCAGGGTACAGAACAAGCTTTCTTAGAAGTGTCAACAATCACAAATTCTTGGACTCACAAGAGGAAGAGATCAAAGAGGGAATCACTTCCAAAGCCCTAACTGGTAATTTCTCCAGCTCGATGAGCAGGACGGCCGTTCACCCAGTGGCTGGAGTCATCACTCACTCCTCTTTCCTTCTTAGTCCCCACATCTAATCAGCTGCTTCATCCGACTGATTTAACCTCCCATTTTCTTAAATCCATCCAGCTCTCTCCATCCCCACCGCCACCGCGTTAGTCCAATCCAACAGCACCTCTACCTGAACCACTAAAAACGGCATCACTGTTCTGCCTGCAGGCTTATTCCCCACCAACCCCTACTCCATAATGCAGCGGAGAAATCTTTCCGGATACAAATCCGATGTTATTACCCTTCAAAACCCTTCATTAATGCTTCACTATCCTAAGGTTAAAACTCAAATTCCTTAATAGAGCTTCAAAATTTTTTGCAGTCTGACTGCTTACGTCTTAACCTTTTCTGCAGGATTGTCCATAGCCTTGGTATTCTGTTCTTCTGCTGTGCAGAAAGTACAAGCTGTTCACCATATGTACTATACTCTCTCAAATTAGCTTTTTTACATATGCTGTCTGTCTGCCACAGGTATTTCTTCCAGTACTGCCCCTTCCCCCATTCTGCCTGCAAATTCTTGGCTGCCCTTCAGATCTAAGTTTATAGTCATTTCTTCTGGAAAAGCCTGCAGCTCCATGTGGGTATGAGTTGTATCCTGTTCACTACTGAATTACTGGACCCACACAGTGCCAAGTATAACATGAATTCAAGGACCATTCATTAAGTAAATGAATAATTATGAATGTGGGCTAGCTGAAAGAACATGGGTTGTTACTGACTTTGTGTAAAGATTTTTATCTTGTTTGCAAAAGATTTAGAATGACAGTTTTATAATAGCATAAAGGTCATTTAGTAAGAATTTAAGACTTGAATTATAACTATGCCAAAATTATAAATTAAAATTATCATGACTATTATTATAAAATTATTGTAAATAATTTTTATAAAAATTATTATTGTAAAATGTTTCTTTCACAGTACTATGTAGAAATAGTTGAGAAATAAGCAGGGAAGCTGCACTGCGGATTTTGTGCTCTTGTAAGACCGGTCTAAATACCTACAATTTTATAGCTATACAGCGGATAAATTTTATTGCCATAAATGTTCATTAAATTGGACTTATGTGAGGAGTTTCTGTTGTGGCGCAGCGGAAATGAATCTGACTAGGAACCATGAGGTTGCAAGTTCGATCCCTGGTCTCGTTCAGTGGATTAAGGATCCGGCGTTGTCATGAGCTGTAATGGAGGTTGCAGATGTGGCTTGGATCTGGTGTTGCTGTGGCATAGGCTGGCAGCTGTAGCTTCAATTAGACCCCTAGCCTGGGAACCTCCATATGCCATGGGTGCAGCTCTAAAAAGATAAAAGACAGAAAAAAAAAAAAAAACCTGTACTTCTGTGAGAGAATATAAGTCAAATTCTTTTAGGATGCATTTTCTCCTTCAATATTTTATTGTAATAAAATACACATAACATAAAATTTACCATTTTAGGAGTTTCCACCATGGCTCAGAGTTAATGAACTTGACTGGTATCCATGAGGATGTGGGTTCTATCCCTGGCCTCGCTCAGAGGGTTAAGGATTCAGCATGAGCTGTGGTGTAGGTCGAAGACAAGGCTCGGATCCAGCATTGCTGTGGCTGTGGTGTAGGCTGGCAGCTACAGTTCCAATTCAGCCCCTAGCCCTGGAACCTCCGTATGCCATGGGTGCAGACCTAAAAAGACAAAAAAAAAAAAAGTTTTAACCATTCTTAAGTGTACAACTGGTGGTATTAAATACGTTTACACTGTGCAACCATCACCACCATCCATCTCCATGACTCTTCTCATCTAGGAAACTGAAGCCCTACACCTGTTAAAAAATAACTCATCATTCCCTCCACCCCCCAACCCCAGCCCCTGGCAACCATTATTCTACTACTATATCTATGATTTTGATTACTCTAAGCACTTCATATGAATAGAACCATACAATTTTTTTTATGTCTGGTTTATTTCACTTAGCATAATGTTCTCAAAGTGAATCATACAATTTTTTTTACATCTGGTTTATTTCACTTAGCACAATGTTCTCAACGTTTATCCATGTTGCAGTATACTAAAGAATTTCCTTCCTTTTCAGAGCTGAGTAATACTCCACGACATGGCATAAACGACACTTTGCTTATCCACTCATCCATTTTTGGACACCTGGGTTGTTTCCTATAGTCACTGTGACTAATGCTGTTTTGAACCTGATACAAATATCTCTTTGAGACTCTGCTTTCAATTCTTCTGGGTAAATATCCACTATAAGTGGAATTACTAGATCATTTGGTGATTCTATTATTAATTTTTAGACGAACTGCCATACATAGAGTTTTCCACGACAACTGTGCCATTTTACATTCTAACCAACAGTGCACAAGGGTTCCAATTTCTCCTCATCCTCATCAGCATTTGTTGTTTTCTGGGTTTTTTTGATAGCAGTCATCCTAGTGGATAAGAGTTCCTTTTAGAGTTTTAAAGGCCTTTCCATTTTGCATGAATGAATATGAGTGAACAAAAATCCAAGAAACTCAAACTTTGTTCAATTATCAGTTTGTGATTTAGAGAAACTATGTTACATAGGCATACTTTTTGCACTAAGTTTAAACTTATTTATTCACTAAGAAAACAATATTACTGGTGGTTAATAGACGGTTCACAATTCTATATTGGCAACCAACAAACATATCCAGTTCTTTCTATGAGCTTAATCTAGCATATCAGGAATACAGAAAAATTATTCTCTCAGTGCTTATAGAAGAAATTCTTGAGAAATCAATAATTCGAGCTGTTGTACAGAGACAATTATATCACAAAAGAGACTACACAGTAGATATTTACAGAATTTAAATATATGCATTAGGAGTTACCGTCATAGCTCAGTTGTTAAGGAACCCAACTAGAATCCATGAGGAGGTGGGTTCGATCCCTGCCCTTGCTCACTGGGTTAAGGATCTGGCGTTGCCATGAGCTGTGGTGTAGGGCGCAGACGCAGGCCGGATCTTGCATTGCTGTAGCTATGGCATAGGTCAGCAACTATAGCTCCAATTAGACCCCTAGCCTGGGAACCTCCACATACAGCAGGTGTGGGCCTAAAAAGACAAAAAGACAAAAATAAATAAATAAATAAATACATTAAACCCACTCTTTCAGAAAAATTATTATGCCAATTTTTCACAAAGCTATATAGCTGTGAAAACTAGGTATACAGGTTACCCTTACTTCTGCATTATTCCTGAACTTGCTCCTTTTGATGATAGTGACATTTATTTATATTCACTTGCTCCAATGATGCACAACATAATTTCTGTGCTAGTGTATCTCACACCTAAAGGAAGTTAAGGAAGTCAAGCTCAGCCAAGAAGGGGTTTGGCCTGCTATTTATTTTTTCCACTCATTCATTAATTTGATCTTTCATTATGGATGATTTTAGTCTTTGGTTACAGAAAAATACACCATTTATATGTTCCTTCAAGATCCTGATAAAATAACTGACTACTGGAGTTCCTGCTATGGCTCAGTGGGTTAAGAACCCGACTAGTATCCATGAGGATCCAGGTTTGATCCCTGGCCTTGCTCAGTGGGTTAAGGATCCAGCATTGCCACAAGCTTCAGTGCTGGTTGCAGACGCAGCTCAGATTCCACATGGCTGTGGCTATGGCAAGGACTGGCAGCTGCGGCTCTGATCCAATCCCTAGCCCAGAAATTTCCATATGCTGTAGGTTAGGCCCTACACCAAAAAAAAAAAAAAAAGTGACTGCCATTACCATCTGCCTACTCGAGAGCTGGCTACTGACTTGTACGTTAGGTCCTTTCATTTGTTTCTTGTCCTCAGCTTAAATCCTCTTTGAGCAAACCACCCCACTACAGCCCACAGCAATTCCTCTTTTCTCTAAAACCAACCCACTTTATTTCAAGTATAGACAGATCTTTATTTTTTTCTGTGGGTTCCCTCTAGCCTGGGCTTACAGTGGCCCTGACCGTGCTGCTCTGTGTCCCAGTTCGGGACTGCTGTTGCTTCCTTGGTCTGGAGACGTAAGCTCTAACTGCCTCAGCAGAGGTGAAGGGCTGTGAAGTGTACAAGGATAGTGCTGAGGGAGACGTACGCAGGTGGTAAGAGGAAGGCTCACTCTCTTAACACACAAGCTGCAATTTAATAGCCTTAATTTCATTAATGGTTGTATTCGGGAGTTGGTCTGTAAGAGAATTCATTTTCCCATCAGAACAACATTATAAGGTGGTTAGGTCTTCCTATCTCCACAGCTCTAAACTAGCAAAGATAAAATGCCTAATGACCTGGGACAGGGACCTGGGAGGACCAGAAGGAAGACAGGATCAGGACTGTTCACGCCCACAGCTGATGAAGGGCTGGGGAGTGAAGCACAGAGGCCGGGAAGACAGGCGAGATGTCACTGTGTCTTTCTGTTTCACACTCTCTTCTCTGTGTTTGCCCTTTCTTTGCCTTTCGCCCTTCCTCAACCTCTCCTTCTGACCCTCAGCTAATCGCTCGGCCCCCTTCGGGGGTTAGGGGGTGGGGGGCTCCTCCCCTCAGCTGGGTCTTGAGCGCTGGGGTGAGCTGAGAAGATCTGTGGGCAGGCTCCTGCAAGGGGAGCAGTGCGCAGAGATGCTCGGAGCGGGAGAGGAGCCCAGTAAACAGAAGCTTGGGAAGTCAGAGACCTCTTAGGTTCCGGGCTCTCTCCTTACACAGTTCATCTTGCTCCTTCATCTAGTCCTGAAGTCCATTTACCAGAGATCGCTCCACAAACACATAAAATCTGATTCAAGTATTTTAGAAAATAACTTCATAAATGAGTACATGCTAGACTTGAATAATTTTTACAAGATTATACAGTCCACCTACACCCCTGCCTCATTTAGAGCAAGCAAACCTCTCAAGCGACTTTTAATCGGCTTTTAGTGCTGTATACTACCTTCCTTTCCAAACTAACTTAAAAATCACCTGAATTCCACACTCACTGCATCCTGCGCAACTAGCATAGCTAGTTTTTCATTTTTTCTTTTTTTTTTTTAATCTGTTTTGCTTCGTGCTGTGCTAATTTAACCTCATCTTGGTAAACAAGAAAATGGTCTGCATTTGACACTCTAGCTGCAGCCACTGCAGCTGGCCCGTGTGCAAACCAATTCTGTTCATTCTTTACCCTGGCAGGGAGCTCTGCCCTAGAATTGTTTTGGGACTAATCAGCATTAAACCTGTGTCCGAAAGGTTGCTGAAAGCAGCCCTAGAGCAAGGCCACGGTAACAAGGCTGTTCAGGAAAAGGATTAGGACAAATGCAGCAGCTGTGTAAAAACCTATGTGAAGAGTTTTGCTTCTGACAGAAAAACTGGGGCCCAGCTTCCCTCCTGTGCCTTGGCACTTCTGTGGAAATGCCTTGGAAAGAGGTTGTGGAGAGAAAAGAGATGCACCAAATTCACTGCACTTCCTTCCTGGGGTGATAGAGGCTTGGTGACTAGCCAGAAACCTTACTTACTTCAGAGGTGGTAAATGAGAAAGAAATAATAAATGCACCCTTTGCCAGTCTCTGTAGCTGAAAATACCGCATGGCTGTTCTTTGGGCATCTAATGAGTTAGACGTCATGGTTTTCTACAGGACGCACTGAGATACAAGAAACAGGAGAAGTGTCTAACAAGATCCAGAGCAGATATAAACCAACGCTAACTTTGTCTACAAGCTGTAAGAAGCAGTTCCACAACAGGGACTGATCAAATACTGGAGTACTATTTTTTTAGTCTACTCACCTGCTGGATTCAGTCTACACCTTTCAGTGTATCATTTACTTTGCTCTAGGATGTGAATGAGAATCAAGAGTACTCAATCTTTTAATCGCTTGTGCCAGAAAAACACTGTTTAATAACTTCACAAGTACCCACCAAAGAAGTCCACTAGGCTTCCCTACATAACACCAGATCTGTGAGGCTGGTACGGGAGCCAAAACAGGTAAGACCTTTTTTGTCTGATCACAGTAATTTTTGAACATGTGGTTGCTTTTTGTGTATCTGCTCGCATAATTCTCATTAAATGACCAAATCAGTAACTGCAACCATTAAGCATGTAAAGGTTAAGTTTTTTTTATACAGCATCCTTATTGAGACATATATTTCATACACCCTAACATTCACCCTTTCAAAGTGTACAATTCAGTGGTTTGGAGTATATTCACAGAGTTGTACAACCATCATCATTATGTAACTTTAGAACAGTGCATCACTTCAAAAAGAAACTCTTCCCATTAGTGGACAGTTTTTGATACCATAGCCATCCCTGTTTACTAGAAGTGTTTGAAACCTATGAGGGCATTTCTCGGACTTTGACAATTGGAACATGGTAAAAAAAAAAAAAAATTAAGTGTTTAGACAATCCCTAAAAAGTCTGAAAAAAATGTTCTTAAAATAATTTTTTCTCTAGTCCAGTCTTATCCATGCACCAGCTTTAAAACATTTGTTGCAGACATAATTTATTTGCAAAAGCATGAATAAACATTACCCAACTATGGATTTCAAAATGCATTGTGGCCTCATCCACAAAAGCCAGTTTCCAGCAGAAAACTCTGTGTTGAGGCTCCTACTAATAGATCAATTGGATCCTACTGTGGCGCAGTGGGTTAAGAACTGAACTGCAGCGGCTAGGGTCACTAAGGAGACGCGGGTTGGATCCCCGGCCCAGTGCAGTGGGTTAAAGGCTCTGGTGTTGCCACAGCTGTGGTGGAGGTTGCAGCTGCAGCTCTGATTCATTTCCTGGCCTGGCAACTTGCATATGCTGAGAGTGCAGCCACAATAAAAAAATATACAATTAATCAATTAAATATAGTCTTAGAGAACTTTTCAATCATGTTTCCCAAATACATGAAAGCAATTCTGTATTATCGCAGTTTGCAGATACCTATTATAAATTAAAATGAAACACTTCCTAATCAAACAGCTAGAATAATTTAGGCAAGTAATGGAACTGAAATAAATTTAGTCAGCAATGAAAAAATAAAAATATACGTGAGCTGTATATGTAATTTAAAATTTTCTAGTAACCACATTCTTAAAATAGTAAAAAGAAACAAAAACTCATGTAATGATACATTTTATTTAATCCAATGTATTCAAAATATTGCTTTAACTTACAATAAATATGCAAACATTTTACTGCAATATCAAGTCTTTGAAATCTGATGTGTGTTTTGTTTTCTTTTTTGGCCATACCTGTACCATGCTGGGCCAGGGATCAAATCCCAGCCACAGCTGTGGCAATGCTGGCCTTTAACCCACTGTGCCAGGCCAGGGACTGAATCCGCAGCTGCTGCAGAGACAATGCCGGATCCTTAATCTATTGTGCCACAACAGGAACTCCTGGGGCCTATCTTACACCTACAACACATCTCATTTTGGAATAGTCAAGTCTGAAGTGCTCAAGAGCCAGGTGTGGCTAAGTGGCTCCCATACTCAGCAGTACAGCCTGAGGTGACCCAAGTTAGTTGCTCTTTCAAGTCATCAGAAGGGACTGCCTTACCCAGATTATTCCAGCAGTCTCATAACTGGCCTCCTAGTCACTCTGGCCTCTATAACCGCTGCCAAAGCGATCTTCTTAACATGCTAACATGCTAATCTGATCATTACAACCCTCTGCATAAAATCCTTCAGGAGTCCTTTAAGGCCGAATAAAAACCCAAACTCCTTAGCTTGTAATACAAAATATATCTGGCCCCCGACCATCTCTCCAGTTCTGCTTACTCCTCTTCCTCTTCTCTCCCACACCAGCTATAGTAAATTACCTGCTGCCGTACTTTTACCTCTGCCTTTGTAAGTGTTCTCACCCAGTTTAAGACATCCTCCCCTCGATCTCTGCCAATTTAGCAAACATCTGCTCCTAGTTCAATGATACATCTCGGAGAAACGCTCCCCATTTCCCTCCAGGGAACATTAGACGCACTCCTCTAGACCTCCCTTTTCAGCATCTATTACACTGCAGCGGAGTCAAATTTTATGAGGGTCTGGCTCTAATGTGATCATGCAGGGCTAAAATCAGAGTCAAATTACCTCTGGAAATTTCTAAGGAAATCATGGCCTTATTGGGAACTGAAATTTGCTGTACTCTGCAGTCTTACCTGCACTTTCCATGCACCTCTGGGAATTGGGCAACTCTCCATTTCATAGATGAGGGAAATATCAAATAAGTTATAACTTATAATTTTAATTAGTAAAGTTGCTAACATTATCCTTGGCGTGTCCCGTAATATTCAGCAATGCTTTTCCAACATCTTCTTTTTTAAAAAAAATCGCTTGGCTACTACTACCTTAGGAGGTTATTTTCTCAATCTTCTTGCTTCTCCTCTATTCTATGCCATTCTAATCATTCAGATGGATGCTGGAATGATCAGTTCTTCTGGGCAGAGTATTTCTTTTTCCTCATAGACGTCTCCTCTCTCCTCCATCCCTCTACCCCTTTTTAGATCAACAGAGGGGGTAAATCTTGAGACTACTGTAGGTGCGTGAGGGAGAGTGTATCAAAGATTTTTTAAACATCTTTGAAGCTCTAATGACTTAATACATCTGTGCAGTTCTTACGTGATCCTAGTAAAGAATCAATGACAGAAATATCTAAATATCTTTCCATTCTGGGGGCTGGGGGAGAAGCAGGGAAAGTAGCGGATGCATGTAGCCTGCAACTTCCAGTTTATTGCAGGTGGCCTCAGCCCTTAGGACAACTCATGTGCCAGTCATGTGCCAGGCATGGAAAAGGACAGAGAGAGGCTGATGCATGCCGACAATCCCTGCTCTGGGGGTAAAAGGCTGTTCTCGGATCTGGATGGGTCTGTGAAACTCCCAAGCCTTGGGATACAGGGGACTAGCGTGGTAGATCCCCTGAAGCTGCTTACCATCCCTAGAAGAGGGAAGCTAAGATAAAATTGATCTATTCTTAGAGTTTTCAATTTTGGAGGACTTAGGATGCTGGCAAGGAGGTTGCTTAGGCCATGCTGCTGCTGACAAGATACTGGCACTTCAATGGCAATGCAGTGGTCAGCATATCTCTTAAACCATTCCACTGAAGAACCAAAAGAAGCACTTTCCCTTTTCTTTTCTCCCCCCAGTCTTTTTATGGCCAAACCTGTGGCACACAGAAGTTCCCAGGCTAGGGACTGCCTAGGCCACAGCCGTGGCAACTCAGGAACGGAGACAGGTCTGTGACCGACACGACAGCTCATGGCAAACGCTGGATCCTTAACCCACTGAGAGAGGCCAGGGATTGAACCTGCCTCCTCATGGTCACTGGTCAGGTTCATTTCCACTGAACCACCAGAGAACTCCAAGAAGCACTCTTTTTTTTTTTCTTTATTTTATTTTATCGTCTTTTTGCCTTATGTAGGGCCACACCCGCAGCATATGGAGGTTCCCAGGCTAGGGGTCTAACAGGAGCTGTAGCTGCCGGCCTTCGCCACAGCCACAGCAATGCAGGATCTGAGCCGCATCTGTGACCTACACCACGGCAACGCCGGATCCTTAACCCACTGAGTGAGCCCAGGGATCGAACCCGCAACCTCATGGTTCCCAGTCAGATTTGTTAACCACTGAGCCACGACGGGAACTCCGAAGCACTCTTTTTGAGTTAATATTCAGACACCTTATTTTGCCATAATTTTATCGTTCATTTCCCTGAAAATAAACCCTTTCTTTAAGAAGTACATGAGGAGACATACGGCACTGTGAATGTACTCAATATCAATAAATTATATACTTTAAAATGGTCAATGATTAGCTTTATGTTACCTCAATTTTACCTCGATTTTTGAAAATGAAAAAGTACACGACCAGAAAAATAATGCAGGATTACCAAGGCCATTTCACTTTCCTCACAGTGTGTACCTGACACACTTGGCCCCATGACGTTGCCCAGGATTATAGATCTTGGATCCTGAGACTGCTGTGATGGGCTCTGAGACAAGAGGTTATAATGTCAGAATACTTAGCTCCCAGGATGTGATTAAGCTCATTCTGTTCATCAGTAAAGTAGCATCATAACATTCTTCCTAGCATATTAAAGAAAATGAATCCTCATTAACATCTGTAATAGCTCAGTAAGCCTCCTTTTTGCCTTTTAAGTGAAAACAACTGAGCCTGTTTTTTTAATCATCTCCAATTTTTTGTCTTTTTCTTTTTTTTCTTGTCTTTTTAGGGCCACACCCACGGCCTATGGAGGTTCCCAGGCTAGGAGTCAAATGAGAGCTGTAGCCACCGGCCTATGCCACAGCCAAAGCAATGCCAGATCTGAGTTGCGTCTGCAACCTACACCACAGCTCACGGCAATGTCAGATCTTTAACCCACTGAGCAAGGCCAGGGATCAAACCCATGTCCTCATAGATGCTAGTCGGGTTTGTTAACCACTGAGCCACGACAGGAACTCCTATCATCTCCAATTTTTAATCATGTCTTAGAAATACTGGTAGCAGGGGAGTTCCCTTCGTGGCTCAGTGGTTAACTAATCCGACTAAGAACCATGAGGTTGCGGGTTCGATCCGTGGCCTTGCTCAGTGCGTTAAGGATCCGGCGTTGCCGTGAGCTGTGGTGTAGGTTGCAGACGCGGCTCGGATCCCACGTTGCTGTGGCTGTGGCGAAGGCTGGCAGCTGCAGCTCCTGTTAGACCTCTAGCCTGGGAGCCTCCATATGCCGCGGGTGTGGCTCTACATTAAAAAAAAAAAAAGGGCAAAAAGACCAAAAAAAAAAAAAAAAGAAATACTGGTAGCAGGAGTTCCCATGGTGGTGCAGCGGAAACGAATCCAACTAGGAACCATGAGGTTGAGGGTTCGATCCTTGGCCTCTCTCAGTGGGTTAACGATCTGGCGTTGTGGTGAGCTATGGTGAAAGTCGCAGACACGGATTGGATCTGGTGTTGCTGTGGCTGTGGGGTAAGCTGACAGCTGTAGCTCCAATTAGACCCCTAGCCTGGGAACCTCCACATTCCGCGAGTGTGGCCCTAAAAACGATAAAAGATAAAGAAAGAAAGAAAGAAATACTGGTAGCAGAATATATGCAGTAAGAGAGAAATACATGTAATTTCAAAAGATACTTAGAAAATAAACATAGAAATAACTTACAAAATATCTTAATGAAATCATCCTTTTTTATTAATAAATTCTAAATATCTTCTCCACTATAATAAAATATCACCAAAAATGGCCACCAAAGGTTCTTCCTTTCCCCCTATGTGTATATATTGCCTCTTCCATCAAAAAAAGGGGTCTGTTTCCTCCCCTTGAATCTGGGCTGGTCCTGTGACTTGCTTTAACCAGTAGAATGTGACAGGAGTATTGCTGAGCCAGCACTTGGCCTAGCCCTTAAGAGTTGTGACAACTTCTTTTTTTTTACTCTTAGACCCAAACCAGCATGTAAGGAGACTTGGGCTAACCTGCTGAATAATCCTGAGAGGTGACATGGAGAAGTGCGAGAGGCCTGCATGGCCACTAGCCATTATAGCCACCCAAGTCAAGTGAGAGAAGCCATCCTGCACAACAAGGCAAATTAGTGACCTCAGTGGACACCGTGTGAAACAGAACTGCCTAGCTGACCCATAAAAAATACTATTTAACTGGTGATATAAGCCACTATGGAATAGTCTGTTACATAGCAAAAAGTAACCAAAAAATCCATATACCCTCCTAACCAACTTCCTTCTAGAACCCTACGATTTGAATTGAATTTCTGTCAATAATAAGTTGATCTATTATTTTGATCCCCAAAGAATCCTAAAACCTCTAAACTGGGGGGCTTTTTTTGGCCATACCCATGGAATACAGAAGTTCCCAGGCCAGGGATCAAATCTACACCATAGCAATAACCAGACCCACAGCAGTGACATGGGATCCTTAACCCGCTGAGCCACCAAGGAATTCCTAAATTGAAAATTTTATTAATTTTCTTTCTTTTTTTCCTTTTTGGTCTCACCTGCAGCACTCAGAAGTTTCCAGGCCAGGGACCAAACTTGAGCCACAGCAGTGACAATCCTTAACCACTAGGTCACCAGAGAACTCCTGAATATTTTATTAATTTTCCAAACCAAAAGTCCTTATAGCTGATAAAGGATTAGTCACCAGAATATTTAAAGAATCCTTATAGTCAATAACAAAAAGACAAAACAACAACAATAATAATAATAAACACAAACAACCCATTTTAAAAAAATGGACAGGGGGGTGGGGGGATACACTGTGGGTTTGAGACACAAAATCTATCAAATTGACTTGTGATGATTTATGTATACCTATAATTGAAATAAAATTAAGTAAAAAAAATGAACAAAAGATCTGAACAAGAGAATAAATACAATATATACAAAAAGCCAATAAGTAAATGAAAAGGTGTTCAACATCATTAGCCATCAAGCAAAACATAAAATAAAAGCCACAATGAGACACTATCTCACACTCACTGCAATGATCAAAATTTAAAAGACCTACATACCAGTGCCAAGTGTTGGTGAGGATCTGGACCAAATGGAACTCATACACTGTTGGTGGAAGTACAAAATGGTGAAGCCACTTTAAAAAACTAAGGATTTTATTGTGTTTTTTTAATTAATTCATTAATTTTTTTTCTTTTTTTCTAGGGCCGTACATGCAGCATATGGAGGTTCCCAGGCTAGGGGTCTAATCGAAGCTGTAGTCGCCGGCCTACACCACAGCCACAGCAACGGCAGATCCGAGCCACGTCTGTGACCTACACCACAGCTCACAGCAACTCCGGATCCTTAACCCACTGAGCAAGGCCAGGGATCAAACCCACAACATCATGGTTCCTAGTTGGATTCATTAACCACTGAGCCACAATGGGCACTCCTAAAATACTAAGGAATTTTATACCTAACCCATACACACCTGTAATTCTACTCCTAAGAAAGCACATATCCACAATATTATTTGTAAAAGAATGTCAGCTTTACTCAAAATAGGAAAAAAACTGGAAACAACTCAAATGTCCACCAACAAGCAAAAGGATACACAAATCGTAGTATATCCATTCCCTGGAACACAACTCAGCAATAAAAAGCAATAAGCTACTGATGCACCCAACAGAGATGAACCCCAGTGATACCTGAGTGAAAGAAGCCCAACAAAGACTCCATATGATGTTCAAGAACTAACCTAAGGTCCTGCCGGCTAGAACCAGCATCGTTTAGTCATCTGTAAAAATGACGGACACAAAGGGAAATAGGAGAGGTACTTGCTACATGTTCTCCAGGCCTTTTAGAAAAACACGGAGCCGTTCCTTTGGTCACATACATGTGAATCCACAGGAAAGGTGATACTGTAGACATCAAAGGGATGGGTACAGTTCAAAAAGGAATACCCGGTGACAATTACTATGGCAAAACTGGAAGATCATCTGAAGAAAGCAGAGGGGAGTTCCCACTATGGCACAGTGAGTTAAAGATCTGACTGCAGCAGCTTGGGTCACTGTGGAGGCTTGGGTTTTGATCCCTGGCCTGGCACAGTCGGTTAAAGGATTTGACGTTGCCATAGCCTACAGCGTGGTCAGCTGTGGCTTAGATTCAATCCCTGGCCTGGGAACTTCCGTAGGCTGTGGGTGTGGCCATTTAAAAAAAGAAAAAAAGCAAGCAGAGGAAGTACATAACAAGTAAGTTTTCTGGAAGAAGAAAATTATTTTCATAATTAGATATCATAAACTTGGAGTCAATGAATAGAACATCATTAATTAAGCCCTGTTAACAAAAGAATAAATTAGAAATATGATTTAATAAACTTGAACCTCTGGACAAAAATACTTTTAGTTTATAAACTTTCTGTAAAACAAGGAATAATTCCTCAAATAGGTGATTGGTTTTTTAAAGGACTCAAGATTAGTCAGCCTTTCAACAATTTTTTTTTCTTTTATTCTTTTTAGAGCCACACCTGAGGTATAGGAAGATCCCAGGCTAGGGGTCAAATCAGAGCTACAGCTGCTAGTCTACACAGCAACATGGGATCCAAGTCGCACCAGCCTGCAGCAATGCCAGATCCTTAACCCACTGAGAAAGGCCAGAGATTGAACTCGCATCCTCATAGATACTGTGTAGGGTTCTTAACCCACTGAGCCACAACAGGAACTCCTGAACAAACATTGAATAAGATACTCAGCCATATGCTCTTAGAGCAGCAAAGATTAAACAAGTCCAGACTTCTGTAGTACTATAGGTGCCTCAGAGACTTATTCATTATAATACACAGACTCATTACATGGCATTTGGAAGAGTGTAGTGGCTGCTACAAGTATCAAATTCAACAAATGTTATGGTACTCTCAACAATCTGACGTCAAATTAATTCACACAACTATCTATAACACTAATATATGAAGCAGACAATGGAGACTATTCAAAATTTATCTGATTTATCAAATGCCAATCCATCAAGATTTCTGGACTAAAAAGAATACCATTTAATTTTTTTCTTTTTTTTTTTCTGTGTCCTTTTTAGGGCCACACCTATGGAATATGGAAGTTCCCAGGATAGGGGTCCAACTGGAGCTGCAGCTGCTGGCCCATGGCACAGCCACAACAACATGGGATCCAAGCCACGTGTGCAACCTATACTGCAGCTCACGGCAACACCAAATCCTTAACCCACTGAGCAAGGCCAGGGATCGAACCCTGGATATTAGTCGGGTTCTTAACCTACTAAGTCACAAGGGGAAATCCTCAATTTTTTCTTACTGTAATAAGATATAGTATCTTCTTTCCAACAAACTTAAATGGGTAGATAAAAAGTCATTTATTTCTCCTTATGACCATAAGACCTATACAGCTTATAAGACAAATGACTGATAAAGAATATTAATGCTCTGGAAGATTGAAACAAGAGATGACAGGCCTAGATTAGGAGGAATTTAGAGTCTGTCTAGATAAACCTATCTCACATTTCATGGAAAAATTTATTTTTTTACATCCCAGAAATAAGCCATTAAACTGTTCCAGTGACCTTATGAAGTAATACATTCTTTCTTAAAGTCTTAACAATTGGAAAAATAATTTTAAAATACAATCTGTTTTCCTATAACTTGTACTCTCTGATCCCAGTTTAGTTCTCTAGAACTTCCGAGGTCCACATTCTCCTCTGGTTGACTGGGTCTCCAATTTTCAAATTTGGTTGATACATTCACTAATTACCTCTTCTGAGGAAGCACATCCTATTCATTTTACCATTTCTCAAGAAACAGCAAAGAAACGTCACCTATTCTCTACTCCTTGGATTCAGTAATTTAAAAAAAAATGTAAAGGTACTGAGCACCTTTGGTCCACCAGGTGTTAATACTCTATACTGCAGGTGTTGGAGACACAGCAGTGAATAAAACACATGATATCAGTCTCCCTGAATTGACACTTTAGAGGATATACTCAAGCTAGTCAATATGTATCTTAAGATCCAACACCCTAGTTCAATACAACATGAATGCAGTGGAACTATTCTGAACACTGGATACAACTAATATAACCTAGGAGTCACACTGAACTCTTTACCTTTTTTTTTTTTTTGACCAGCCTGGTCACATTATTGAGCTTACAGTCAAATCTTTCTAAAAAGTGAATATAGGGAGTTCCCTTTGTGGCTCAGCAGTTAAGGAACCCGACTAGGATCCATAAGGATACAGGTTTGATCCCTGGCCTCACTCAGTGGGTTAAGGATTTGGCATCACCGTGAGCTGTGTGGTATAGTTCTCAGACTTGCCTCAGATCTGGCGTTGCCGTGGCTATGGCACAGGTCAGCGGCTGTAGCTCCAGTTTGACCCCTAGCCTGGGAACTTCCATATGCCACAGGCATGGCTGAAAAAATAAATAAATAATAAAAAAATAAAAAGTGAGTATACAATTACATGCCAAGAATATACTAGGAACTATACGACTATAACAATAAGACAGTATACCCTCGCCCTCAAAGACTATGAAATCCTCTAAGGAAGACAGACAAGTAGACGATTAATTACACAGCAGTGAGTTAAGTATTATAAAAGAGGTCTCTACAAAGTCTTAGAATATAGTGGAAAAGCATTTAACTTGGACTATGCAGAAGCAGCTGTCCTAACCAATATCTCCTTAATCAATAACCTAGATTGGAGTTCTCATCATGGCTCAGCAGTTAATGAACCCAACTAGCATCCATGAGGACTCAGGTTCGATCCCTGGCCTCACTAAATGGGTTAAGAATCGAGCATTGCCAGGAGTTGTGGTGTAGGTCACAGATGCACCTCAGATCCCGAGTTCCTGTGGCACAGGTTGGCGGCTATAGCTGTGATTGGACCCCTAGCCTGGGAACCTCCATATGCTGTGGGTACAGTCCTAAAAAGACAAAAAGACACAAAACAAACAAAAAAATAACCTGGACTGAGCTAATACTCAGTTCTTCCTGTAAAACATAATGGTTGATGTCCACAGTAGGCCAAAAATGTTCCTGGCCAGTAGCACTTCCATTTCCTGTACTTGAATTTGCTTGCCACAACCATTCCCAATCTGTTTATGCAGGTATATGTGATATTGAATTCATAATTTCATTATTAAGTAAACTATGAAATGACTGTGAAAAGACTGGCAATTTCTATGAAAATGAAACTGAATATATACACAGGCAAGTTGCTAAAAGAAAAAAACGATAAAGCTGCCAAATCAGACAGAGAAATACTAAAGACTAGGGTGGAAAATCATAGCAATCTAGGATTTTACAGTCATATTTCTTTGAAAGTGGCTTTAAATTCTCACTATATTGTAAAGAAATGGAAACCAAAAATCACAGATGATTCATTACATGCAAGGTAGTTTACATAAGAAACATCATAAACAATCACAGTCAACAGATGCTTATTCAAAGGAATTTAGCCTTAGTCCTAAAACAAAACATTTATGAAATATACATATGTATGTTTTGAGAGAAAATGCCTAAACTATTCATGTAACTTTTCTTTGCATTTCATCAGACTTTTTTTTTCTTTTTTTGCTTTTTTGGGCCACACCCACGGCATACTGAAGCTCCCAGGCTTGGGGTCAAATTGGAGCAGCAGCTGCCGGCCTACACCACAGCCACAGCAATGCCAGATCCAGGCTGCATCCATGAGCTACACCAGAGCTCATGGCAACACTGGATCCTTAACCCACTGAGCAAGGCGAAGGATCGAACCTGCATCCTCATGGATACTAGTCAGGTTCGATACCGCTGAGCCACAATGGGAACTCCTATTTCATCAGACTTTTTAATTAAGTAGTACCAATTACAGTAGAAAAAAACTTCAACTGCAACAGTCCCCAAAAGAGAAACAAAGATGCCAAGAAGGATTTCAGGATACTACTGTGTAAGGGGTGATTAAAGATTAAAACTTAGGTCTGAACCCTGTTACACTCTTGGTAGGAATGTAAATTGGTGCAACCACTGTGGAAAACAGCATGGAGATGCCTCAGAAAACTAAAAACAGAATTACCATTTGATCCGGCAATCCCACTCCTGGGCATCTATCCAGAGAAAACCATGACTCGAAAAGACACAGGTACTCCACTGTTCACTGCAGCACTCCATACAACAGCCAAGACATGGAAACAACCTAAATGTCCATCAACAGAAGAGTGCATAAAGAAGATGTGGTACATATACACAATGGAATATTACTCAGCTAATAAAAGGAAAGAAATAATGGCATTTGCAGCAACATGGATGGACCTAGAAATTGTCATGCTAAGTGAAGTCAGTCAGACAATGAGACACCAACATCAAATGCTATCACTTACATGTGGAATCTAAAAAAGGGCACAATGAACTTCTTTGCAGAACAGATACTTACTCAGACTTTGAAAAACTTATGGTTTCCAAATGAGACGGGTTGGGGGGTGGGGGGATGCACTGGGGGTTTGGGATGGAAATGCTATAAAATTTGGTTGTGATGATCGTTGTACAACTATAAATGCAATAAAATTCATTGAGTAATAAAAGAATTATCAGAAATTCCTAAAAAAAAAAAAAAAAACTTAGGTCTGAAAAGGTGCAAGTTGAAAGGGGCTATGACCCAAGCGAAAACCACGAACAGCATGAACAAAGTAGACCTAGATTTATTTACCAACCCCAGAAACGCTGAATAAAGGCAGCCTCTAACAGGCAGTTTTTACTGGTTAAGAAAAAGAAAAAAATCACCCCATGAAAAGCAAGGACCTTGTCTGTTTGCTCACTGATCTACCCTACTCACTCACTGAGGCCTGGGACGCCCGGAATGAAGTAAGCCCTCAATAATTATTTAAGGTTGGATGAATCAATCAAATGAGCTAGCCACAACACTCTGACACTTACAAAAAAAAAGAGGAGGAATATCCTTGAAATTTGAGAGATGTAAGCTTAGGATAAGCAGGACAGTGTGACTTGACTGACCAAAAAAATAAACGTAGAGACCCAAACATCTCTAAATTTTGCAGTGTCCTCTCTCACTCCCTTTCTCTGGAGGTCCTGCTCTCTAGTTTTACTGATTTCTCACCATTTCTCAGGCCTTTGTCCCATTTTCTCTTAGGCTTTCAGTGCTCCCTTCCCTTCCCCTTTCTTCATCTATTAACATTCTGTGCCTCAAAAAAAGATCTACAAATGGCCAATAAGCACATGAAAAGATGCTCGGCACCATCAGTCATCAGGGAAATGCAAATCAAAACCACAATGAGATGCCACTTCACACTCACCGGGATTAGGCTAAAATTAGGGGGAAAAAAAAAAAAGAACACGTGTGGAGAAACTGGAATCCTCAAATTCTGCTGGTAAGAATGTAAAACACTAGAGATGCCCTGGAAAATAGCCTGACAATTTTTCAGCCCCGCAAGTCCATCCCCAATTTCAGTACTCAAGATTACTGAAAATATATGTTCATAAAGACTTATACATGAATATTCACAGCAGCATTATTCTATTATAATAGTCCAACTCAAATATCCATCAATTAGTGAATGGAAAAATAAAATGTAGTATATCCAGTACAACAGAATAATTGGGTAACACAAAGTAATGAAGTAGTAATATATACTATAACATGGATGAACTTTGAAAATATTATGCTAAGTGAAAGAAGTCAGGAGTTCTCCTCAAGGCTCAGCAAGGAATTCCTGTTGTGGCTCAGCGGACTAGCATCCTTGAGGACAAAGGTTCGAACCCTGGCCTCTCTCAGTGGGTTAAGGATCCGGCGTTACCGTGAGCTGTGGTGTAGGTTGCAGGCGCAGCTCGGATCCCGCGTTGCTGTGGCTGTGGCGAAGGCCGGTGGCTACAGCTCCTGTTAGACCCCTAGCCTAGGAACCTCCATATGCCGCGGGTGTGGCCCTAAAATTAAAAAAGAAAGAAAGAGAGAGAGAGATGGAGGAAGGAAGGAAGGGGCACATATTTCATGATTTCGTTTTTTTGGCAAACCTATAGAGATAGAAACAGATTTGTAGCTGCAAGAACCTGACAGGAGGGGAGAGCAGAACAGATATGGGGTTTCTTTTTAGAACAACAAAAAGTTCTAAAGTTTATTTGCACTTATGGCTTCATAACCCTATAAAGATACTAAAAGCTACTGAACTGTTTGCTTTAAATGGTATGTTTGCTATGTTTAGGGTATGTGAATTATATTATCTCAATTAAGCTGTTTGTAAAAGTCTATGCAAGAGTTCCCTTCTGGCGCAGCAGGTTAAGGATCTGGTGTTGTCATAGCAGCATCTCCCGTCGCTCCTGTGGCACAGGTTCGATCCCAGCCCAGGAAGTTCCACGTGCCATAGGTGCGGCCAAAAAAATCAATAAATAAAATCCTTGTGTACTTTAAGGGCAGGTTCAAGTATGATCCTCCCCAATTCTTCCCTCACCTAGCAAAAATGAGTAATTTCCTCTACACTGCCAAACCAGTTGTAATTATACTCTGTTAGTTATATAGTACCTATATTAGAACCCGAGCTTCTGAACCATAAAAAATTTCTTATCATCCACTTTCCCAAGACCTAACGCAGTGCATTCATTACACAGAGTAGGTACTCACTATATCTTTACTGGACTACAGAATTAATTAACCCCAAAGAGTGACACAAGCAGATGATATGAATGAAATTAAATGTATCGAGTCAAACTTACCTATTAAAAATCCACAAATAGTTAAGTGTTATTCTAGAATTCATCTCCTCAAGTGATAACATAGATGGGTTGGGAAGTTCTGAAGAGAGGGGCCTAGATAGGTAGACTTCTGCCCAGAAAATATTGTCAGATCTTACAGTCTTCTTTTCTGAAGGCCCATGGCTATATATTCTAGTGCTTTTGAGTTTTACCATCTTTCTTCCCTTTGAAATAGCCACTTGTTGAAATAATGCACAAGTTGCAGTGTTTTACAGTAATTTACACAAGGTAGTATTCCTGGGAAAGATTTATAGCCTTTTCGAGTAAGTCTTCACGCAGATAAGAGCACACTAAAGAGACACAACCAAATGCAACGTGTAGCATCCTGGATTGGCCATAGAAACCGAAAGAGGAGAGTAGTGGAAGAACTGGTGAAATCCAGAGTCTGTAGTCTAGTTAGCGGTATTATCCTAATATTTATCACAATTTCTTAGTTGTGATAAATGTACCGTGATTTTGTGGAATGCTAATATCTGGAGAGCCAGGGGAAGGGCATTCAGGAACTCTGTACCATCCTGGAAACTCTTCTGCAAATCTAAAGTTACTTCAAATCAAGTGTGTTGTTTGTTGCTTTTTAAAGCAGACTCTACTGTGGAGTAAAGTTAGATACATTCATCTAAAGTCCTTTCAAGTTTATTTGACAAATACTGTGTAGCTGCCTGAACATAAATAAGATCATGGAGTGACTCTGTGAACAAAAACAAAGATTTCTGCCTTGTGGTGCCTGTATTTTATGATGGAGAAGCAGACAATAAACAATAAATTTAGTAAGTAATTAAGTTTATGTGGCATGTGAAAAGGGAGTAAGTGCCACGAAGAAATCCAATAAATACAGTAAAGCAACGCTGGGAGGTTGGAAGTGGGGAAAGGGAGAAAAGCTGGAAGTTTTCAGGAGTCGTGTGGAAGGCCTCACTGAGAAGAGGACATCTGAGCAGGACAAGGACATGAGGAGGAAGGGGAGCGGGCCACCTACCTGAGGCAAGAGCGCCGCAGGCAACAGAACACCCAGAGCAGGGGGCCACGGCGGGAGCAGCGAGAAGGCGGTGCGGGGAGGGAGGGGTGCGCGGGAGGGAACAAGGCTGGACAGGTCGCCAGCGGCCAGAGCACAGAAGGGCACTGGTGTTTCCTCTGAACAAAACGGGGCCCCTGGAGACTGCAGGGGGTACTGTGCCCCGACTTAATATTTTAAAAGAATCGTGGGCAGTTGTACTAAGAACACTCTACACAGCAGCACCTACATGGTATTCTTGCCGAAAAAATGTTTAGCCAGAAGGCCATCATGAGAAAACAATCAGGTAATTCCAGAATGTGGGACAACCTACAAAACAAGAGGCCTGGACTCTTTAAAAGACAGTCAATATCACGAGGGAAAAGGGGGCAGTTGAACAGGACTATTTTAGATTGAAAGAGCCATAACGTCCAAGCAAAATGAATGACCTCGACAAAAATTCCTTAAAGGGGTGTGTATTAGTTTCCTATGGCTGCTATAACAAATCATGACAAACCGTGTGGCGTAAAACAACAGAAATGTAATGCCTCACAGTTCTGAAGGCCAGAAATTGGTATCACTGGGTTGCAAAACAAGATGCTGCCAGGGCTGCACTCCCTCCAGAGACTCTAGAAGAAAAGCAGGCTCCTCTTGCTTCTGGTGGCTGCTGGCATTCCTTGGCTTGCTGGCTGTATCACCTTAATATCTGCCTGTGTCTTTACATCACTTCCTCCTGTGCATGCATGTGTGGGGTGTGTGTGTGCATGTGTGAGTGAGTGAGAGAGAGCGAGAGAGAGAGAGAGACGTAAATCTCTCTCTGCCTCCTCTAACAGGGATGCATGTGCAAGCATTTAGAGTTCACCAACATAATCCAGGATAATGCTCCGTCTCAAAATCCTGAATTTAATCACTTCTGCAAAAATTTTTTTTCAAATTAAGGTAACATTAGGCTCTAGAAATTGAGGTCCAATATTTCAGAGGGCTATTTTCAGCCTCCAGCAGAAGAGAAAGGTGTAAAAGACATTAGATGACACTGAATTAACACTAACTTTCTTAGGTGTGATATCAGGATTGTGGTTACAGGATAACTGAGGTTGTATGTTGAAAGAATCAGAGACGGACTGTCATAACATGCATAACTTACTTTCAATTTGTATAGCAAAACCAAACACATATATAGAGAGGGACAGAGAGAACAGGCACCAGGTAACATACAAATGTAGTAAAACATTACCAACTGGTGATTCTAACAGGGAGGCTTTGTAGGGTTTTATTATATTATTCTTTCAACTTTTCTGTAATTTGGTATTTTCCAAGTAAGAATTTTCAGGAAAAGAAAATGTTAAATATAGACTAGAGGGGGCAAATGAAAGAAGACTGCAGAAGCTAAAATCTAGGCAAGAGATGATAGTAACTCTAACAGCGTGGTAGCAGCCAGTGAGATGTGGTGGTATTCTGGATGTAATTTGAGGACTGAGACAACAATTACTGATAGACTAAACAGAGTGTGCAGGATGAGAGAAAGAAAGGAATCGGGAATGACTCGAAGGCTTTGAGAGATGGACAAACCTACCATCAACTGAAAAGGAGGAAATTATTTTTTAGGCAAAATAACAGTATTCCAGTTAGGGACATATTGATTTTGAGATGCTAATTCAAAATGGAGACGTTGGGAGTTCCCGTCGTGGCTCAGTGGTTAACGAATCCGACTAGGAACCATGAGGTTGCGGGTTCAATCCCTGGCCTTGCTCAGTGGGTTAAGGATCCGGCGTTGCCGTGAGCTGTGGTGTAGGTTGCAGACATGGCTTGAATCTTGCGTTGCTGTGGCTGTGGCGAAGGCCGGCGGCTACAGCTCCTGTTAGACCCCTAGCCTGGGAACCTCCATGTGCCGCGGGTGCGACCCTAGATAAGCCAAAAGAAAAAAAAATGGAGATGTTAAGAAGGCAATTAGATAACTAAGTCTGGATGGTAGGAGAAAACTCTGCACAAGAGATATAACATTTAATCAGAAGAATGTTAATACAAGATCATATTAAAGTCATGATATTGGACTAGATCACTAAAGAAAATGGTGACGGTAACCAATAAAATCACAAAGTGGTACCCATCAGGGCAGAAAAGAACTCAAGAAAATTTTACATCCTCAATCATCCTAAGATTGTATGACGCAAGCTATCAGCATTATTACTATTATTATTTTTTTTTTTTTTTTTTTTGCTTTTTAGGGCCGTACCCACAGCATACGGAGGTTCCCAGGCTAGGGGTTTAATCAGAGCTATAGCTGCTGGCCACAGCCACAGCTACAGTCACAGCAACTCGGGATCCGAGGTGTGTCTGTGACCTACACCACAGCTCACAGCAATGTCGGCTCCTTAACCCACTGAGCAAGGCCAGGGATCAAACCTGCGTCCTCATGGTTGCTAGCCAAACACATTAACCACTGAGCCACGATGGGAACTCCGCTATCAGCATTTCTTTAAGGAAACTGGATCCACTGAAGATGCCCAAACTACTTCAACGTTTTGGAAGACTTTCTGGTTCCCCAATGTCACAATATTTACTGCTATTAGCACTCTAAGTCCTATACAAAGAGTTTCAACAATTATCACTCAGGAAAATACCTTTTAAATGCCCAACACAAACTACATCGATTTTTATTAAGAGTCTCTCATACTACATTTCATTTTTTTTTGTGTGTGTCTTTTTTGCCTTATCTAGGTCTGCACCCGCGGCATGTGGAGGTTCCCAGGCTAGGGGTCTAACAGGAGCTGTAGCCGCCGGCCTTCGCCACAGCCACAGCCACGCGGGATCCGAGCCGCATCTGCAACCTACACCTCAGCTCACGGCAACGCCGGATCCTTAACCCACTGAGCAAGGCCAGGAATCGAACCCGCAACCTCATGGTTCCTAGTCGGATTCGTTAACCACTGAGCCACGACGGGAACTCCTCATACTACATTTCAAAAGGACAAACAGTGTGCGTGTATAAAGTATATAAAACAGATATAGGTATACTTGCCTTATCGGTACTCATTGTTTTGAATTCTGACCCGCCAAAACACCCATTCACCACAATTGCCCCTCCTCTATTTTATTACTGCTTCCTAAGAGAGGATCTAGAACTTCGTGTCATGCAAATTAAATACCACAGCACTGTAGTTCAATTTTAATAAAGCTGAATACAATAGACGCACTAACTAAGTGGAAACAGATTAGCAATATAGCTAAAGAGGAGCAACAGTTTTTAAAAACCATATATGCATAAGTTTCGGGATATTTCTTAAAAGTCTCACACTGTACACAATATTTTGGTTTATTTATTTTTAGCTTTTATTTTTATTTATTTTTGCTTTTGAGGGCTGCACCCCGACATACAAATGTTCCCAGGCTAGGGGGTGTAACTGGAGCTGCAGCCTACACCACAGCTCATGGCAACACAGGATCCCCAACCCACTGGGCGAGGCTGGGGATCAAATCCGCATCCTCATGGATACTAGTCGGATTCGTTTCCACTGCGCCACAACCAGAACTATTTCATTTTTTAATTTTATTAGAGTATAGCTGATTTAAAATGTTGTATTAGTTTCAGGTATACAGCAAAGTGACTCAGATCTGTTCTTTTTCAGATTCATTTCCCATATAGGTTATTACAGAATACTGAGTAGCATTCCCTGTGCTATATAGTAAGTCCTTGTTGGTTATCTATTTTATATATGTAGAGTGTTAACTCCAACCTCCTAACTTACCCCTCCTCCCAACCCTGACATTTCCCCTTTGGTAACCATAAGCTTGTTTTCGAAATTTGTGAATCTGTTTTGTAAGTTCATTTGCATCATTTTTTATTAAATTCCACATGTAAGTGATATGGTATTTGTCTTTCTCTGTCTAACTTTATTAGTATGATAATCTCTATGCATTGCTGTTTTTGCAAATGGCATTATTTCATTCTTTTTTTGGCTGAATAATATTCCACTGAATATATTACCACATCTTTTGTATTCGTTTTTCTTCAATGGATATTTAAGCTGTTTCCACGTCTTGGCTATTGTAAATAGTGCTGCTATGAACAGAAAGGGTGCATATATCTTTTCAAATTATAGTTTTGTCTGGATACGTGCCCAGGAGTGGGAATGCTAGATAATACGGTAATTCTATTTTTAATTTTTTAAGGAACCTCCACAGTGTTCTCCATAGTAACTGTACCAATTTACATTCCCACCTACAAACACTGTAGGAGGGTTTCCTTTTCTCCACACCCTCTCCAACATTTACTATTTTGTAGACTTTTTGATGATGGTCATTCTGACTGGTATGAAGTGATACTTCATTATAGTTCTGATCTGCACTTCTCTAATAATTAGTGATGTTAAGCATCTCTTCATGTGCTTTTTGGCCATCTGCCTGTCTTCTTGATGAAATGTCTACTGAGATCTTCTGTCCATTTTCTGATTGCGCTATCCGTTTTGGGGATACAGAGCTGCATGAGCTGGTCACTTTGTTTGGAGATTAACCTGCTGCTGGTCACTTCATTTGCAAATATTTTCTCCCATTCTATGGACTGTCTTTTCATTTTGCTTAGCGTAAGTTTAATTAGGTCTCATTTGCTTATTTTTGTTTTTATTTTCGTTATTCTAGGAGATGGATCCAAAAAGATGTTGCTGCGGAGTTCCCTGGGGGTTCAGTAGGTTAAGAATCCAGTGCTGTCACTGCCATAGTTCTGGTTACTGCTGTGGCACGGATTCAATCTGTGGGGCAGAAATTCTGCATGCCATGGGCGCAGCCAAAAAAAAAAAAAGAAAATACTGCTGTGCTTTAGGTCCTGTTCTCCTCTAAGAGTTTTATAGCATCTGGCCTTACATTTACGTCTTGAATTCATTTTGAGTTTATTTTTGTCTGTGTTGTTAGAGAATGTTCTACTTTCATTCCTTTACATATACCTGTCCAATTATCCCATTACTACTTATTGAGAGACTATCTTTTCTCCATTGTATATTCTTGCCTCCTTTATCATAACATTAATTGAACATTTTAAACGTATATGCATTTCTCTAGAAAGAAGGTTCAAACATTTTATTATATTTTCAATGGGATCCATGATCTCACCATAGATTAAAACTTTCAGGTTTGACGAGTTCCCGTCGTGGCACAGCAGAAACAAATCCGACTAGGAACTATGAGGTTGGGTGTTCAATCCCAGGCCTCGCTCAGTGGGTTAAGGATCTGGCATTGCCGTGAGCTGTGGTGTAGGTCGCAGACGCAGCTCGGATCCCACGTTGCTGGCATTCCCTGTTGCTGTGGCTGCGGCACAGGCTGGCAGCTGTAGCTCTGTTACAACCCCTAGCCTGGGAACCTCCATATGCAGCAGATACAGCCCTAAAAACCGAAGAAAAAAAATGAAAGAAAGAAAAAAAAACTTTCAGGTTTGAAAATTAACATTGCTAGAGGCCTAGAAATCAAAATAAACCATAAACTGAGGAACTGAAAAATTATGAATTTAAAAAAATAGAATATACATTTTCACACCTTTTAAAAACAATTACATTGATAATAAGGGACATTTACCAAGTTCAAGTCATGTTCAGACATGACAAAAATTTTCTAATGAAAACATGCTTCAAATGCACAAACGTTGCATTTACTTCTAAAAACTTTAAACCTTAGAGAAACACACGCCTAGGACCTTATATTGAAGTTGCTCAGTTACTGGTGAAGTTATTTAGCTAATTCCCTGTTTCTAATATCAGCCAAGATTTCCCTCCCACTTTACTCCAGGCATCTAAAAAAAGGCTTTTAAATTAGAGAAATAAGGAAAACCGAGGAAGGTCCTCGGTAAAACATGAAAGAGAAGGAGAAGCAGAAACAGGCTTAATCATTATTTTCTACTTAGTTCAGTTTATTCAGTGTTCACACTTTCCTGTTAAAAAGTGCCTACTACTTTTATATTAAGCGTAAAAGCTGACAAAGTTTCTTCGGTTCTTTATATAATTCCTAACATTTATATTCTATTTGGTAAGAACTATTCTTAGCACTTTATTTGCATTAGATCACTTAACCATGTAGGTACACATGTATTTTTTGCTTTGTTTTGTCTTTCTGCTGAGACTTGACCTCCCTGGACTAACAAGAATTATCCTAATCATTCCCAAAGGTTTCACTTTGGGGTTTAATTCAGAAGTGTGACTTCCCAAGAAGAGTCCTGCGTCCTGATGTCAAGGCTGCCATTGGTCTGAACTAAAGGTCTAATGTGACTGTTTAACCTAGGATTACAGTCTTTCCAGGATGAATTAAGCATCCCATACAGTTCAAAACTCAAACATTAGATGGGCCCTGCAACTGCCTTGATCTCCCCAACATCAAAGTGATTTCCTATCTCCACTTCAGTCACCATAACAGACAACCTAGATGCAGCCTAGAAATAAATCAAAGTAGAGAACTACTTCTAGACTATCCATTTGGGGCCATAAGGATCTTCACACCCCAGACTTGACAGAGAACTGCTTTACTCAGGTTACATTTATAAAAGACTTTATGATAATGAAAAAGGCATACTTTACAACGTTCAATGAAAAAAACAATAAATGGTAAGAAAAAAATTTAATAAAATCACATTAAAAATAGAAAGGAAATATAGTGAAATATTAACAATGGCTATGACTGGGGTTATGCTACTAAAATATTTTTTTTTATTTCCTAATTTTTGTTATTAACTTAGCATTAATTTGTGCTTTTAAAATATTTATCCTCAGAGTTCACGTCGTGGCTCAGTGGTTAGCGAATCTGACTAGGAACCATGAGGTTGCAGGTTCGATCCCTGGCCTCGCTCAGTGGGTTAAGGATCCGGCGTTGCCGTGAGCTGTGGTGCAGGTCGCAGACGCGGCTCGGATCCCGCATTGCTGTGGCTGTGGCGAAGGCCGGCGGCTACAGATCCTGTTAGACCCCTAGCCTGGGAACTTCCATATGCCGCGGGTGCGGCCCTAGATATGGCAAAAAGACAAAAAAATAAAATAAAATTATCCTCAAATTATAAACTACATATGACCCAGATAATAACTAATCTAGATAAGCTTTATATTAAAGTATATTTATGCCATATCAAAATGTTATTTCCTAAATAGTGTGTCATTCTATAACCATTTTCTGATCTTCTCAAATCCTTACCAAAACAAAGTTCTAATCTTTGTTTCAACTCCATTTTGTTTTCAACTCCCTGAAAAATGCATTTTTAGTGGGAATCAAATTTTTATTGCCCAGAGTGTGAAATCAATCTAGATTTAAAAGCAACATTATAACCCCACATCTAAAAGTCCCTGGAATAAGAGAAAAATTTGTTGAATGGGTAACTCCTGTACACTAAGTATCTTTGTCCCATAAAAATGACAATATTTGACTAAACAATTCACAACAGAAATAAAAATCTACTTTGAGTTTACAGTTTGCAAGCGAATTTCCAAAATATCACACTAACACATTCAAGTTTAGCTGGCAGAGACATATTTGCAGTGTTTAATAGAAACAACAGCCTAAGACTCGCACGTGGAGAATGGCAGCTGAGTATCTCTTTGCAGCAAATGCGCTTCATCAGCCATTGTGTTTTTTCCCTTCAAAGATTTTTCTCTCAGGTCACTGCCATGTTTCTTCCTATTAGCCAAGTTAGTACTGAGAAACAGTGCGCCTGAAGCTATATATACATATATATAAAACATCAATCTGTGGCCCTGGCAAATTTACATTTATTTTTGTTTGTGCTTTACTTATTCTTTCTTTTTCAGTCACACCCATGACATGTGGAAGTTCCTGGACCAGGGATGGAATGCAAGCTGCAACTGTGACCTATGTCAAAGATGCAGCAATGCCGGATCCTTAACCCACTGTGCCGGGCTGGGGACTGAACCCGTGCCACTGCTGAGACAACGCCAGGTCCTTAACCCACTGCACCACAGTGGAAACTCCTTTTAAAATACATTTTCAAACATTTACCTAAGGACAGAGAATAAAGGAAAAATATAATGAACCTCTATGTACCTGTCATCCAGCTTCAACAATTATCAATACTTTGTTATTCTTGCTTTAGCAATTCCTCCCCAACTTTTTAAAGAAGGAAGTGAATACTGGACTTTTTTTTTTTTTTTTTTTGCTTTTTAGGGCCACATCCACGACATATGGAGTCACAGTCTAGCGGTTGAATCAGAGCTGTAGCTGCTGGCCTCCAATACAGCCACAGCAACACAGGATCAGAGCCGCATCTGCGACCTACACCACGGCTCATGGCAATGCCGGATCTTTAACCCACTGAGCAAGGCCAGGGATCAAAACTGCATTCTCACGGATGCTAATCAGATTCGTTAACTGACGGGAACCTTGACGTGGGGCCTTGATGGGAACTCCCTACTGAACTATTTTTAAACAAATCTTGGACATGATCCAAAGAGTTTCTCACTAGCAAATTTAATAGTTGTAGAGATGCTTGTCTTCTTCCACTTAAAGTATTAAAAGTATTTTAAATATAAAGATATTAATGTCTACTATAGCTTAAATTAGAATCAGAACTTGGGGGGAGTTCCCGTCGTGGCTCAGTGGTTAACGAATCTGACTAGGAACCATGAGGTTGCGGGTTCGATCCCTGGCCTCGCTCAGTGGGTTAAGGATCCGGCGTTGCCGTGAGCTGTGGTGTAGGTTGCAGACGCAGCTCGGATCCCGCGTTGCTGTGGCTGTGGCGAAGGCCGGCGGCTACAGCCCCTGTTAGACCCCTAACCTGGGAATCTCCATATGCTACGGGTGCGGCTCTAGATAAGGCCAAAAAAAAAAAAGGAATCAAACTTTGGGGGCTAGAAGTAAACATAGCTACCATCTAAATCGTTGCTATTCATATCATGATACTTGGGCTAGCAGTACTGGCATCACCCAGAAGCTTGTTCAAAATGCAGAACCTCGGGCCCAGAACTGAAGAAGCAGACTCCAGCCCTGGTGAAGAGCATTAAGGTCTTGTGAAGTACAACTGAACTGGCTCTCAGCTGAGAAACTGAGGCCTAGAAAGGTCGAGTGAGTCTCCCAACAGGGGTAAAGCTTAAAAGTATCTAATTCTGAGACCAGGTTTTTTTTCCTTACGTGACACGCTGCCTCTCAACAAACCTGATTCCCACCACAAGACGTTCTGAGGCTTTCACATCCTTCTGGAAACTAATTCGATTAACAAGTAAGTGAATTTCCCACACGGTAAGTTTTTGAAATTCATGAGAGCCTGACATTTTCCCAAATACTACCTAATATGCTGAAGCAGAATCTGTAAATTAATCAAAGCTCTTCCTTCTTTGGGTAAAAGGACAGACCTTTTCAGCAAGAGTGCCTTTAAGGGAACCAATTTATTAATTAATGGCTATGTAATTTTTTTTTCAAACGTCATTACTAGAGGCTCCTTATGCAGAGACTATATAATTGGGTGCAGCTGAAAACTTGGGCCTTTCGGCATAGGATCGATAAGTACAATGCTGAAAGCCAAGCTCATTTTCTAACTGTGGCTTCAGGAAGAAAGTCCAGAAAAGGGTTAAAATATACCAACCACTCCCATCAGCAATGATAACTGAGTCTGCTTGTTACACTAAAAAGACACTGCCTTTTTTCTTAATTCTAAGAAAAATGATAATTTTTAAGTAACATTGTGAGTGAAACTTAAGATTATTAAAATTATTTTAAAAGGCAAATATTACTTTAATTATGGTATGCGTATATATATCTTTACATATATAGAGATATTATATATATATATATATACATATATATATATATACACACATACACATACATACACACACATATATATATATACACACACACAGTTGTGGGGTTTTTCTTGTCTTTTCAGAGCCACGCCCGTGGCATATAGAAGTTCCCAGGCTAGCTCCTGGCCTATGCCACAGTCACAGCAACGCAGGACCCAAGTTGTGTCTTTGACCTGCACCACAGCTCACAGCAATGCCAGGTCTTTAACCCACTGAGAGAGTCCAGGGACCAAACCTCCATATTCATGGATACTAGTCAGGTTTGTTACCACTGAGCTGCAACAACAATTCCTAACATATATTTTTAAGAAAAAAAAATTTGGTCATAGAAGCTTCTGTAAGAGGGCACTCAATTTTCAGAAGAAAACTTTATGACACCTGGGACGTTCAGAGCCTTTTCAGGACACTATTAAGAAAGCTACTGTCTACAGAAAAAAAAAGGAGATTCTGACATTTTCAGAGCAGTGTGTTTTCTTAACAAAATAAAGAGTGGAGGGTAAAAAAAAAAGTCAAAACCAGTAACATTCCTTCAAAAATGCTGGTAAAGTAATCCTTTACAGCCTTTATGGAAAGCAGTTTGGCAGTACACATTAAAAAATATATATATATGGGGAGTTCCCACTGTGGCACAGTGGGTGAAAGATCCAGCATTGTCTTTCTGGCAGAGCAGATTTGATCTCCAGCCTGGTGCAGTGGGTTAAGGATACGGTGTTGCTGTGGCTGTGGGGCAGGTCTCAGCTGCCGCTTGCATTCAATAACCTGGCCCAGGAACTGCCATATGCTGTCGGTGTGGCCATTTAAAAAAACAAAAGGAATGTTACCAAAAAATCCCTTTTAAATCTGTAACTAAAAACATAAAATATTTAGGCATAAATCTGACCAAAGAAGTGAAAGACTTATGTACTGAGAACTATAAAATATTAATAAAGGAAAGTGAAGGTGATTCAAAGAATGGAAAAACATCCTATGCTCTTGGATTTGAAGAATTAATATTGATAAAGTGGCCATACTACTCAAAGCAATCCACATATTTAACACAATCCCTATCAAATTACCCATGAAATGTTTCACAGAATTAAAACAAACAGTCCTAATATTTATATGGAACCCTTAAAAAACCCAGAATTGCCAAAGCAATCCTGAGGAAAAGCAACAAAGCAGGAGGCATGACCCTCCCAGACTTCAGAATACTACAAAACCACAGAAATCAAACAGTGTAGTATTGGCCCAAAAACAGACATATGGGTCAATGGAACACAACAGAGAGCCCAGGGGTTCCCTTGTGGCTCAGTGGGTTAAGGATCCTAAGGATCGGACCTTGCCACTGCAGTGTCTTAGGTTGCTGCTGTGGCACAGGTTCAATCCCTGGCCCAGGAACTTACACATGTCACAGGTCTGCCCCCCCCCAAAAAAAAACAGAATAGAGAGCCCAGAAATAAACCCACACACTTTTGGTCAAGTGTGACAAAGGAGGCAAGACTATATACACAATGGAGAAAAAAATCTCTTCAGCAAATGGTGTTGGGAAAGCTGGACAGCTGCATGTAAATCAATCAAGTTAGATCACACCTTCACACGATACACAGAAATAAATTCAAAATGGTTTAAAGGCTTAAATTCTTAGAAGAAAACACAGGTAAAACATTCTCAGAATAAATCAGACCCATGGTTTTCTTTTTCCTTTTTTATCCAATGTTTCCTTAGGTCAGTCCCCCAAGGCAACAGAAATAAAAGCAAGTCACTCAATCACCAAATACACCTTTACTCAGTGGTAAATTGTCATTCAGAAGTTTTTTTTTTTCTTTTTGGCCACACCCACCGCATGCAGAAGTTCCCAGGCCAGGGAGCAAACCCACACCAGAGCAGTGACCCAGCCACAGCAGTGACTTAACCTACTGAGCCACAAGGGAATCCTTGGAACATAAGTTTTAACAACAGTTGAAAAGGAAACTTTTTACCATCCTAGCATTGTCAGATAATCCCTATTACTACAGGAAAGGAAAACAATCAGTTTCCAACCTATTTTAGTTGACCCCTTCCATTAGCAGAGGAAATGAACTGATGGCAAATCAAACTACTCTCCGTAAGTTCCTTTTCCTCAACAAATTCAAGACAAGCTCAAAATTGGGAAACAGAACAGAAGGAGAAAGAAGAAGGACATGGTCTCCTAAGCCACAGTACAGTTCAAAAACTGGCTCCATTCGGAGTTCCTGTCATGGCTCAGCGGAAATGAATCCAACTAGTACCCATGAGGACTCAGGTTTGATCCCTGGCTTCGCTCAGTGTGTTAAGGATCTGGAGTTGCCTTGAGCTGTGCTGCAGGTCACAGACACGGCTCAGATCCCACGTTGCTGTGGCTGTGGCACAGGCCCAAAGCTACAGCTCCAATTTGACCTCTAACCTGGGAACCTCCACAGGCCGAGGGTGCGGCCCTAAAAAGACAAAAAAAAAAAAAATCGGTTCTATTCAACTAGTTGAAAGTATTATTAGCATGGATTCTCTATCAGCTTAGATCAACTACTTTCTATCATTCATTATGATGTACTGCTTAACAAAGTGGCTAAAACAAATATTTTGACATCTCAAGCAAGGAAAAAATTTAAAACCTACTATGTCCAACAGCTACTCATTCACAAAGTTTATTGTGTTAATCTATTATATAAATTAGAACAGTGAGGATATTCTGCCCACATTTTGTTAGCAGTTAATAGTGAGGATAATCTGCCAGTATTTGATTTCACTGTTCAGCTTAATGAAAGTGTAATGGAAACCTAAGAATCTGACAGCATTTATTAATATCTGTTTAGCAATTACGCACTTGAAGTTTAATCAAGAATTTAAGAACATGACTGAAACAGTGAAAGGAACACAACCGAAAAACATCAATCCATCAGGGAAAGGGTCAGCTGTTCATTCACTCTGACCTTGAACTTACTACCAAGGGAAAAATTTTAAGAATTTTATGAGAGAAGGAAAAGGAGGAAGAAAAAAAGAGAGACCCTGAGTGCAGCTGCCATCCTTTACTACTCTTACCTTTTAAAAAATACTCGTAAGGGAGTTCCCCTTGTGGCAGAGAGCAGAAACAAATCCGAACAGTATCCATGATGATGCGGGTTTGATCAGTGGGTAAGGATCCCGTGTTACTACAAGGTGTGATGTAGGTTGCAGCTGCAGCTTTAGTTCGACCCCTGGCTTGGGAACCTCCATGTGCCACGGGTGCAGCCCTAAAAAGAAAGAGAAAGAAAGAAAGGAAGGAAGGAAGGAAGGAAGGAAGGAAGGAAGGAAGGAAGGAAGGGAGAAAGAAAACAAATACAATTTAAAAGCATAACAAAGTACTTCTTTACCTACACATGGCAAAAGAGAAACAGTAAGGAGATACATCCCAAAGCCAGGTATATGCAAATAGATTAATAATTTCTGCTCCGTAACAGCTAAGAAGAGAGGCTTGCCTGAGATGTTCAGTTTAAAAAAAAAAAAAAAAAAATTCATCATCATTCTGAAATCTGATTACCCAACACCTAGCTTCCTGAATTTTTTTTTCTTTTCAGGGCCGCACCTGTGGCATATGGATGTTCCCGGGCTAGGGGTCGAATCCGAGCTGCAGCTGCCAGCCTATGCCACAGTCATGGCAACACTGTATCTGAGCCCCACCTTCGACCTAGGCTGCAGCTAGATCCTTAGCCCGCAGGGTGAGGCCAGGAATTGAACCCCCATCCTCACAGACACTATGTGGGGTTCTTAACCTGCTGAGCCACAATGAGAACTCCAACTGAATTTATAGTTTCAGTTTTCAAAAAGGACACCTGAAGCTCGAATCTGTTTAGCGTAACACAAGTGACAGAAAATCTTGCCATTTCAAGGACAAATGAAAAATCAACAATTTATTCAAACATGTATTAACTAATATTTGTCAGGACTGTGATAAGAGCTGATATGTCCTTGAGTGTAGTGCCTACAATCAAAGTGAGGCCAAATATCAAACATGCTTTTTTTTTCTTTGAAGGATATATATCAATTATATTGACAATGACTACACATTCTGGCCCTGTAGGTGATGAGGGGTTATAAAGGTGAATAATAGGTTATATTTATTTTTTCCTGTATAATCTCACAGGCACTGAACATTAATCTAATTTATTAATCCAACAACTTTTGGGGGGGCTTGTTTGGGGGGGGTTGGCCACACCTGCGGCATATGAAGTTCCCAGGCCAGGGAACGAACCCAAGCCACAGCTGTGACCTACGCCACAGCTGTAGCAATACCAGACAGATCCTTAACCCACTGCACCGGGCTGGGGATCAAACCCATGCTGCCACAGAAACTACACTGGATCCTTAACCCTCTGTGCTACAGTGGGAACTCCAATCCAACAACTTTTTAAGTTAAATATATCCTTGTTTTTGAGATGATAAACTAAAGCTTTGAAAATTTAAGAGGCAAAACTATCAAGTGTCAGAGCTGGGATTTAATCTCAAGCACTTTAAACTCCAGAACCCATGCACTTAACTTCTATGCTAAACTGCTTTCCTTAAGTAGCTTCGAGTCCAAAGGACAGAGAGATATACTTAGAAATAATGTTAATACATGTGGCCAACTCCACTTCGTAAGTGTCCAAAAGTCTATCTGACAAATAAAAGTAGCTAATTAAGTCTGCACAGATAAAGAGCACATACATTTTATACTACAGAATTACTCCCTAAGGAGCAAATTTAATTTTAAAGAAATAAAAAAAGAGCAGAAAATCTAAATAGACATTTCTCCAAGGAAGACATATAAATGGCCCAAAACCACATGAAAAGATGCTCAACCTCACTAATTATTAGAGAAACACAAATCAAAACTACAGTGAGGTATTACCTCATACTGGTCAGAACGGCCATCATCAGAAAGTCTATAAACAGAGTTCCCTGATGG
The DNA here is from genome assembly GCA_004024745.2 of Catagonus wagneri. Lineage (NCBI taxonomy): Eukaryota > Metazoa > Chordata > Mammalia > Artiodactyla > Tayassuidae > Catagonus > Catagonus wagneri. The sequence goes on from PVHT021183646.1 coordinate 12,736,830, forward strand.
CTCAGCTGTGGCTTGGGTCACTACTGTGGTGCAAGTTTGATCCCCAGCCCAGGAACTTCTGCTTGCCACGAATATAGTCAAAAAAAAAAAAAAAATTCTGCAAACGATAAATGCTGAAGAGGGTGTGCAGAAAAGGGAACCCTCCTACACTGCTGATGAGAATGTAAACTGGTATAACCACTATGGAAAACAGTATGAAGGTCCCTTAAAAAACTAAAAATACAACTGTCGTATGATCCAGCAGTCTCACTCCTGGGCATATATCCACAGAAAACCACAATTTGAAAACATATGTGCACCCCAATGTTCACTGCAACACTATTTACAATATCCAAGATATGGAAGCAACCTAAATGTCCATCGACAGAGGAATGGATAAAGAAGATATGGTATACACACACACACACACACACACACAGTGGAATACTACTTAGCCATTAAAAAAGAATGACATAATGCCAACTGAAGCAACATGGATAGACCCAGAGATTACACTAAATGAAGTCAGCAGAGAAAGACAAACATATGATATCGTATATGTGGATTCTTAAAAAAGGATACAAATGAGCTTACCTGCAGAACAGAAACAGACTCACAGAATTTGAACACAAACTTAATGATTACCATTACCAGAGGGGACATGATGGATGGACTGGGAGTTTGGGACTGACATATGCACACTGTGGTATATGGAATGATTTGCCAAAAGGGACTTGCTGTATAGCACTTTACCCAATATCCTGTAATAACCTATATGGGAAAAGAATCTGAAAAAGAATGGATGTGTGTATATGAATAACTGAATCACTCTGTTGTACAGCAGGAATTACCACAACACTGTAAATCAACCATACTTCAATAAAATTCTAAAAATGGAAAAATATACAAATGAACTTATTTTAAAAACAGAAACAGACTCATATACATAGCAAATAATCTTATGGTTACCAAAGGGGAAATGTGGGAGGAAGGGAACAATGAGGAATTGGGGATTAATTTATACACACCCAGGAAGTTCCCACTGTGGCACAGCAGAAACTAATCCAACTAGTATCCATGAGGATGCAGATTTGATCCTTGGCCTCACTCAGTGGGCGAGGATCTGGTGTTGCCGTGAGCTGTGGTATAAGTTGCAGACACGGCTCGGATCCCACATTGCTGTGGCTATGGTGTAGGCAGGCAGCTGTAGCTCTCACTCGACCCCTAGCCTGGAAAATTCCATATGCCACCAGTGTGACCCTAAAAAAGCAAAAAAAAAAAAAAAAAAAAAATTTATACACACCCAATACCCTGTGGTAACCTATATGTGAAAAGAATCTGAAAAAGAATGAATATATGTATATGTATAACTGAATCACTTTACTGTACACTTAAATTAATAAAACATTGTAAAGCAACTCTACTCCAATAAAATGAAATAAAGGTAAATAAAAAAAATTTTAATTAAAAAAATTTTTAAAGAAATGTACTATAGTTGTACATTATCTACGTAATGACAGCAATTTTACAAGAGAAATGAATGAAAATAACAGGTAAAAGTAACTAATTCCTTTCTATTCTAAAAAGGCAGTTCTGCAATAACTTCAATTTAATTATTTCAGTGACAAGACCTCCAATTCTGTCCAACTCATCTCTTCCTAATACATGGGAACAAAATCAACTGACGAGACTGGATGCCACTTGTAAGTGTTTACCTAGAATTTTTTTTTTCACAAATTTTAAATACTTATGTACAAAAGGCTTCCTCCTTCCTCTAAGTAAAAGTACTTGCTGCATGTTAGTTGCACAAAGCTTCCTAAGACAGATGGGCAGCTTGCAAGCTCTTCAAATCCTTTGTTTTAAAGGTGGCAAGTGAGTCCTATTTGACCAGTAAAGCCAGCCAGGTTTCTGGGAAGCAATGACCCCAATAAAGCCATTATGTTTCTTCATCTTCTAAGACCAGAGCAGACAAAGGAGCTAAAACTAAAAGAAGAGAACCAAAGGAAGATTAGACAAACATTAAGATCCACATCATACAAATCTGTGACACAAACAGTCCCTATTTTTTAATACTGCTGTCACAGTGTTAACCTACAAAAACAAAAAGACTGACCCCACTCTTTTTCTTTTACATAATGATTTTCATTTTTTCCATTATAGCTGGTTTACAGTGACCACTCTGTTTTTAAAATCTTAATCTTTCACTCAACGAGGTAAAATCCCAGCAGTTGGTAGGAACACAAACTGCCAACCTCCTTGAAAAACATACACCAGGGTTTCCTTCCCATGTAAAACAGGAAGCTAACAGAAGAAAATCATCTTTGACTGTTGAAGACATTCTTAAAGAGTGGTAAAGTTTTTTCTTAAAAAAGAAGTAGGTATGTATAGAAGACCCTGAAGACTCTATCAAAATTCTACTAGAACTAATTAACCAATTCAATAAAGTTGTAGGGTACAAAATCAAAACACAAAAATCTGTTGCAATTCTACGTACTAGTAATGAACTACCAAAAAGAGAAACAAAGAATACAATTCTGTTTACAACTGCATCAGAAAAGGCCGCTCAGTGGGTTAAGAACCTGACTAGTATCCACTGAGATGTGGGTTCGATCCCTCACACTGCTCAGTGGGATAAGGATCCAGCATGGCCATTGAGCTATAGGTCAAAGATGCAGCTTGGATCTGGCACTGCTGTGGCTGTGGTGTAGGCTGGCAGCCACAGCTCTGATTCAACCCCTAGAATGGGAACTTTCATATGCCGTGGGTGTGGCCCTAAAAAAATTTTTTTTAAAGAATAAATATCTAGGAATAAATTTTACCAAGGAAGTAAAAGACCCATATATCAAAAACTTCGAGACCTTATAAAGGAAAGATACTCCACGCTCATGGAGTGGAAGAAATCAAGACTGTTAAAGCGTGATTACTACCCCATGCAATCTACAAGTTCAATGCAATCTCTATCAAAACTCCAAATGCATTTTTCACAGAAATGGAACAAATAATCCCAGAACTTGTATGGAACCACCAAAAAACCTGAAGGGCAAAAGCAATCTTGAGAAAGAGCAAAACTGGATACATCACCCTTCCTGATTTCAAACTTTATAGCAAAGCTATCATCATTAAAACCATTTGAGACTGACATAAAAACAGACAGATTGATGGGATGGCATAGAGCACGCAGAAACAAACCGACACATAAATGGTCACTTAATGTACAACAAGTGAGCCAAGAATATACAATGGAGAAAGGACAGATCCTTCAATAAATCATGTTGGGACAACTGGACAGCCGTGTATAAAAGAGATTCAACCACTATCTTACACCATACAAAAAAATTAACTCAAATGGATTAGGACCTGAACATTAGATCTGAAACCATAAATTTCAAATATAGGCGGTAAGCTCCTTGACAAAGGTCTCAGCGCTGAATTTTTGAAATCTAAGGTTAAAAGCAAAAACAACAAAGGCAAACATAAACAAGTGGGGTTATAATGTATTAAAATGCTTCTGCACAGGACAGGAAATCATCAGCAAAATGAAAAGGCAAGCTACTGAATGGGAGCAAATATTTTCAAATCATGTATCTGCCTCCAAAATGTATAAAGAACTCTTACAAAAGTAAAACAAAACAAAACAAAAAACCCAAACAATACAGTTAAAAAATGTACTGACATTTTTTCAAAGAAGCCCACAGATGGAGTTCCCATCGTGGCTCAGAGGTAATGAATCCAACTAGTATCCATGAGGATTCGGGTTCAATCCCTGGCCTTGCTCAGTGGGTTAAGGATCCGGCGTTGCTCTGAGCTGTGTTGTAGGTTGCAGAGGCAACTCGGATCCCGTGTTGCTGTGGCTGTGGCGAAGGCCGGCGGATACAGCTCCTGTTAGACCCCTAGCCTGGAAACCTCCACATGCCGCTGGTGCGGCCCTAAAAAAACCAAAAAAAAAAGGGAACTACTATATGATGTAGCAATTCCACTTCTAGGTATTTATCTGAAGAAAATGAAAACACTAACCTGAAAAGATATATGCATCCCAATACTCACTGCAACACTGTTTACAACAGCCATAATATGAAAACGACCTAAGTGTCTGTCAATGGATAAATGGACAAAGAAATTGCGATGTATACATAAATGTAATATTAGCCATAAAAAAGAATGAAATCTTGGAGTTCCTGCTATCGTGCAGTGGGTTAAGGATCCAGTATTGCCGTAGCTGTGACACAGTTTGCAGTTGCAGCTTGTATTTGATCCCTAGCCTGGGAACTTCCATATGCCATGGATGCAGCCAAAAGAAAAAAGAATTCTTCCCATTTATGACAACATGGATGAAACTCAAGGGCATTATGCTAAGTAAGTCAGACAGAGAAAGGTAAATACCATATGATCTCTTTTATATGTAGAATGCAAATACTACACATACGTATAAATAAAGAGGATATGGAACACTATATGGAACATTACTCAGACATAAAAAAAGAATGAAAATCTGTCATTCACAACAGCATGACAATAACATGATGGACATGAATAGTGAAATAAATCAGACAGAAAGAAAAATAATGTATGTTATCACTTATACATGGAATCTAAAAAATAAAACACATATATATGACAGAACAGAAACAGGAAGTTTCCGTTGTGGCTCAGCAGTAATGAGCCCGACTGGTATCCATGAGGACGCAGGTTCGATCCCTGGCCTCGCTCAGTGGATTAAGGATCCGGCGTCGCCGTGAGCTATAGTGTAGGTCGCAGATGTGGCTTGTATCCGGAGTTGCTATGACTGTGGCTGTGGTGTTGGCTAGCAGTTGTAGCTCTGATTCAACCCCTAGCCTGGGAACTTCCATATTCCACAGGAATGGCCCTAAAAAGCAAAATAAAATAAAATATAAAAGGATTCCTTATGATTTCTCTTGATCTACATTCTAAATGATTTCAAGAGGTCTCAGAAATTAATAACATGCAAATGTCTCTTACAAATAAGATATTTTGAGGGAGTTCCTGTTGTGGCACAGCAGAAATGAATCTGACTAGGAACCATGAGGTTGTGGGTTCGATCCCTGGCCTTGCTCAGTGGGTTAAGGATCCAGGGTTGCTGTGAGCTGTGCTGTAGGTCGCAGACGCAGCTCTGATCTGGTGTTGCTGTGGCTCTGGGGTAGGCCAGCGGCTACAGCTCCTGTTAGACCCCTAGCCTGGGAACCTCCATATGCCGCGGCTGCAGCCATAAAAGGACAAAAAGACAAAAAAAAAAAGAAAAAGATTTTTTTTTTAGTTTACTAATCATATGCTCTCTAAAACAATAATAAAATTTCTTTCATGAAAACGCAGGGTACTGCTTAGTGATCAAAAGAGATTCACAATTCAGAGATGCTTAGAGTATCATAGATATGTAAAGGCATAATGAACTGTTGTGATTACTCTGTTAAAGCCCTATATTATTTGTTTCACAGCTTCCTTTGCAAGAGAATTTGAGTATACACAAACTTTTCCCTGAGCGTCTAGTCTTTATTGATTACATCCACAGCAAAAAGGAAACCAGGGGCAACCCGCTGCAACTCCAGATTGGCTACCGAAGATGAGAGTATGTGAGGATCTAATGGAAACAAGGCAGGGACTGTTGGAGCCCATGAATATTTCAGAAGAATAATGAAAAAGTGTGCCAGATGGGTTCGCTTGCAGCTGGCTAACAACTAAATTTCTGAGGAAAGCCAAATGCTTCCTTACATAATTTATCAAGCACTTTTCAGTTCCCTTCTACTACCACTCTTTTCAATTCTTTCTTTTTTCATCCTTATTCTTTTATTTTTTTAAAGAGCAATACCATTATTTCTCTTTCAAAATGGAATTTTTTTTTTTAATTTTTAAGAAAAGAACACCTGTGTGCCCTATGCTGCGAGGCTGAAGCACAAGTCCAGGTGTTACTACTGAAGCAAAAATGGACAAAGGAAGTGTTACAACTAACCACTCTTTCTTAAGCAAAATAGTTTAAAAGTAGCACTAATTGCCAAGGGTTGGCAAACACAGAGGTGAAGGTTCATCCTTCCCCAGAGCACACGGGTCCCTGCCTGCTTCTCCAGACTCATCTTCTACCCAATATTCCAGATACAAAAGCAGCCCAGTTTGCTCAAAGTGTTTTCAACAATAAAAATTTAAATTACAAATGACATGTGAGCTCCTACTGTGTGCCAGCCACTGATCAAAACATTACACCAGCAAATCCCAAGAGGACTTAGAGTACGATTACTACTAGGTAAAGAGAATTTAAAATTTAAGAAACTTGCCCAAAGCAGTGTGCCTCAGAGGCCACTCTCAAACTCTGCTACTGCCTCTCCAAGACAGCAGATCTCTATTATGTCTCTCAGATAACAGACGGCTTCAAAATCCTGCACACTACTACAGCTTTGATACACTCCATTTAAAATCACTGCTGAAGGTTTTAAGCAGTAAGTCAGAGATTTAAAGCTTTAACATTGCCAAAATCACTGCGGTGGCCAGGCTGGAAGACGACTCGGTGATCCCTGCCTCCTGAGACGCACAACCTTGTGGAATTTCCTCTCACAGTGAGCAAGGGTTAGACATGCGTCCAAGAGCATAAGGCAAAAATTATGGAATGCCACTTCTGAAATTAAGAAAAGAAAAAAAACCCTGCGGATTCCATCATGGGCTCCTATCTCTTTCCGTCCTTTTGTCCATGTCTGTCTGTCTCTGGTCACTTGCTCTGAGGGACGCTAATGGTGTAATCAGGACATACAGGCAGCCTATGGAGAGGCCCAAGTGGTAAGGAACAGAGACCTATTAACAGCCACACAACTGAGTTTAGAAGCAGATTCTTTAGATACAGCTGGGCCGAGCCCTGGGGTGGCGGCAGTCCCTGCCAACAGCTTGACTGCCACCTTATAATAGAGAGGCTCTGAGCCAGAACTACCCAGTTAAGCTGCTCCCGGATTCCCGCCTAAAATATGTAAGGTAATAAACACTTGTGTGCAGCACTAAATTTTAGGATAACTTGTTTCATAACACAATCAAGCAGCATTTTTGACAGCTTACGTACAAGATGTTAAAGAGCCTTTTACTGTATAGCAACAAGGAATAGAGCCAATATTTTGTAATAATTATAAATGGATTATAATCTTTAAAAATTGTGACTACAGAGTTCCTGCTGTGGTGCAACTGGGTTAAGAATCCAACTGTGGTGGCTCGGGTCGGATTCAATCATTTTTCTTTCTTTTTTCGCTTCTGTCTTTTTTAGGGCTGCACCTGAGGCCTATGGAGGTTCCCAGGCTAGGGGCTGAATCAGAGCTGTAGCTTTGGGCCCATGCCACAGCCACAGCAATTCGGGATCCAAGCCATGTCCGCAACCTACACCACAGCTCACAGCAACACTGGATTCTTAACCCACTAAGCAAAGTCAGGGGTCAGAGCCACATCCTCATGGATACTAGTTGGGTTCGTTAACCACCGAGCCACGATGGGAATCACAGATTCAATCCCTAGCCTGTGTTGCCCCAGCTGCAGTTCAGATCCAACCCCTACAGCCATAAAATGTTTTAAAAAAAATTGTGACTGTTGTACACCTGAAACTTAAACAATATCGTAAATCACCTATACCTTTTAAAAAAAAAGTAGAAAAAGACCAGCAGTAACTACAAAATTCTAGATTAGCCCCAAGCTAGAATAACATTGATGCCTGAATCTTTTTTGTTTTTTCTTTTTTTTTTGCCATGCTCACAGCATGCAGAAGTTCCCAGACCAGGGATCAAACCTGCACCACAGCAGTAACAACACCAAATCCTTAATACACTAAGCCACCAGAAAACTCCCAATGCTTTTAATAATTAGTTAAAATCTATGTTGGAGTTCCCGTTGTGGCTCAGTTGTTAACAAATCCAACTAGGAACCATGAGGTTGCGGGTTCGATCCCTGGCCTTGTTCAGTGGGTTAAGGATCCAGAGTTGCCGTGAGCTGTGGTGTAGGTTGCAGACACAGCTCAGATCCCGCGCTGCTGTGGCTGTGGTATAGGCCGGCAGCTACAGCTCCGATTGGACCCCTACCCTGGGAACCTCCATATGCCGTGGGTGCGGCCCTAAAAAGACAAAAAAACAAAACAAAACAAAAAAAATCTATGTCATATAACTTTACAAATATTGAAAGCACACACAAGAATTACTTTTTGTTTAACTGTTGCATTTGGTTAATGAGACATTTCATATTATTATTCATTACCTAAATTATAACTGGGATCTAAAGTTTATGTAGAAGACCAAAACTCATTTTGTTAAAGTGTACACAAAAGAATACTTATCTTTAGAGGAACATTCTAAAAGATTATGGTTGAAATGACAAAATCTGGCATTTGTTTCAAAATAATTCTGTAGAGGTAGGCAGGAGTAAGGAGGGGAGGGTGAAGATAAAATAATATGGCAGAGGGCTGATACTGAGTTGCTGGGCATATGAGGGTTCATTAGACTATTCTCTTTTACATATGTTTGAAACTTTCCATACTAATGGGGGGGTTGGGGGGGGCTCCCAAGCAGACAAAACACATTCTGTCTACACTGGGTAATCTCCTACTTTAGTGTAATCCATCCAAACTTGCCACTTAGCATACCAAGACTCCATGGAGACAAGGTGATGTCACATAATTTGGAGATACGTACCTTACTAAAGAAAAAGATTAAACCAAAACATGGGTTCCGTACCACTTTAGATAACAGTTTTTTAAGTAAGATCTTCATTACTACAACGTGTGCAGCTACACTTGTGGATGATTTTCAACCATATATTAAAAGAAAGGATCATATCTATTGAGTCCTTTTTACATTTATGTTCTTGAGCCCTTTTGCCCAACTTACACATCTTGCTTAATGGGGTGTCTTTGGTCAATTATAGGCATACCTCTGAGATATCTTGGGTTCAGTTCCAGACCAGTGGCAATAAAGCTAAAATTGCAATAAAGTTAATAACAAATTTTTTGGTTTTCCAGCACATATAAAAGTTATATCTATACCATATTGTAGTCTACTAACTGTGCGATAGCACTATGCCTAAAAAACCAATGTACATACCTTAATTTAAAAATACCTTAGGAGTTCCCGTCGTGGCTCAGTGGTTAATGAATCCGACTAGGAACCATGAGGTTGTGGGTTCGATCCCCGGTCTCACTCAGTGGGTTAAGGATCCAGAATTGCTGTGAGCTGTGGCATAGGTCACAGATGCAGCTTAGATCCCAAGTTGCTGTGGCTAGGTCACAGGCCAGCAGCTACAGCTCCAATTGGACCCCTAGCCTGGGAACCTCCCTATGCCACGGATGTGGCTCTAAAAGACAAAAGGACAAATAAATAATAAAAAAATAAAAATACTTTATTGCTCAAAAATGCTATCCACCATCAGAGCTTTCATCAAATTTTAACCTTTTTCCTGGTGGAGGTTTTTGCCTGGATGCTGATGGCTGCTGACTGATCAGGGTGATGGTTGCTGAAGGCTGGGGTGGCTGTGTCAATTTCTTAAAATAAGACAATGATTAACTCTTCCTTTCATGAGTGATTTCTCTGTAGCATGCAATGCTGTTTGACAGCATTTTGTCCACTGTGGAATACTTTTAAAATTGCAGTCATCCTCTCAAACTACCAGGTAATCAACTCAGTTTATGTGATATTCTAACTCCTTTGTTGTCATTTCAACAATCTTCACAGCATCTTCACCAGGAGTAAATTTCATCTCTAGAAACCACTTTCTTAGCTCATCCCTAAGAAGCAACTAACCTCGGAGTTCTCAAGTAGTGCAGGGGATTAAGGATTCAGCATTGTCACTGCAGCAACTCTGGCTGCTGCTGTGGGGAGGGTTTGATCCCTGGCTGAGAACTTCCACATGCCCCAGGCAAAAAAGAAAAAAGAAACTCCACATCCATTCAAGTTTTATCATGAGATTGCAGCAATTCAGTCACGTCTCAGGCCCCACTTTATTTTTACCACATCAAGTCATTCTTGAGGGTTGGAATCAACTTCTTTCTTTCTTTGGTCTTTTTAGGGCTGCACCCAGGGCATATGGAGGTTCTCAGGCTTAAGGGTCAAATCGGAGCCATAGCTGCTGGCCTACACCACAGCCACAGCAACACCAGATCCAAGCCTCGTCTGCGACCTACACCATACCTCACGGCAACACCAGATCTTTAACCCACTGAGTGAGGCCAGGGATCCAACTTGCGTCCTCATGGATGCTAGTCAGATGTATTTCTGCTGATCCACAACGGAAACTCCTAGTATCAACCTCTGAATGTTGACATTTTGACCTCTTTCCATGAATCACAAATGTTCTTTTTTTCTTTTTCTTTTTTTCTTTTACACCTATACCTGTGGCATATGAAGGTTCCCAGGCTAGGGGTTGAATTGGAGCTGCAGCTGCCAGCCTATGCCACAACCACAGCAACAACAGATCTGAGCCACATCTGCAACCTACACTGCAGCTTTTGGCAATGCCAGATCTTTAACCCACTGAGCAAGGCCAGTAATCAAACTCACATCCTCAGGGACACGGTGTTGGGTTCTTAACCTGCTGAGCCACAATGGAACTCCAAACCACGAATGTTCTTAATGGCATCTAGAATGGTGAATCCTTTCCAGAAACTTTTCAACTGACTTTACCTAGATCCATCAGAAGAATCACCATTTATGGAAGCTATAGTCTTATGAAATGTAATTTTTAAATAATAAGACTTGAAAGTCAAAAGACTCCTTGACCCGTGGGCTGCAGAATGGGTCCTGTGTTAGCGGTTATGAAAACAATATTAACCTCACTGTCCACCTCCACCAGAGCTCTTGGTTAACCAGGTGCATTATCAATGAGCAGCAATATTCTGAAAGGAATCATTTTCTGAACAGGTGTCAACAGTGGACTTAATCAGTAAACCATGTTGTAAACAGACATTCTGTCTTTGGTGTTCCATTTATAAAGCACAGGCAGGGAGTTCCCCTCATGGGTCAGGGGTAAAGAACCCGACTAGCATCCATGAAGATTGGGGTTCGCTCCCTGGCCTCACTGAGTTAAGGATTCCGCATTGCTGTGAGCTGTGGTTTGGGTCGCAGATGAGGCTCAGATCCAGTGTTGCTGTGGCAATGACACAGGTCGGCAACTACAGCTCTAATTGGACCCCTAGCCTGGGAACTTCCACATGCTACGGGTACGGCAATAAATAAATAAATAAATAAATAAAGCACAAATAAATAAATAAATAAAGCAAGCAAGCACAGGCAGAGTCGATTTAACATAATTCTTAAGGGCCCCAGGATTTTCAGAATGGTAAATAAGTTTTGGATTCAACTTCAGTCACCAGCTGCATTAGCCCCTAACAGAGTCTTTGAAACTCTGAAGCCAGGCATTGACTTTTCCTCTCTAGCTCTGAAAGGCACTCCGTAGATCCACCTGGGAATCTTTTTTCAGGAGCAAGTTGTTTCATATACAATGAAAATCTGTGGTTTAGCGTAGCCACCTTCAGTAATGATCTTAGCTACATCTAGATAAACTGCTACAGCTTCTACTTCAGCTGCTTCACCTTGTACTTTTATGTTATGTAGACAGTTTCTCTCCTTAAACTTCATGAACCAACCTCTGCTAGCTTAAAATGTTTCTTCTGCAGCTTCCTCACCTCTTTCAGCCTTCAAAGAACTGCAGAGAGTTAAGGCCTTGCTCTGGATTAGGCTTTGGTTTACGGTAATATTGGAGCCTGTTTGATCTTCTCTCCAGACCATGACGACTTCTGCACATCAGCAATAATGTGTTTCGTTCTCTTATCGTTCGTGTTCACTAGAGTAGCGCTTTAAATTTCCTTCAAGGAGCTGTCCTGGGGACTTCCCCTTGTGGCGCAGAGAAACGCATCCAACTGGTATCCATGAGTGTAGGCTGCAGATGTGAATCGGATCCCTTGTTGCTGTGGCTGTGGTACAGGCTGGCAGCTGTAGCTCCGATTCGAAACCCTAGCCTGGGAACTTCCATATGCTGCACTTGAAGCCCTTAAAAAGGAGGGGGGGGGGAGTTCCCATCGTGGCACAGCGGAAACGAATCCGACTAGGAACCATGAGGTTGCAGGTTCGATCCCTGGCTTCGCTCAGTGGGTTAAGGATCCGGAGTTGCCATGAGCTGTGGTGTAGTTCTCACACGTGGCTCGGATTGGGTGTGGCTGTGGCTGTGGTGTAGGCTGGCAGCTGTAGCTCTGATTAGACCCCTAGTCTGGGAACCTCCATATTCTGCGGGTTCAGCCCTTAAAAGCCAAAAAAAAAAAGAGTTGTCTTTTACATTCTCAACTTGTCTAACTGGTGCAAAAGGCCTAGATTTTTTGCCTTTTTTGGTTTTTAACATGCCTTCCTCACTAAACTTACTCATTTCTAGCTTTTGACTTAAAGCAAGAGACATATGACTCCTCCTTTCGCTTGAACACTCGCAGGCCATAATAGGGTTAACTTGCCTAATTTCAATACTGTTGTGTCTTAGGGAACAGGGAGGCCCAAGTAGAGGGAGAAGGACAGAGAAAGGGCCAGTTGGTAGAGCAGTCAAAACACACACATTTATCTGTTAAATTCCATCTCTCGTAGGCTTGGTTCATGGTGCCCCAAAACAATTACAACAGTACAACCAAAGACAGCTTACCACAGATCACCATAATAAATACCATGATAGGAGTTCCCTTCGTGGCTCAATGGTTAGCGAATCTAAGAACCATGAGGTTGCGGGTCCAATCCCTGGCCTCGCTTAGTGGGTTAAGGATCCGGCATTGCCGTGAGCTGTGGTGTAGGTCGCAGACGCGGCTCGGATCCCGCGTTGCTGTGGCTGTGGCGAAGGCCGGCGGCTACAGCTGCTGTTAGACCCCTAGCCTGGGAACCTCCATATGCCGCAGGTGCGGCTCTACATAAAGGCAAAAAGACAAAAATAAATAAATAAATAAATAAATAAATACCATAATAATGAAAAGGTTTGAAACAGCTTGATAATTACAAAAAACAAAGTATGTCTGTATGTGCAGATAATCTAGTCCTAAAACAGATAGGCAACCAATAAAATCTGTAATTCTCATGTATAAAATGACCCAAAGGTGGTCTTGCTTTTATTCAGAATGCGATTTAAGTTTAATGGGTTTATTATTGTTCTTTTTAAGTATAAGTCTTCGGCTTTCCATCGGACTAAAGGGGTGGGTTCTTTTACCCATAATGATAAAATTCCTCTACAAGGACAGGGGCCTGAATTTGGACCCAGAAGAACCTTCTGGTTCTAATTCTATCACAAGTGATGCACTTGGGCAATTCACTTAATATCTCTGAATATGACTGCCAACTGCAAACTAGAGTTTGTACTTGAGCTCCTATAAGTAATAAAATACATAATCTGAGCAACACCTTTATCATTAATGTTACTAAAGTGAGGAAAAGGGGCAATTAACATAGGTAAGAGAAATACATCAAAGTTCAAAGGTAAGAGTATACTCCAAAATTAATAAGCAATATGTTATGGAACCCATCTCTGGAAACGCACAGTTATGTCTGGGGAAGGAAACCCAATGGCTGGGGAAAGGACATTTTTTTTTAATATAATCTTTTTGTATGTTCTGAAAATGATACTATATGAATGTGCTATCTATTTTAAAAATAACGGATAAAATTAACTGTCAGTTTCAAAAAAAAGGATACAACTCTAAGGACTGTCCTGAATGTCTAAAGGAGAGTTCCAACAACAACTTAAATTTCATCAAAGGGTCTAAAGCTTAATCCAACAAATTGTTAATGAGGGTAGCAGCTAATATTTACTGAGCAATTATATCCCACCAGCCTCTATAGAACGCACTCACTATACCTGCATTTTCAGCCAACTTGTATGCATAATTCTACATTAGTACCAGAGGACCTGAATATTCTGGGTAGGAATGCCTAGAACCATTATAAGTACTTGCAGACATTCAAACTGACTGGGTACTCATTTGCTGTACGAACTCCAAAGAGTATATGCAGCATGTGGTTCACCACCTCAGAGCTGAAGAATACAGATGCATTCTAAATGCTCTACTAACGCCTGCCACAAAACCATTCATTTTAACTACAAACTGAAGCACTACATTAGAAAGGTAAATTATTTACTAATTAATGCCCAACAAATAATCCTAACTCAAAACATAAGTCTCTTAGCTTATGTCCTGGGCAGTTTCTGCATTTTCTTTCTTTCTTTCTTTGTCTTTTCTCTCCTGTCTTTTTAGGGCCACACCTGCGGCATAAGGAGGTTCCCAGGCTAGAGGTCCAATCGGAGCTGCAGCTGCTGGCCTATGCCACGGCCACAGCAATGTCAGATCTGAGCTGTGTCTACAACTTACACCACAGCTCACAGCAACACTGGATCCTTAACCCATTAAGCAAGACCAGGGATGGAACCCCCAACCTCATGGTCCCTAGACGGATTTGTTTCCGTTGTGCCATGACAGTAACTCCTAAATTTTCTTAATTATTGCATATTTCATGTTTAAAAACATAGATTTAAATTAACACGCACATATTCTCAGTTCCCTTAAAAAAAAAAAAAAAAGAAGGGAAGGAAGAAAGGAAAGGAGGGAGGGAGAGAAAAGGAGAAGAAAGTGGTGCATTAGTTCTATGTATATTAACAGAGGCAAGTGTGATATTATGGAAAGATCATGGAATTCTGGGTCTTAAGCCTTCAAGTTCTGGTTCCACTAGATGCTCACACATAAAACCTTTAATGCAGTTAATTACTATTACTAAATAAGATGTGGAGAAAGTAGTTTTAGTCTTCCCTGCTATAAAAGAAAATAAAGTGATACCAGCACTATCACTGCCACAAATTCAAAAGTGAACTTAACTGGTTTTTCAAATAAGACAGTCTGGGGGGTGGGGGGATGCACTGTGGGTTTGGGACACAAAATCTATCGTATTGACTTATGATCTTTGTACACCTATAACTGAAATAAAATTCATTGTTAATATGAAAAAAAAAAATGCTACCACAGATACGTCATCTGCATCTCCTAGTACAAATACACAAATAAGTGACAACAACCACACAAATAAATGAATATATGTAAATACAAAAAAAAAAAGTGAACTTAACAAGATGGGATTAAGATGGCAGAATAGAAGAGCTGAAGCTCACCTTCTCTCATAAAAACAAGAAAATTACAACCAAATGGACTGTAAACTTTCAAAAAGATATCCTACTCCAGAAGACCAAGAGGAGGAGGAGGCCACATCGAGGGGTAGGAGGAGTGATTACATGCTATAAGAGACCCCACACCTGCTGGGTGGGAAGCCCCACAGACTGGAAAGTAACCATATCACAGAGACTCACCTATAAGAGTGAGAGTCCTGAGCCCCACATCAGGTCCCCACACCTGGGGATCTGGCACAGGGAGAAAGAGCCCCCGGAGCACCTGGCATTGAGGCCAGTTGGGCTTGTGTGCAGGAGCTCCATGGGATTAAGGGAAACAGAGACCCCATTCTTGAAAGGCACACACAGACTTTCAGGTGCACTGGGTCCCAGAGCAAATCAGAGGCTCCACAGGAATCTGGGTCAGACCTGACTGCAGTTCTTGAAAGATCTCATGGGAAAACGGGGTGACTGTGGCTCCTTGTGGGGGAAGGACATTTGAGGCAAAACTCCTGGGAATATTCATCAGCATGTGTTCCTCTAAAGGTGGCTATTTTGGGAAAATCTGGCCCATCCCATCAGTGCTGAGAAGCCCCAGGCCAAACAATAACCCAGGGGGAATCGCAGCCCCACCCTAAAGACTCCCCTGGCACAAAGCCACTTCTAATCTCACCCAGAGACAAAGGCTCACCCACCAGAGGGACAGGAATCAGCCTCACCTACCAGTGGGAAGTCCCTCCCATCTTGGAAGCCTAGAGCAAGCCCCCATACCAACTTCAGCCACAAGGGAGGCAGACATCAGAAGTAAGAGATGCTACAACTCTATTATCTGCAAAAAGGAGACCACACCAAAAACCTATAATAATGAAAAGGCAGAGAACACAAACTCAGATAAGGGAGCAAAGAAAACAAACAACAACAACAAAAAAAACTAAGTGATCTAGAGATTATCATCCTCCAAGAAAAAGACTTTATGATGTAAGACAATGGAAATAAACTGGAGGCAAAGATCAATAATTTACAGCAAACACTGAGCAAAGAAATACAAGATTTAAAACTTAAGCAGGGAGTTCCCATCGTGGCACAGCAGAAAACGAATCCGACTAGTAACCATGAGGTTGCAGGTTCAATCCCTGACCTTGCTCATTGGGTTAAGGATCTGTTGTTGCCATGAACTGTGGTGTAGGTTGCAGATGCAGCTTGGACCTGGCATTACTGTGGCTGTGGCATAGGCCAGCAGCTGTAGCTCCGATTAGACCCCTTGCCTGGGAACCTCCACCTGTTGCGGGTGCAGCCCTAAAATGACAAAAAAATAAAAATAAAAATAAAACTTAAGCAAGAAGAGATGCAAAATACAATACCTGAAATAAAAAATTCATTAGAAGTAGTCAACAGCAGAATACAGGAGGTAGAAGAACGAATAAGTGAGGTGGAGGACAGATTAGTGGAAATCACTAATGTGGAAGAGATAAGAGCAAGAAGACTGAAAAGAAATGAAGAGAGCCTAAGAGAACTCCGGGATAATGTTAAATAGCACCAACATCCATTTACAGGGGTGCAAGAAGAAGAGAGAGAGAAAGAGACAGAAAAAATATTCAAAGAGATAATAACCGAAAACTTCCAGAACATGGAAAATGAACCACTCACTCAAATCCAGGAAGCACAATGAGTACCACATAAAATAAACCCAAGTAGGAACACCCCAAGACACAGAGTAATCAAACTGACCAAAACTAAAGACAAAGAGAAAATACTGAAAGCAGCTAGGGAAAAGACACAAGTAACATACAAGGGAAACCCGATAAGGTTATCAGCAGATTTTTCAGAAGGAACTCTATAGGCCAGAGGGACTGGCACAATATACTTAAGGTGATGAAAGGAAAAAAAACCTCCAATCAAGATTACTTTACCCAGAAGTACCTGTCATGATGCAGCAGAAACGAATCTGACTAGGATTGCAGGTTGCAGGTTCGATCCCTGGCCTCACTCAGTGGGTTAAGGATTTGGCATTGCCGTGAGCTGTGGTGTAGCTGCAGATGCAGCTTGGATCTGGCATTGCTGTGGCTGTGGTATAGGCTGGCAGCTACAGCTCAATTGGACCTCTAGCCTGGGAACCTCCACATGCTAAGGGTGCAGCCCTAAAATGACAAAAAGACCAAAACAAAAAAAAATTACTTTACCCATCAAGGCTCTCATTCAGATTTGAAGGAGAAATCAAAAGCTTCACAGATAAGCAAAAGCTAAGAGAATTCAGCAACAGTAAACCACTTTAAAACAAATACTAAAGGAACTTCTCCAGGCAGAAAAGAAAAAGGCACAACTAGAAACAAAAATACCACAAATCACAAGGCTCACCAGTAAAGTCATATAGACAGTAAAGGTAGGAAATCATCCATGTACAAATGAATGATTTCTTCCATTTCTTCCTCTCTCAGGAGAAGAGGAGGGTACAGATGCAGGACGCTAGAGGTGCACTTGCAATTAAGAGACCAACAACTTAGAACAATCTCATATATACATATAGACTCCTATATCAAAACTTCAGGGCAACTGCAAACCAAAAGTCTACAATTAATATATACACAAATAAGAAAAATCAACTCAAATACAACACTAAAGACAGTCATCAAACTACAAGAGGAGAGAACAAGAGAAGAAGGGAAGAAAAAAGAGCAACAAAAACAAATCCAAAACAGTTAATAAAATGGCAATAAGAACATACATATCAATAATTACCTTAAATGGTCATGGCTCAGCGGAAACTAATCCAACTAGGAACCATGAGATTGCAGGTTCGATCCCTGGCATTGCTCAGTGGGTTAACGATCTGGCATTGCTGTGACCTGTGGTGTAGGTTACAGATGTGGCTCGGATCCCGTGTTGCTGTGGCTGTGGTATAGGCTAGTAGCTGCAGCACCGATTAGACCCTTAGCCTGGGAACCTCCACATGTAGCGGGTGCGGCCCTAAAACAACAAAAGACAAAAACAAAAACAAACAAAAATAATAACAATAATTACCTTAAATGTAAATGCACTAAATGCCCCAATCAAAAGACATAGACTGGCTAAATGGATACAAAAACAAGACCCATATATATGCTGTCTTCAAGAGACCCACTTCACTTCTAGGGACACATACAAACTGAAAGTGAGAGGATGAAAGAAAATATTCCATGCAAATGGAAATCAAAACAAAGCTGGACTAGCAATACTCATATGAGACAAAATAGACCTTAAAATAAAGAATACTATAAGAGACAAGGAAGGATATTACATAGTGATCAAAGGATCAATCCAAGAAGAAGATGTAACAATTGTAAGTACATATGCACCCAACAAAGGATCACCTCAATATATAAGGCAACCGCTAAAAACATTAAAAGGAGAAATTGACAATAACACAATAATAGTGGGGGACTTTAACACCCCCACTTACAGCAATGAACAGGTCATCCAGACAGGAAATCAACAAGGTAACATAGGCCCTGAATGAAGCATTAGGCCAGAAGGACCTAATAAGATATTTATAGGACAGTCCATCCAAAAGCAGCAGAATACACAGTCTTATCAAGTGCACATGGAACATTCTCTAGGATTGATCATATTCTGGGCCACAAATCAAGCCTCAGTAACTTCAAGAAAACTGAAATCTTGATATATCAAGCATCTTTTCCAACTATAATGCTCTAAGACTGGAAATCAACAACAAGAAAAAAATGCAAAATACACAAAGACGTGGACACTAAACAACATGCTACTAAAAAAACCAATGGAAGAAATCAAAGAGGAAAATAAAAAATACCCAGAAGCAAATGACAACAAAGATACGACACTCCAAAACCTATAGCATGCAGCAAAAGCAGTTCTAAGAGGGAAGTTTATAGCAATACAAGCCTACCTCAGGAAACAAGAAAAAGCTCAAATCAACAGCCTAACTTTATATCTAAAGCAGCTAGAGAAAGAACAGACAAGGCTTAGAGTTAACAGAAGGGAAGAAATCATAAAGATCAGAGCAGAAATCAATGAAATAGAAATGAAGAAAACCATAGAAAAGATCAATGAAACTAAAAGCTGGTTCTTTGAAAAGATCAACAAAATTGATAAACCCTTAGCCAGATAAAAAAGTGAGCGGACTCAACAAAATTAGAAACAAAAAAGAAGTTGCAATAGATACCACAGAAATACAAAGGGTCATAAGAAACTACTACATGCAACTATATACCAATAAAGCAGAAAACCTAGAAGAAATGGACAAATCTTAGAAAACTACAGTCTTCCAAGACTACACCAAGACAAAATACAAAAGATGAATGAACCAATCACAAGTACAGAAATTGAAACTGTGATTAAAAAGCTTCCAACAAACAAAAGTCCAGGACCAGATGGTTTCACAGGTGAATTCTATGAAACATTTAGAGAAGCGCTAACCCCTATCCTTCTAAAACTATTCCAAAAAATTGCAGAGGACGGGACACTTCCAAACTCATTCTATGAAACCACCATCACGCTGCTACCACACCAGAAAAAGATATCACAAAAAAAGAAAATTTCAGGCCAATTTCACTGATGAACGTAGATATAAGAATCCTCAACAAAATACCAGCAAACCAAATCCAACAATACATAAGGGTTGTACATCATGATCAAGTTGGATTTATCCCAGGGAGGCAAGGATTCTTCAATATCTGCAGATCAATCAGTGTGACACACCACGTTAACAAACTGAAGAATAAAAACCATATGATCCTCTCAATAGATGCAGAAAAAGCCTTTGACAAAATCCAACGCCCATTTCTCATAAAAAAAATAAGCTTCAAAAAGAGGGCATGGGGGAACCTACCTCAACATAATAAAGGTCATCTATGATAAACCCAGAGCTAACATCATTCTCAATGGTGAAAAGCTGAAAGAATTCCTGCTGAGATCAGGAATAAGACAGGGATGTCTGTTCTCGCCATTACTATTCAACATAGTTTTGGAAGTCCTAGCCATGGCAATCAGAGAAGAAAAAGAAATAAAAGGAATCCAAATTGGAAAGGAAGAAGTAAAACCATCACTATTTGCAGATGACATGATACTATACCTAGAGAATCCTAAAGACTCTACCAGAAAACTGTTAGAGCTCATCAATGAATTTGAAAAAGTCACAAGATACAAAATCAATACATAGACATCAACTGCATTTCTATACACTAACAGCAAAGATCAGAAAGAGAAATTAGGGAAACAACCCCATTTACCATCCCATCGAAAAGAATAAAATACATAGGAATAAACCTACATAAAGAGACAAAAGACCTAGGAGTTCCCTTCGTGGCTCAGTGGTTAATGAATTCGACTAAGAACGATGAGGTTGCAGGTTTGATCCCTAGCCTTGCTCAGGGGGTTAAGGATCCGGCGTTGCCGTGAGCTGTGGTGTAGGTTGCAGACGCAGTTCAGATCCCACGTTGCTGTGGCTGTGGCAAAGGCCAGCAGGTATAGCTCCTGTTAGACCCCTAGCCTGGGAACCTCCATATGCTGCAGGAGAGGCTCTAGATAAAGGCAAAAAGACAAAAAAAAAAAAAAAAAAGACAAAAGACCTGTACTCTGAAAACTATAAGATGCTGATGAAAGAAATCACAGATGACATAATCAGATGGAAAGACATATCATGCTCTTGGATTGGAAGGATCAGTATTATCAAAATGACTATACTGGAGTTCCTGTCATGGCACAGCAAAAACGAATCCAACTAGGAACCATGAGCTTGTGGGTTTGATCCCTGGCCTCGCTCAGTGAGTTAAGGATCCGGCGTTGCCATGAGTTGTGATGCAGATCACAGACGTAGCTCAGATCTGGTGTTGCTCTGGCCCTGGCACAGGCCGGCATCCACAGCTCCTATTGGACCCCTAGCCCAGTAACTCCATATGCTGTAGGTGTGGCCCTAATAAAACAAAACAAAACAAAAAAAAGACTATATTACTCAAGGCAATCTACATATTCAGTGCAATCTATGGATTCAATGCAATCTACAGATTCAATGCAATCCCTATCAAATTACCAAGGATATTTTTCACAGAACTAGAACAACATATTTTAAAATTTGTTTGGAAGCACAAAAGACGCAGAATAGCCAAAGACATCCTGAAAAAGAAAAATGGAGCTGGAGGAATCAGGCTCCCTGACTTCAGACTATACTACAAAGCTGCAGTCATCAAAACCATATGGTACTGGCACAAAGACAGAAATATAGATCAGTGGAACAGGACAGAAAGCCCAGAATTAAACCCACGCACCTACAGTCAACTAATCTATGACAAAGGAAGCAAAAATATACAATGGAGAAAAGACAGCCCCTTCAATAAGTAGTGCTGGGAAAACTGGACAGCCATGTGAAAAAGAATGAAATTAGAACATTTCCTAACACCATGCACAAAAATAAACTCAAAATGGACTAAAGACCTAGATATAAGACCAGATACTATAAAACTCTTAGAGGAAAACACAGGCCAAACATTCTCTGACATAAACGACAGCAATAGCTTCTCAGATCCTCCTCTTAGAGTAATGACAGTAAAAACAAAAATAAACAAATGAGACTTAATTAAGCTTAAAAGTTTCTGCACAGCAAATGAAACCCTAAACAAAACGAAAAGACAACCCACAGAATGGGAGAAAATATTTGCGAATGAATCAACTGACAAGGGATTAACCTCCAAAATTTATAAACACCTCCTACAGCTTACTACCAGAAAAACAAACACCCCATCAAAAAATGGGCAGAAGATCTAAACAGACATTTCTCCAAAGAAGATATACAGATGGTCAAAAAACGCTTGAAAAGATGTTCAACATCACTAGTTACTGGAGAAATGCAAATCAAAACCACTATGAGGTACCACCTTCATCAGCTAGAATGGCCGTCACCAAAAAGTCTACAAACAATAAGTGCTGGAGAGGGTGTGGAGAAAAAGGATCCCTATTACACTGTTGGTAGCAATGTAAATTGGTGCAACCACTGTGGAAAACAGTATGGAGATTCCTCAGAAAACTCAAAATAGAATTACCATTTGATCCAGCAATCCCACTCCTGGGCATCTATCCAGA
Organism: Catagonus wagneri; assembly: GCA_004024745.2. Taxonomy (NCBI): domain Eukaryota; kingdom Metazoa; phylum Chordata; class Mammalia; order Artiodactyla; family Tayassuidae; genus Catagonus; species Catagonus wagneri. The sequence continues at coordinate 12,759,027 of PVHT021183646.1, forward strand.
GGAAACCATGACTCAAAAAGACACATGTACTCCAGTGTGCACTGCAGCACTCTGTGCAATAGCAAGTCATGGAAACAACCTAAATGCACATTGACAGAAGAGTGGATAGGGAAGATATGGTACATACACACAATGGAATATTACTTAGCCATTAAAAAGAAAGAAATAACGACATTTGCAGCAACATGGATGGACCTAGAAATTATCATGCTAAGTGAAGTTAGTCACACAGTGAGAAATCAACATCAAATGCTCTCACTTACATGTGGAATCTGAAAAAAAAAGGACACAATGAACTTCTTTCTAGAACAGATACTGACTCACAGACCTTGAAAAACTTATGGTTTCCAAATGAGAGAGGTTGGGGGGTGGGGGGATGGGCTGGGGGTTTGGGATGGAAATGCTATAAAATTTGGTTGTGAGGATCATTGTACAACTATAAATGTAATAAAATTCATTGAGTAATAAAAATATATATAAATAAATAAATCAAAAGTGAACTCACCTCCACCCTCTGAAATTATTTCCTCTGTGCCCCTTCCTTCTGTGAATGATACTATCATTTCCCTGTTGCCTGGACCCAGAATTTAGTCATGTGCATCTCATTTCCTCTTTAACCTCATATACGTGAAAGTTGCCAAGTTCAAGTCATCCAATATCTATCCTGTATGTCCCACATCCATCCTTGTTGCTTCTTTACTCCCACTGCTACTATCCTAAGTCAGGCCCTTGTGCTCTAGTTTGTTTTGTAGAATAATCTCCTAATTGGTCCCCCACTTCCAGTCTCATTTCAATTTAATCCTGTTCCACTCACCTGGAGTGACATCCCTAGAGCACAGCCTGGAGCACAACATCCCCCTGTTTGAAACCTCTGAGGGACTCTTTTTTGATGTCACAGTCTAGCATTCAGACAGGCTGCTTTCCAGCAGCCACGGCCCCCTCTTCCACTGCAAAGCAGCCCTGCAGTTTGCATCCCACCCTGGTCTCTGAACAGTTTAACCCCATCTTCCTTGGCCACACTAATAGTTCGAGGGCGGTCTCAAGTGTGACCTCAAGTGTCTGCTCAAACCAAACAGAGACACAGGCTCTTGTTTCAAACATGAAAAGGGAGTGGAGAGGAAAGTTAAATCTCCTCTAGGGAAGGTGTGATGCGTAAATACGAAGCCATTTTAACACCACAAAGGAAGCCAAACTGAAGAGGAAGTCAGTCAACTTTGGGGAGACATGGAGCATAAAGAACTGCAGTGAACCAGAGCGAGAGCTCTATTTAAACTATACCTGATCACTCCCACCCCTGAACACTGCTTATGTGAACCAGCCAAATTCCTTCATTTCTTAGGTCCTCTTTGATCTATCTCCACTCCATAAAATGCTTAAAAGGGAGGCCAATCTACATATTTCTTTTAAGTGTGTAAGGTATACGCTCAGTTCTAGAAACAAGAGGGAGCAGAGATCTGGGCATAAATCACCACCACCACCACCACCACC
>PVHT021183646.1:12761514-12778225 GCA_004024745.2 Catagonus wagneri
CTCTCTCTCTCTTTTTTTTTTGCTTTTTAGGGCCACAGGTGTGGCATACGGATGTTCCCAGGCTAGGGGCCAAATTGGAGCTACAGCTGCAGGCTTACGCCACAGCCACGGCAATGCCACAGCCACGACACCAGATCCGAGCCTCATCTGCAACCTACACCACAGCTCACGGCAACGCCGGATCCTTAACCCACTGAGCGAGGCCAGGGAAAGAACACACAACCTCATGGATACTAGCCAGGCTCTTACTGCTGAGCCACAACGGCAACTTCCAATACCGCTCCAGATAAGAGAGGACTAGATAAGAACTGACTAGAGTCTCCAGATAAGAACTAACTAGAGTCTTCTATTTAAAGACTAGAGTCTCTCTCCTCAAAAATAATAATAATTATTATTATTATTATTATTATTATTATTCCTTTGGAGGAAGAGTTCTGCTTCATTTACTCAAAAACTTATTAGAATATACTGTCATTACTAACAAAAATCATACTCACAACAGTAAATTGACAGGTTTAAAGAAAATGAGAAGCATTTCCTAAGTTTTTCCAATTACTATGACAAGCATCCCTTCTTTACTGTCTTAAAGTCTTTGGTTGGTTGGCTGGTTTAAATATATGACATTCATGACCCATCTTTTAGGAGGAAAGCAATTTACAGAAAGGATCTAAAAGCACGAACAGGCAAAACACTGTAAGACAATCAAAAGATTGTCCCTGTTCTTATTTATTCAGCTACATGAAAAGGGAAACTGCAGGAACTCTGCATTCTCTGCAGCCTGAAATGTTCAGCAATGCTCCTGAAATGTTTACACCGCTCCCAGGTGGGAGACAGACGGGAGCTGTGAGAGAAGCTGCTGCTTCTAGACTCAGCCTCCCTAAAATACGATTCTCTCCCAGACCTCGGAGAGACAATCACATTTCCCATCAGAAGTTCCTTACTCCATCTACATGTATTTCCATCCTGCTATGTGACTACAAATAAATTGGATTCCCAGTGAAATGAGATCAAGAATTTATCTCATTTGTCACTGAATTGCTTCTTTTGCTTACCAGCCTCCCCCTTCCTGTCTTCCCATCTCATTTGTCACCAGCACTTTCCTCTTTCTTCTCACAATGAAAAAAAATTTTAATGTATTGTTTTAGTGTTAAACATCTGAGAGTCAAAGCTACTCTTTCTTTTCCCATTTCATTTTAATTGCTGATCGTAAGAGGATTCTGATTTTTTTTTAAATACGCTTTAAGTACTAGTGATTTAATTTTTATCCCTCAAAGTAAACACCTGAGGTAGACAACGCCCTTTTATTTATTCATTCACGCTTTCAATCACAAAGATCTTCACAGCTGCTAAATTGGTGGCGATTACTTAGACAAAAGAAAATATTATTGTGTTTCTCAGATTATTGCTCAGCTCATTTAACCACACCACCTCTGTAAAACGGTCACGTTGGCTTCTAACTAGAGACCAGAAATCAGAGCCTCTATTTTTATTTTAAATTCCACCCTTTGGGATAACAGATGATTATTATTTTCTTTAATATAATCATATATCCCTTACTTTTTAAATTGAGAGTATACCACTTCTGTAAGTTAAGTCACATATTTTTTAAAAGTATTTATTGTCTTTTATTACTTCAAGCCAATTATTTTATTTATCCTCACTTCTTGTGGAATATTCAGTAGTGGGAAATTGCCATGTAACCCAAAGTCCAAAAGCTTCATTATTAAATCCTTCTGACAGTGTGTAAAACTGACATTCCACAGAAAGTCCTACTAAAATGTCTGCAACAGAGCAAATGCTTAGTTTTCTGGATAAACTTGAAGACAGTATGCAAAACAATAATAAAATACATAGATAATCCACAAACCTTTATTTCTGACACTAACAGTGTCCTTGTTCCAAAAACAACAACAACAACAAAAAAAAACCTCTCACATTAACTACAAACAAGTAGCAAAACTAAATGAGTTCATTTCCTTTTTGATTTTCTTCCTACTCTACTCTAGGCATCGGGTAAGGTGTCCAAAAAGCATTTATTATAAGATAAACAGGTTAAAGCGCTGATTCTCTCTGAAAATATTCAATTTGTTGCTGCTGCACACCTTCTGAACACAGCTTTTAACTTCTCATACCTAAAGACACAACAATGGGGTGCAGACAGGTAGGTCTTCCTGGGTTCCCTTATCCTGGAAACCTCCAACTTTAAGTCTCTCCGTAAATAAGCACCACTATTTTAATGACACTTTACTCCAAAGGAAAAAAACACATATTTAGTCATCACACACCCACAAATCTTTAAAGTTCCTATTAGAAAATATACAGATACTCTGGGCGGAAAAAAGACTTTTTTAAGAAAAAAATACCTATAAAACTCAGGCCCACAATTAAACCTCCCAAGGTCTCCTCAATTCTAAGAACATCTTTTAAGGAAGCTTAAAGCTTTATCTTGCTGTGTAAGGAAACCTGGGTCGACTGGAAAAAAGCTCAAAGGCCCATAATCTCATCACAAAGCAGCAGGGTCAAAAGGCAGAGGTCAAGGAACAGGGAAACAGGGTGCAAAACAGTTCCCACACTTGAGAGAAGGCTATATATCTCATTATTTTAGGAGACATTCAAAAACCATTCAGTCACGTTCACTAAAATAATACAACCATTTTCTTTAAGTTCCAAAGCAAATTTTAGGAGAGAATTTATTTTTTTAAGTGGAAGGAATTTAAGTTACTTCTTTCCCTTCTACTGAAAAAAACACCAATCTCTCTCACACACATACAGCAATGCTTCAGCTGTCCCTCAAACACCGGCTTTCCGATAAAAGCTGTCACCTGATCTATCCCACTGAGTTCACCGAGGCACTCTCAGAAATAAATACTACATATGCATACAAGTCAACAGACATTTCTCAGCAAGGTCTCTGCCCCCTAATGATTTCCACAAAATATGTCTACTTCTTGGCCTCGTGGCCACGTTCAGAAAAAGCTACATTTTCATTCCTACTTAGAGGAGATTTCATTCCAGAGAAGAGGAAAGGTGATTCTGTTCAACTTTCAGCAGGCGCAGCATCTGTACTGGCTCTGTGATGACTCCTCTAGCGCAATTAAATCTGGGGGGGACTCCAGAATCGAGGGCATTTGTCTGGCCACCCCTGCACCATTTCTCACACGCTAGCCGTAACATCTCTGTTGCATGTAGAAGAGAGGGTAAGAGAGAGATCGAGGTCAGGAAAAGAGGATTTTGGAATAGCAGGTGTGGTTATGTGGTCCCACTCTCCTACACTTACTTAATTCTCCCCGCTGGTCCCTTCTACCAGGAACAAAACAGTTTACAAACGGTTCAGAGTAAGCAAGGTCTGTCAGTCCTTCACTATTAAGAGTACACAAGATTTTTTTTACAACTGAGCACACAGGGCTTTCACGTATTGATTTAAAATCAAATTGTAGGGCGTTCCCTTCGTGGCTCAGCGGTTAACGATTACAACTAAGATCCACGAGGATGCAGGTTCGATCCCTGGCCTCACTCAGTGGGTTAAGGATCTGGTGTTGCCATGAGCTATGGTGTGGGTCGAAGATGCAGCTTGGAACCCAAGTTCCTGTGGCTGCGGTGTAAGCCGGCAGCTGCAGCTCCAATCTGACCCCAGCCTGGGAACCTCCATAGTCCCATGGCTGCGGCCCTAAAAAAAAAAAAATTAATTAATAATGCAAAAAATAAAATAAAATTGTTGTTAGGGCTGCCAAGGGAAAAATAAGCACTGCCAGACAGGAGTGAGAACAACTAAACAAAATAATCTATTCTGGCATAATCATTCAATGGTACCAATTCTGTGTTTTAATAAACTGTGAAATCACAGTCATTGTTCTCATGAACAATGACAAAGCAAATGGAGTCAAGTAGGAAAGCTCATTTTTCTGGAGCTGAGCCAGAATATTTTGAAATCTGGACAAAAGCGTATTTATGAAGAAAAAGAATACACTTTAAGATAGGAAATGGGGGAACATTTTTAAATAGTATGTTATCTTGTTACCCCAGCCATTTAAATTTCCGTAAAAGTCAGGGTTAAAGTTGACAGAAATTAAACTTAGGAAACAAAACAAAACACTGCGGTCCTAGAAGTGAATCATTCATAGGCTCTGTTTTTTAGCTTTTTTTTATTTTTTGGCTTTGCCCATGGCAAGCGGGAAGTACCCGGCCCAGGTATCAAACCCACGCCACAACAGTGACAATGCCAGGTCTTAACCACTAGGCCGCCAGGGAACTCCTCATCCATTAAGCTTTAAACCTATAACCAGTCGTAAATTACTATTGCTCCAACTCTTCTTTAACAAGTCAATACCTCATTCTCATGGACTTTCAATTAATACGCTGGTGCTGATTCTTATGACAGGGAAGACTTGCATGTAGGGGAATTGTATGAAAACAGGATGCACACTCCCCTCAAAACAACTCACGTCTCATCTGCCTAGGGGGCAACAATCTCTCCTTGTTATTTCAGCCTTTATCTACAGGTGAAAAAAAAAGATATATATTTAATATACAGAAAGAATACTGCGGATCTAGCAGACTGTCCCTATTTCTCAAAAGACTAGGAGCGAAGGAAAAGGAATGAAACTGATGGGATTCTAGAAACAGAAAGTATGAAATCTGAAAAGCTGAGGGAAATAGGGAACTCTTCCCAGTTTCTGCTGGGGAGGAAGGTAACTGGAGGATTCAATGCGATTTTTTAATTTCTTCACTATTGAGATTTTAATGACACAGAAAAGCCTAACCAAAAAAAAAAAAAAAATTCTTCTTCTCCATGTTGTTATAGAAAAAAAACAATCAAAAGAGCAAGAGGAGGGGGCTTCATGAGGACTAAGGGTGATTTTTTTTTTTTTTTTTGTCTTTTGCCTTATCTAGGGCCGCACCCGTGGCATATGGAGGTTCCCAGGCTAGGGGTCTAACAGGAGCTGTAGCCGCCGGCCTTCGCCACAGCCACAGCCACGCGGGATCCGAGCCGCATCTGCGACCTACACCACAGCTCACGGCAACGCCGGATCCTTAACCCACTGAGCGAGGCCAGGGATTGAACCCGCAACCTCATGGTTCTTAGTCGGATTTGTTTGCGCTGAGCCACGACAGGAACTCCTAAGGGTGATCTTTGAAGAAGGGATGGGGGTAGGTACAAAAGCTATGACCAAACTTGTGTCATGCTATCAGAAATTGAATCTAGATATCACCTTTTTTTTTTTTTTGCTTTTTAGGGCAGTACCCGAGGCATACGGAAGTTCCCAGGCTAGGGGTCTAATTGAAGCTGTTGCTGCTGGCCTATGCCAGAGCCATAGCAACGCCAGATCCGAGCCACGTCTGCAACCTACACCACAGCTCACAGCAACGCCAGATCCTCAACCCACTGAGCAAGGCCAGTAATCAAAACCACAACCTCAAGGTTCCTGGTCAGATTCATTAACCACTGCACTACAACGGGAACTTCTCAATATCACTTCTACATGAATGTTTCCTCAAACTACAGAGTTAACTTTGTGTTAATGACAGTAAGAGTGTGTTGTACTAGAAAAGAGGGAGACAGGGAGAGCAAGAAAACAGGACCTTCAAAGCAGAAACCTGGATTCTTAAAGGCCAGGACACAAGAAAATTATTCAAAACAGGTGGATTTACAGGACAAGGCCTCTGGGATATGGAAAACAAACTACCTAAAATATCTTTTTTGTTTGTTTGTTTGTTTTTTAGGGCCACACTCGCGGCATATGGAAGTTCCCAGGCTAGGGGTCCAATTGGAGCTACAGCTGCCGGCCTATACCACAGCCACAGCAACGCGGGATCCCAGCCGCGTCTGCAACCTACACCACAGCTCATGGCAATGCCAGATCCTTAACCCAATGCGTGAGGCCAGGGATCGAACCCGCAACCTCATGGTTACTAATCAGATTCATTTCCGCTGCACCACAAGGGGAATTACCTGAAATATCTTTTAACCAGGTTTCACAGTTTAAAACCTAGAGGTCTACGAGTTAAGGATTCAACCTACTAATCCACAGCAGGTTGAACTTTAAAATTCTACAACTCTAAAATTATAATTCCACTTCATTATTTTTATTGTGGTCTATAGTTTAAAAGCTCTTTGCAGGAGTTCCCGTCGTGGTGCAGTGGTTAACAAATCCAACTAGGAACCATGAGGTTGCGGGTTCGATCCCTGGCCTTGCTCAGTGGGTTAACGATCCGGCGTTGCCATGAGCTGTGGTGCAGGTTGCAGACGCGGCTCGGATCCCGCGTTGCTGTGGCTGTGGCGAAGGCCGGCGGCTACAGCTCCTGTTAGACCCCTAGCCTGGGAACTTCCACATGCTGCAGCTGCGGCCCTAAAATGACAAAAGGCCAAAAAAATAAATAAAAGCTCTTTGCAAAACACTGTCACATTTTATAATTGAGAAAAGTATCTAGAAATAATCTAGATCAGTATTAAGTGTTGAAAAATATACTCCCATGTGTGTCCTTGGACTGACTATGAGCAAGTTTTTTAAAAGATCTACAAGAAAGGGAAGCAAATAGACTACTTTTGCAGTGGTATTCCTAAGAGGCTGTGAATACGTGAAAACCATTCACAGCAGCCGCAGCATTAACTCGGCAGTAGCACTGACAAGACAGGTTTCCCATTCTATGTGGCGCTCTCCACAGTTGCTGGCATGGTGCATAGAATGCCACTTCTTTCTCTTCCATCCCATAAAAGCACACAGGATGGAAGCAAGAGTGACAACATTAGAGGGAAGACCTTGAATTCATTCTGCTAATTTAAAAACACATACCATTTATAATCTCCGTATTTCAACCTTTTTTTGCCTTTTTTTTTAAGGGCTACACCTGAAACATATGGAAGTTCCCAGGCTATGGTTCAAGTTGGAGCTACTACAGCTGCTGTCCTACACCACAGCTATAGCAACTTGGGATCCAAGCCTGAGTCTGCGACCTACACCACAGCTCAGGGCAATGCTGGATCCCAGACCCACTGAGAGAGGCCAGGGATTGAACTTGCATCCTCATGGATACCAATAGGATTCATTTCTGCTGCACCACAACAGGAACTCCCTCAACTATTATTAATGATTACTTGTGACCCAACTGTGCACAAGTGGCAGGCCCACTAATGTGTCACCACCCAGCAGCTGAGCACAGCCGGTCTGGAGGATTGGATGGGCAGCAGGACATAGTGGCCCACCGGATGCAATTCCAGCTTTGGCCTTTTCTGTCTCTGTGATTCTGGGCAACAACTCACTGAACCTCAGCCTCCTCACCTGTAAATTGATGATAGTAATACCTTCAGTTATTGTGAGGAGTAAAGATAATGTTTATAAATCACCAACCGCAGTTCATTTTCATAGCTTCATTATACAAAAGTGATTTCCTGGAGCTACTTCTGACTCAACAGTGCTAGCACATATCTTCCCAAGTCATTTTAAAGAAAGCCAAAGTCATTTACTTCAAAATTAACTTTCTGCACCGGTGATGTATACAAGTTTGCAAAAGAAAAAAAAAAAGCATTAGCTTAAGAAATCCTTGTTTGTAAAGCAACTATACTTTTTAAAATGTTTTCATTTTAATTTTTAAAAATGTTAAAAAAATTATGATTTATATTACAAAAAAAAAAGAAATCCATGTTGAGATAGTTACAATACTTAGAATAAAATTAGTCAAAATCACAGATTCTTTTGAAAGGTGGAGGAATGAGGGGAAAACAACTATTTCATGTTCTTCTAGCCTCATGATGTACTCTCAGCAGAGCATAAAATATTTCCATTTTTTTTCCTTTTTTTTTCTTTTTGGGGCCATACCTACAGCATATGAAAGCTCCCAGGCTAGGGGTCTAATCGGAGCTGCAGCTGCCAGCCTATGCCACAGCCATAGCAACACTGGATCCAAGCCGCATCTGGGACCAACACTGCAGTTTGAGGCAATGCCAGATACTTAACCCACTGAGCAAGGCCAGGGATCGAACCTGCAACCTCATGGTTCCTAGTTGGATTCGTTAACCACTGAGCCATGACGGGAACTCCACCAATATCTTATTTTTATAAATATTTGTTAATAAGAACCAAAGTAACAGCAGATACATACTCTTATTTTTTTTTCTTTTTTTTTTTGATGAATGAATGAAAGAATGCAGGCAGAGCTGCCTTGTAAGAGGCCAGTCAGGTCAGGACATAAAGGTCGTAAAGACCAGTCTTTTCCCTCTTAATATCTTTCCTCTTCAGAGGAACTGAAAGATAACCTCCCTTGATTATCAGGTTATCCACGTAGGGTCCCTATACTAGTAAATTTTACAATCTGTGTGATATAGTATTTGCTCTTAAAGGAGGCAGCAAATGTAGTGGTTATGAGCATGGATGGAGCGTGTCAGATAAGTTTTCAATCCAGGTTTCTCACTTCCTACAAGAACCTAGGTGAAGTGCTTAAACTCTCTAGCCTCAGTTTCCTCGTTTGTAAAATACAGAATATAGTGCTACCTCCTAAGGTGGCAGTCAGGATTAAATGAGGTAATTATTATGAAGCACTTAGCAGAGTGCTTAGCTAACATGTGGAAAGTTCTGAATAAATGTGATTTTATTGTGGCTATTTTATTGCAGAGTCTTTCAGACAGTGACTGTCACCTACATACACCTCAACCTGGCACACGGTAGGCATTTAACATGGAATAATTACTCCAAAATGCAATGGCTGTACGGCTTTAACAAAAAACAAAATTTAGGTCGTTATCAACCAAAAATGCTAAGGATCTAGATATATGACACTTGTTTCCTAAAGCACTTTTTTTTTTTAATTGAAGTATAGTTGATCAAAGTACCTTATGGGGAACCACCTCTACCCTTTAATAAATTAAAGAAGAAAATGTTTCCTTCTGTATGGAGTTCCACAGAAGTTATGACTAACGATGCACTGTGTTCTAGACTTTACTTTTATTGCTCCAAGACTGTCTGTGACCAGAAGTGGCGATACAAACAAAAAGACATACTCAGGAATCTCAGGGCAGTCTGTCAACCCCTCAGCAGTGGATATTACATACTCCTCCCCACCCCAGCCTCCTTTTTCTCTTCCCATTCCCTTTCTTTATTTTCTCCTCCTCCAAAGGCACTGAGGTCCCTACCTCCTCCCCTCCCCTCTAACCATCTGGTCTTCTGAGCTCCCTATGCTGGTGCACCCTACATTAACCAATGCAGTAGACACCTGAGCCCTAGGGGTGCCATAGGGAGATTCAGCTCCCTTCACTCCTGGCCCAACTTCACTCTAAAATCCAAGTGACCTCTATAACACAGCCACCAGACCGTGAATCTTCCTTGGCCCCACTGGAATGGAAGTTGATCCTTGTATTCCTTTCCCAAACACCCCCTCCCCCACCCCTAGTTACCGGGCTAGACCTTCCAAACTCCCCAACATAATCTATGGTGGGTCAGGGAGGTCGTTAAAGCTAACAACTGTGACCCTACCCCACCACGCCTGTACACCTGGCCAAGGTTTGGGGGGTTTTGTTGCTGTTGCTTTGTTTTTGTTTTGGCCACACACGTGCATACGGAAGTTCCCAGGCCAGGATAGAATCCCAGCCACAGCCGTGGCAATGCCGGATCCTTAACCACAGTGCCACAGTGGGAACTCCCTGGCCATGGTTTTTAGCAGTTTTGACTGTGACTTTCAGTCTGGATTAAGGGAAATCCAGAAATACTTGCTAAACTTGAGTCAATCTCCAATAACTATGGAGCTTCTCATACTAGAACAACCAGGCTTTACTCTGGGGTCTGCACTGGTCAAAGGTGATCTCTGAGACCTACCCTTAATCTCTCAGCCTTGGTTTCTTCACTGTAAATGATGTCTGAGGTCCCTTCCAGAACTACTGTAGCATGATACTGTCAGTCTCAACTAAATTTTATATTTGAATTTAGACCATGGTCTCCACTGCCTCTAAGCATTTCTGGAAGCCACGCCCAAGACACCAAAGCTAAAAATAAACAGCTAGAGGCACCAAGGAAGATCTTTGTGGCAAGGATCTCACCCATCTAACTTCCTCATCTAACAGGAGGACTGAATCCAAGCTACCATGGAAACGCTTTAAGAATATTCTGGTCACCACATGATCTGAAGACTCATTTGTAAACCTTATATTCATTCACTTATAAACACTATGTACTATTTATAATGTACTATGAAAGAGAGAGGCAAAGACCCTTCCTTCTTGAGGGCTTGCATATTTATGTTACTTAAGTAAAGATCTAATGACATCCTTCAGTTTTCCACCGCCTGAAATATTTGTTGCTGTTAAATCAAGCCACATAAATTCCTACATCTAGGTCTTAAAAGAAATTGTGAGCCATAAAAGAAAATTTCAAAATGACACCTGCCTCCCTTCACATCAACTAATTCCAAATATTTCTATTTACCCCTCCTTTATGCAATAAAGAATCAGTTTGGGAGTTCCCGTCATGGCTCAGTGGTTAATGAATCTGACTAGGAATCATGAGGTTGCGGGTTCGAACCCTGGCCTCGCTCAGTGGGTTAAGGATCCGGCATTGCCGTGAGCTGTGGTGTAGGTTGCAGACGCGGCTCGGATCCCGTGTTGCTGTGGCTGTGGCCAAGGCCGGCGGCTACAGCTCCTGTTAGGCCCCTAGCCTGGGAGCCTCCACATGCCGCGGGGTGCAGCCCTAGATAAGACAAAAAGACAAAAAAAAAGGAATCAGTTTGAAATCTTTGGTATCTTTAACATCAAAGGAAATTTAAACATTTCTGCTTTAATATTTATGGGATGCTTTTTTTTTTAACGTATAAGACACATCTTGAAAATACACAGTGAATAGAAAAAGCACAACAACTAAGATGCAGTAGAGAAAGGACAACAAGGTAATACTGGTGTATTAGTATATACAGAAAACTATCACTGAAATTTTGAGGTCTTCTATTTTTTTTTTTTTTTTTTAATGTGGAAGCTCCCGGGCCAGGGATCAAACCCCTGCTACAGCAGTGACGACACCAGATCATTAACCCTCTGCACCACCATGGAATCCCTAGACCCTCTATTTTTCAGTATTTTTAATTTATATATTTTTAAATTATTTTCAGCTGTTAAAAGACCTACCTGAGGAGTTCCCGTTGTGGCGCAGCGGAAACAAATCTGACTAGTCACCAAAAGGATGCAGGTTTAATCCCTGGCCTTGCCCAGTGGGTTAAGCATCGGGCAACTCAGTTGGGATCCTGCATTGCTGTGGCTGTGGCGTAGGCCAGCGGCTACAGCTCCAATTCGACCCCCTAGCTTGGGAACCTCTATATGCCATAGCTGCGGTGCTAAAAAACAAAACAAAACAAAAAAACCTACTTGAGATGAAGAAAGTCTTTTCATTGTTGGTAAAGCAGAGTTTTACTGGAAGAGTGTTTAAGAAACAATCTATGACTTTATCATAAGGTTTCAGTCTATTTAATTCATCATATGGCTTGTCTCCTCAATTTGAAAACAATGTCCCACCACCTGCAAAATGGCAAAATGTGAATTCTAGGACTACGCCTATGTTAAGAAAAAGTCTATAAAGCAATTGGTAGAATCTATTTTCAATAAAAGTCAATTAAGATCTTCTACAGGCAGTGTGATAATCTGCTAAGAAACAGTGGGACAAAAATAGATGGGTTCCAGAAAAGTAAAACAGAAACTTAACTACCATGGACTCTGAAATTAAGGTAGCAAAACAGAAACCACCTTCTGACTAATTTGCCTAACCCACTGGCCTTGCTTCCTGATCCCTAAATGCAGCTCTCTGGAAACAGTCAAGAAGACTGTTAGTTGGGAACGTGATACTACATTCTCTTGTTTTCCTCTCCTCTCACTGGCCACACTTAATCTCCTTGGTGGTTTTCTCCTCATCCTCTCCCCACCTCTGAATGCTGGAGTGTCCCCAAGACTCGGTCCTTTAGCCTCTTTGCTTTGCTATCTACACTCACTCCCTGGGTGATGTCTCCCAATATCATGACTTTCGATTTATATGGAAAAAGAAATTGAGCCCCCCGAGAAATGTCTTGCCTACTTGATATCTCCATCTGAAAGTCCAACGGGCATCTCAAACTTAAGATGTCCAAAGCTTAACTCGTCTTCTCCAGTCTTCTCCATCAGTCTTCCAATTTCAACACTGTGTGTGTGTGTGTGTGTGTGTGTGTGTGTATGTGTGTGCTTTTTAGGGCACACCCACAACATATGGAGGTTCCCAGGCTAGGGGCTGAATCGGAGCTACAGCTGCCGGCCTAGGCCACAGCCACAGGGGATGTGGAGTCAAGTCTGGGACCTACACCACAGCTCACGGCAATGTCAGATCCTTAACCCACTGACTAAGGCCAGGGATCAAACCTGCATCCTCATGGATCCTAGTCAGGTTCGTTAACCACTGAGCCACAAAGGGAACTTCAGTCTTCCAATTTCAATAGAGAAGCTTATAATTGTTTAGGCAGAAAATCTTGGAGTCATCTTTGATTACTTTCTTTGAATATGAATACCCATACTCAATTCATCAGCAAGTCCTGCTGGCTTTCCCTTCAAAATACATCCAGCTTCTAACCACTTCACTGCCATTGCCTTGATCCAAGCCACCAACAGTTCTCACCTCAATTAGAGAAAAAGAGCCTCCTAACCGGTCAGTCTCTATCCTTGTCCCTGATATAAGTCTAGTCAACACGGCAGCCACAGCCAACTTTTCAGATCTCATTATGCTGCTCAGAACCTTCCGGTAGTTTCCCATCTCAAAGCAGGAGACTAACAATTGTCCATGAGGCCCTACAGAATCTCCCCTAGCCTTTCTTAATGATCATATCTACTATTCTCCCCCTCATTCAGCTCCTACCACATTGGCCCCCTTGCGGTTACCTGCAAAACTAGGCACTCTTCTACCTCAAGTCTTTGCTGTTTCCTATGCCTGCAATGCTCTTTCCTGAGACAATCCACGTGGGTTGCTCCCTCACCTCCTTTAGGGTGCAGTTCAAATATCATCACCTTATCAGTGGGACCTTCTATAACAATCTTATTTAAAAACGTAAGCCCACCATTCTGCTGGCGCTGCCTTACCTCATTTCCCCGCTTTATTTTTCCTTATAGCACTTAATAACCTCTGACAAACTATAAGTTTTTGTTATTTGTTTACACTAGAAATGTAAGCTTTATGATAGTAGGAATTGCTTTTTTTTTTTTTTTTCCTTATCTAGGGCCGCACCCGCAGCATATGGAGGTTCCCAGGCTAGGGGTCTAACAGGAGCTGTTGCTACCGGCCTTCGCCACAGCCCCAGCCACGCGGGATCCGAGCCGCGTCTGCGACCTACACCACAGCTCACGGCAACGCCGGATCCTTAACCCACTGAGCAAGGTCAGGGATCAAACCCTCAACCTCATGGTTCCTAGTCGGATTCGTTAACCACCGAGCCACAACAGGAACTCCGATAGTAGGAATTCTTGACTCTTGTTTACAGCGCCACCCTGATCTCCATCTAAAGGCTTTCAAAACTACTTTTGAATGAAATAATGAAACAGTATCATACAAAATTGATTTTACAAGTTCCTGCTCATTGGCTATGTTGGCTGAATCTTCTTTAGAATGCATTACATGGAGTTCCCGCCATGGTTCAGCAGAGGCAAATCTGACTAGCATCCATGAGGATGCAGGTTCGATCCCTGGCCTCACTTAGTGGGTCAAGGATCCGGCATTGCCCTGAGCTGTGGTGTACGTGGCAGACTCTGCTTGGATCTGGCATTGCTGTGGCTGTGGTGTAAGCTGGTGGCTACAGCTCCGATTAGATCCCTAGCCTGGAAGCCTCCATATGCCATGGGTGGAGACCTAAAAAGACCAAAAAAAAAAAAAAAAAAAAAAGACTGTTACCTCAAAACACCAAGTTGTTTTTTTTTTTTTTTTGTCTTTTTAGGATGCACACGAAGCATATGGAGGTTCCCAGGCTAGGGGTCAAATTGAACCTGCATCCTCATGGATGCTAGTTGGGGTTCATTAACCACTGAGCCAAGACGGGAACTCCAAAACACCAAGTATTATGAGGAGCAGAAATCCCAAACAATCACCCATACATACTACTGCATAAGAAGAAGCCTGCTTGTATCTAAAAAACTGCATTAACATTTTTTTTACTGTTTAATTTTGTTAAAGCCATTTGCACGATGTCTAAAGAGTCTCAGGCCACACCTACAAGTGTCATTTTAGTTTTACTAGACATATAGACTTGAAATGAAGAAAGAAAAAACACAGGCTTTTTCTAGTCATCAGTCACCAGTGACAGAAGGTCTCCAAGTGACCCAGTGCCACAAATGCTGAGGAAAATGTTAGGGGAAAAGGGGATTCTAGAAACATAAAATAATCCTTTCACCAATTCCAAAAAAGGAATCCCTTCAAACGCCTCTGCAAATATTTTTTTAACTTCATAATATTTAACAAAGCCATTCTTAATATGTACATGAAATCTTAACTGAAGAAACAACATGATTATATAATTACACATACGGAAAACCTGGTACTCATTCCTCTTCTCCAAAAAAAAATTTAAGTAAAACTAGACATAGTTTTGGTTGAAAATATTTTGCTGTGAAACTGACAACATATTCACTTAGCTAAGAGATGGATTGATGGGTATTGTACCTTAAGGCTGAACAGTTTTGTTCATTATTGTTTATTACTTAATACACTCTTCCCAGTACCCCCTCCAAAAAGAAAAGAAAAAAAAATAATACACATTGGGGCACTCAAGAAGGAATGCTATGCCCAAAAGAAGCTGTTCCGAAAGGCTATGACCTAAGTGTTTAAACACTGACACAGATAAAGTTCAGGCGGTAGATGTCACTTGTCTCACCCGTTTAAAAAAAAAAAAAAAAAATCCAGATTCAGATCCCAAGAAGGCAAAGAGAATGAAACAGGCGTGAAAAATGAAATCAAGTCGTTTCTCCCGCCTCCTCCCAACACCGCGCACTCACCCCCGCCCCCTCCGCCACCACCCTTTAACCGCCCCTTTTCCCAGCTCGGATCCCCTTCTCAGCCCTGCACTGCGCCATCAAATGAGTCGAGAGGACCGACCAATGCCCCTCCAGGAAAGCCCAGGCAGCAGCACACGGCGCACCCAACCGAGGGGAAATATTCAACTACTTAAACTCGGAACAGTATGAGCAGTGTCAACAAGGCATCGTGCCGGGTCCTAAGCGTCCAAAGACCGTCGACAGCTCCCGCGACACTGCCAAATCGACAGGATTCCAAAGGGTGACTCGACCGTCATCGCAGAACCCGAGGCGGCGCAGACCGGGAACAGTCGAGGATGAAGTCCAACTAGCCTCCCGCCCGGCGATCGCCCGGCGCGTCACCGCCGCCCGTGTGGACGCGGCCCCCGCGGCCTCCCACGCCCCCTCCCCGAGGGGGCCCGGGCGCCGCGTCACGTGCCGAGGCTGAAACTTCGCAGCCGGGGCGGAGGGCTGGGCGCGGGGGGGAGCCGCGGGAGCGCAGCGAGGCCGGGAGTTAACGCGCCCGGTGACTCACCGGCCGCCTCCGCGGGCAGCTGCGGGCCAGGGGGCCGGCGTGCCCGGCCCGGGCCGTGCCCTCGGGGCCGCCCCCTCCCCTGCCCCCGCGCCTGTTATTAATAACCCCGCGCCCGCCAGGCAAAACCCCGGGCGAGCGCCCGAGGGCTCAGCAGCGCACCCTGCACGCGGAATAAATAACAATGTCATTAAATCGCGGCCCCAGAGCCCGGCCGGCCGGAGAGCAGGCGCCGCCGGGAGCTGACTTTGTCTGGAGCCCGTACCCCGCCTCCCGCGCGTCCTCCGCGTCCCCGAGGAGTCCCCGGCGCCGCCGCAGCCCGGCCTTACCCGCCAGCTCGTCAGGCTCCAGTCCGCTGTCGGCGTCGATCCCGCACAACACGAAGTAGTGCGCAAAGCGGCAGGCGGCCGGGGAGGAGCCCGAGCCCGGACCGGGCGCCGCGCCGCTCCCGCTCATCCCGGCGGCGCTGCTCCTGCCGCCGCCACCGCTCGGGAGGGCTAGCTGCCGAGGCTGTCGCTCCGGCTTCGGTCTCCGCGCGCCCGTCTTAGGGCGACCCGGGCGCGCCCATGGCGGCGCAGCCACTGCTCGTCACCGCAGCCTCGCTCCTCGCTCCTCGCTCGGCGCCGGGAAAGCGGCCGCGAGCCTCGCGCCCAATCGTTTGGGATCCCGGTGACGGGTGGGGGAGGGGCGCGCAGGGGGAGTGTCGCCGGGAGAGGCCCGCGCCGCCGCAGCTGCGCTCGCAGGCTGGGAGCCGCTGCGTCTGGCGCCCGCCGGTCAGCTGAGCGGCACTCGGGCTGTGGGAGCGCGGGGGGGCGGGGGCGCCGAGGACCGGTGCGTGGGGCGGGGGCGCGGAGGGGAGTGCGCGCGCGAAGGGGGCGGGAGCGCGCGGTTCGGTCGTGTGCGCGCGTGCGCCCAGCGGGCTCGGAACTGAGCGCCGCGCGCGGGCGGGATTCGTGCCAGTCGGCCCCGGCTGCGGCGCTGGGGCGACCCCACACCCGCGCCTCCCCGGGCTCCGCAGGCCCGCGAGAGGCTTAACCTCAGAGCGGGATGCTGCCTGAGCCCTCTGGACGGGATGCTGCCTATCCTGATTAAAAAGAAAGAAATGCCGCTTTGGGGAAGGTTAACGGCCGCTCTGAAATCTTTTCCACAAAGGTCTGGACCATCAACATATTTTAAACTGTGGCAAGTACAGA
>PVHT021183646.1:12778325-12805459 GCA_004024745.2 Catagonus wagneri
GGGGAGAGAGACAATATCCACAAAGCTCTGAGACTTCTGAAAGGACTGCAATTGCCAACTTCCCTTCCCTGACCCATTCCGTAATTTATCCAGACATTTTCCAGGTCAGTTTAAAGTTGCCAAGGCGCTCCAGTTCCCCAGCGGTGTTCTCCTTTGATTTTATCAGCTCTCCCTGCAGGTACAATCGGAGGCTGATAAGGCAACAGGAATTAGACCTTGAACTCTGCTCTTCATAAAGTTATTGCTTTCTTTTCTTTCTTTCTTTTCTTTTTTTTTTTTTAAATTTAGGGTAAGTACGCAGGCTAGGGGTCTAATCCGAGCTTCAGCTGCTGGCCTCTGCCACAACAATGCCAGTTCCAAGCCCCATGCCTTCACCATAACTCAGGGCAACGCAGGATCCTTAACCCACTGACGGAAGCCAGGGATCTAACCTGGGTCCAATACTAGTTGGGTTCATAACCCGCTGAGCCACAATGAGAACTCTGGCTATGGCTTTCTTACCCTGCTCTTTCCTCTGACTTTTCCATTCTTCAGCAAGGGCTGGCCAACCAGTTCTTACTCCTCTGAAAGGAGAAAAATTGATTCCATCCCATCCACATTCCCTTCCACAATTCTCCATAATCTCTTCCCTGAGGATTGGGATATGGGGATTTGCGTGGTCTGCATGGAGAATACCACTGGCAGACACAAGAAAACCGTCCAGGGTGGTGGGCTAAGAGAATGAACCTCAATTATTTCATTGAATAATGTTCTTCTTGGAAGATATGTATGCATCATTGACTGTAGCCTATACCCTCACTTTCTCTCTTTTCAAGTTTTAAATGAAAGAGAAATAAAATCAGAGTGAGCCACTGACTGGGAAATTGACCATTAGCTCCTATTGCATCCTGAACTTTTCCTTCAAAACACTTTTAAATGACTTTTTTCTATGTCTATCTTCTTAGCTGGATTTTAAGCTCCACAGAGCAGGAGTCACGCTCTCAGGTTCATCATGTTTCTAGTATTTAGCAGAACACTGGTCCCACCTAGTCCCTCAGTTTATGTTTATTGAATGAATGAAAGAAGAGTGGTTGTCTAAGTAGTGACAAGCTGCTGATGCCACTAGGAAAATACAGAAACTCTAACATCTGTAACATATTTATGAATGTATGCTAATTTGCTGTTATGCAGTTATTTCTTTTTCTCATAGAGTACTGAAATATATAAAAATAATTTTGCTATTAAGGGGGTTGGGAGGAAATGATAGGATGTGTACGTGTTTCTCCGATCTTTGGTGATAGCTCCTTGCAGAATGTTTGTTAGATTCTAGACTAATAAAACAAAGCACAATGCAGTTCCCGTTTTGGCTCAGTGGAAACGAATCCAACTAGTATCCATGAGGATGTGGGTTCAATCCCCGGCCTTGCTCAGTGGTGTAGGTCACAGACAAGGCTCAGATCCCGAGTTGTTGTGGCTGCAGCGTAAGCCAGCGGCTACACCTCTGATTGCACCGCTAGCCTGGGAACTTCCATATGCCTAGACAAATAAAACGAAGCACAATAGAAAACTGATTGACTGAAAAGAAAACAAAAAGAAAACTGATTTACTATTGGCACTAGCACTGTTTGCTTGTCTTTTTTTTTTTTGTCATTTTAGGGCCGCACCCTCAGCATATGGAAATTCCCAGGCCAGGCATCTACACCACAGTCACAGCAATGCCAGACCCTAACCCACTGAGCAAGGCCAGGGATTGAACCTGTTTATTCCTGGGTACTAGCCGGGCTCATTATTGCTGAACCATGATGGGAACTCTGAGATATGCCACTTTTTGTTCATTTGAAAAGTGACTTATGAGCTTGTAAGCCCGGCATTAATGTTTTTTTTTAATTTTTTAATGATTTTTATTTTTTCCATTATAGTTGGTTTACGGTGTTCTGTCATTTTCTACTTTACAGCACAGTGACCCAGTCACACATACACACACATACATATATTCCTTTTCTCACCTTAACCTCCATCATGTTCCATTATAAGTCACTAGACATAGTTCCCTGTGCTATACCACAGGATCTCATTGCTTATCCACTCCAAATGCAATAGCTTGCGTCTATTAACCCCAGACTCCCAGTTCATCCCACTCCCTCCCTACACTAATGTTTTTAAGATGAAAAAGAAGCCCAAACAGAATGCATTCAATTATGATATATAAATTTCATCAAAATAGACAAAATATCCAAAATCTTTCCCAAAGCTTTCAAAAGAAGGAAAATACCTGGGTACTTCAGAATGACATAGTATAGGTATAGTCTGCATTATGTGGCAATAAAACAAAGTTGAAAGGATAATCAAGAGTTAACTACCTGTTGGAATTCCTGTCCTGGCTCAGCAGAAACTAATCTGACTAGTATCCATGAGAATACAGGTTTGATTCCTGGCCTTGCTCAGTGGGTTAAGGATCTGGCGTTGCCACAAGCTGTGGTGTAGTTCACAGAAGCAACTTGGATCTGGTGCTACTTTGACTGTGGCATAGGCCAGCAGCTACAGCTCTGATTCGACCCCCTAGTGTGGGAACCTCCATATGCTGCATGTGCGATCCTAAAAAGACCCCAAAAAAAATTTAACTACATGTCACTGCATACATATTTTCCTCTGAAATAATAACAGTAATTGATTAGTTAAGTGAATAAAAACGACTTAAAATAAATCTTCCCTATCCCCATCACTATGAAGGGTGGGGAGAGAGGAGGAGAGAGTCATATCCCCATCACCATGAAGGGCGGTACAACCCTTGTCTGTACCGCCCTTCACCTCCACCACGCTGTGAGTACATACTCACAACCAAGAGAGAAGAGATCGCTAAAGTGACAGTTCAGAGCCTCAGATGATCACCGAATCACATTTTACCAGTGGTCAGAGTCACCATATGATAGGCCACCAAGTTAGCAGTGCTCCGTCCTGTGTTGCCTGCAGGCAGCAGAGCCTGGCAAGCCTCAGCTACTCCAAGCATAAGTCATGCCCTTCATTTGAGGTTTTATCAGAGAGTTGTTCAGAGCCAGCAGATCATTGCTCAAACACTTAAGAGTGTCGCCTTCCATTCTGTTGTCATTTCTTGTACATAGGCTGCCTGGCTGGGAACCTGCAGTGGAGGCAATAATCCCAACTTTAACCTCTATATAGCACAAAACATGCCAAGTAATCACAATTCCATCAGAAGAAAATCTTGAGTGACATTTTCTTCTGCCAGGGCTTCAGCTTGGACCACAGAGAGAGCTTACATGGAAAATCAGCCATCATCTTCCCTCATCCTTAGTTTCAGAAAAAGCGTTAGTTTATGCCAATAAGAGTTTGGTAGCAAACCAGCCAACTCACGGTTTTGCGTAAGTCTGTTTCTACCTTATACAATGAGCCCAGGATGATCAAAAATCTCTTTTATGTAAGTCAGTATGCTAATGCTTCGGGAACATGAAATTAAATAAGACGGGATCCCTCTTCTTCAGGACTTTATAGTTTAGCAGGGAGGGAAATGTTTTTCAAAAATAATTAGAATACCAAAAAGGTAAACAAATGGGACTTAATTAAACTTCAAAGTTTCTTCACAGCAAAGGAAACCCTAAACAAAATGAAAAGACAACCCACAGAATGGGAGAAAATATTTGCAAATGAATTGACTGCTGACATGGGATTTATCTCCAAAATGTACAAACACCTCCTACAGCTCAATACCAAAAAAAAAAAAAACAACCCCATCAAAAACTGGGCAGAAGATCTAAACAGACAATTCTCCAAAGAAGACATGCAGATGGCAAATAAACACATGAAAAGATGTTCAATATCACTTGTTATTAGAGAAACACAAATCAAAACCACTATGAAGTACCACCTTACACCAGCCAGAATGGCCATCATCAAAAAGTCTATAAACAATAAGTGCTGGAGAGGGTATGAAGAAAAAGGATTCCTATTACACTTTTGGTGGGAATGCAAATTGGTGCGATCACTGTGGAAAACAGTATGGAGATTCCTCAGAAAACTCAAAATAGAATTACCATTTGATCCAGCAATCCCACTCCTGGGCATCTATCCAGAGGAAACCATGACTCGAAAAGACACATGTACTCCAGTGTTCATTGCAGCACTCTATGCAATAGCCAAGTCATGGAAACAACCTAAATGCCCATCGACAGAGGAGTAGATAGGGAAGATATGGTACATACACACAATGGAATATTACTCAGCCATTAAAAGGAACGAAATAACATTTATAGCAACATGGATGGACCTAGAAATTATCATGCGAAGTGAAACCAGTCAGACAATTAGACAGCAACACCCAATGCTACCACTTACACTGGAAACTAAAAAAAGAACACAATGAACTTCTTTGCAGAACAGATAATGACTCACAGACTTTGGAAAACCTATGATTTCCAAATGAGACAATCAGGGGGTGGGGGGATGCACTGAAGGTTTGGGATGGAAATGCTATCAAACTGAGTTGTGATGATTTTTGTACACCTATCATTGTAATAAAATTCATTAAGTAATGGAAAAAAAGAGAAAAAATAAAATTGTCCCGCAATTCAAAAAAATAAAACAAAATACCAAAAAGGGATAATAAAAAGGAAAATGTGGTATATTCCACATGACAAAAAGCGATAAGGGACTGGGTGAGCAGAGATGTCTAATCTTGCTAGGGAATCTAACAAGGCATCATAAGAGTGGTAATATTTGGTTGGTTTCTTTGTTGTTATTTGTTTTGCTTTTTGCTTTTTAGGGCCATACCTGGAGCATATGAAAATTCCCAAGCTAGGGGTCAAATCGGAGGCGTAGCCGCAGGCCTACACCACAGCCACAGCAACGGCAGATCCTTAACCCACTGAGCGAGGCCAGGGATTGAACCTGCATCCTCCTGGATGCTAGTCAGATTCGTTTTCCGTTGAGCCATGGTGGGAACTCCAAAAGTGTTAATATTTGAGATGGCCTTGTAAAAGGAACAGGAGTTCACCATGTAGAGATGGGAAGATATTCCAGGCACAGAAGAAATGACTGGGGTATAAAACTGTGTAGAGGACTGAAGTTCAACTGAAGCCAGAGCAGGAAGAGACTTGAATGCCTAGCAAATGGACTGTCTCACCATTTTTGTTGCTGTTGTTGTTGCTTTTTAGGGCTGCATCCTTGGCATATGGAAGTTCCCAGGCTAGGGGTCGAATCGGAGCTACACCTGCTGGCCTGCGCCACAGCCATAGCAACTTGGGATCTAAGACGCATCTGCAACCTACACACACAGCAATGCTGGATCCCCGACCCAACCAGTGAGGCCAGGGTTCGAACCCACATCCTCATGGATACTAGTCAGATTCATTTCTGCTGCGACACAGCGGGAACTCTGACTCAGTTCTTAAGGTCTTGCTGATACCTGAAACCTAGTCTTAGCTAGTGTTGACTGATTTTAACACAGAATATCTGAAAGCAGCTAAGTCAGCCCCCTCATTTTACAAATAAAAATGTGTAAGTTGGAGTTCCCATTGTGGCTCAGTGGTTAACGAATGAGAACCATGAGGTTGCAGGTTTGATCCCTGGCCTTGCTCAGTGGGTTAAGGATCCGGCGTTGCCGTGAGCTGTGGTGTAGTTTGCAGACACGGCTCAGATCCTGCGTTGCTGTGGCTGTGGTGTAGGCTGGCGGCTACAGCTCCAATTAGACCCCTGGGAACCTCCATATGCCGTGAATGTGGCCCTAGAAAAGGCAAAAAGACAAAAAACAACAGAAAAAGTCTAAGTTCCACAGAATTTTCATGACTTACCCAAACACACAGTGTTAGTGGCAGGACCAGTAACAAAGCCTAAAAAGACTGGATTGCAGCACCACAGCTCATGGCAACACCGGATCCTCAACCCACTGATAGAGGCCAAGAATGGAACCCACATCCTCATGGATCCTAGTCGGGATCATTAACCGCTGAGCCATGAAGGAAAATCCTGACTTTTTTTTTTTTAACCTAAGCTAATTTAGATTGGGATTCTGGCACTTGCAGCCAAAAGAGCACCTATGTCAGTGTGATTTGGCCTGCAGAATGCTGATAGGAAGAATTGGGCAAAACCTTCAGGCTACCCCAGGCTAAAATTATAATAGACCACTCTATACCTCCATCTGACCCCAAATTCAAAAGACTTAAAAAGAAGCTGTAACTCTGTATATGTTTTCAAGATCCCCTATGAATATAAATACATAAACTGTAAAAAACTAACTGTACCACAGAGTTCTTATTATGACTCAGTGGGTTAAGGACCTGACCTCGTCTCTGTAAGGATGCGGGTCCGATCTCTGGCCTCACTTGGTCGGTTAAGGATCCGGCATTGCCTCAAGCTGTGGTGTAGGTCATAGCTGCAGCTCTGATCAAACCCGTGGCCCAGGAACTTCCATATGTTGCAGGTGTGGGTATAAAAAGAAAAAACCTAATTGTACCTTACCTATCCATTTCTTGAAACAAAGAAAAACTGTATTTAAAATATCATAAACTCTTTTTTTTCACTTGTCGGTACACTGGTTGCATTTTGTGTTCAGGCCCTTGCACAGCACACAGAAGGGAACATTTGAGCCTGTAGCACAACTATATTTACCCTGTATTGCTGTCCCATGCAAGCTTCAGGTGGAAAGAAAATACTTGAAACTTCAATAGGTACAGCGTTTAATTAGATCAGCTCCATCCAGTGGAGCGATATAAGGACCATGAATGGCAGACTTTGCGATCCACAATTCCAGAGAATAGCAAGCCCGAGGTAAAGAAGGGGCCCTGAGGATTACAACAGTAGAAGCCCCTCCTTCTGAACTTAAGGAAGAAGGAAAGGAAGTTCCTCCCTAAGGAGTGTTTATTTGATCAGAATCCATTTCCCTCCCTTCATTGTATTTGTTTGGGTGGGATCAGCCTTACAGCTAGTTGTAGGGCGAAGCTCTGTGAACCTATGTAACTCTTCCATGGGTTAATGGTTCAGAGATGGACAACTGTCCTAAGCTGGCCTAATTAGTGTGAGGTTCAGAACTTTTGTTTGCTATTCGGAGGAAGAACCACTGTCTTCTCATCTTGGGTGTAAATAAGGAAGGAAACAGAATTGGCTGGTAGCCCGTCAAGGAAAGCCAGACCAAGGATAAGCCACCATACAGAATAGGGCAGAGCTGAGAGAAACTCTGCAGAGCAGACCGTATCATGAACTCCAGATCAAATCACACAAGAAGCCAGCCAGATATCTGGAATTTGTCAGTTAATGTGAACCAATATATTCCTTTTATTGTTTCAGCCAGTTTGAGTTCTTTTCTTTATCTTTTGGCCACACCTGAGGCATGCGGAAGTTCCAGGGCCGGGGATCAAATCTGAGCCACAGTAGTGACAACACCGGATCCTTAACCTGCTGAGCCGCCAGGCAACTCTGAGTTATTTCCTTTGACTTTCAACTCAAAGTATGCCTCCCAAATAAGGGGGTTGATCTGTAAGTTTCCTCCTAGTTTTAAAAAATGCATACATATTCTAGACCTTATTTTTTTTTTTAAGGCCATGCCCACAGCATATGAAAGTTCCCAGGCAAGGGGTTGAATCAGAGCTGCAGCTTCAGGCCTATGCTACAGACACAGCAACATGGGATCTGACCTGCATCTTCAACCTATGCCGCAGCTTGTGGCAATATTAGATCCTTAACCCACTGAGCGAGGCCAGGGAATTGAGCTTGCGTTATCATGGCCACTACGTCGGGGTTCTTGACCTGCTGAGCCACAATGGGAACTACCATATTCTAAATCTAAAAAAGAATATATAATTCCACATTTTGGAAAAAAAATCCCAGAGCTATCTCTTTTAAAGGAGGTGAGAATTATGCCGTGAAAGTCTCAGGCAGTGAGGGCAGACTCCTCATTGAGAATCGGTGCCATGGGATGAGGAAGAAGTCTCTGCAGTTTTGTGTAGAGGATGCCTTCCTTGACTGGATGGGCTCCTTCTCACTAAACCAAGATGGAGAATATAAGAATAGTGATTAAAACGCAGACTTTCCATCAAATTTAGAACACTATACCTTTTGGTTCAAATCTACCCATCAGAATCTCTCCTACAAAAATACACAAGCGGGAGTTCCCATTGTGGCTCAGTGGTTAACAAATCTGACTAGGAACCATGAGGTTGCAAGTTCGATCCCTGACAGCACTTAGTGGGTTGACGATCCCGCGCTGCCGTGAGCTGTGGTGTAGGTCGCAGATGGGGCTCAGATCCCTCATTGCTGTGATTGTGGCATGGGCTGGTGGCTACAACCCTGATTAGACCCCTAGCCTGGGAACCTCCATATGCCGCGGGTGCGGCCCTGAAAAGACAAAAAAAAAAAAAAATACACAAGTGCAGGAGATGTGTACAATGAAATCCCCTGAAATTGTTCATGATATTAAAAAAGTGAAGATAATCTTATTTCTACCAAGAGGAAATGGTTATGCAAATTATGGTATATCTCTGTGGTGCAATGCGAAGAAAGAAGTTGCACTGATGGAAAAAAAATATTTAATATATTGTCGAATGGAAAAGTCAAGAAAGAAAAATATATAGTGTGATCTTATCTGTGTTACAAATAAACTGTATGCCTATGTTTGTCCTAAAAAATATGAAAGGCTTCTACTTTTTATAGTTTATATTTATGAGTACGACAAATTTTACAAAGAAATTATTTTTAAAAAATTGCAGCAGGTGTCTATTTCTTTTTTATAATTCAAAACTTTCTTTTTTCAGGAGTTCCCGTGGTGGCTCAGTGGTTAACAAATCCGACTAGGAACCATGAAGTTGCGGGTTCAATCCCTGGCCTTGCTCAGTGGGTTAAGGATCCGGCGCAGATGTGGCTCGGATCTGGCATTGCTGTGGCTGTGGTGAAGACTGACGGCTGCGGCTCAGACACCTAGCCTGGGAACCTCCATGTACCGCGAGTGCGGCCCTAGAAAAGGCAAAAAGACAAAACAAAAAAACTTTCTTTTTTAAGTGTGTATGGGTATTTTTCCGTAAGAAAATATTATCAACGTTGTATGGCGTTCCCATTATGGCTCAGTGGAAACGAATCTGACTAGTATCCACAAGGATGCAGGTTTGATCCCTGGCCTCTCTCAGTGGGTTAAGGATCCGGTGTTGCCATGAGCTGTGGTGTAGGTCACAGATGTGGCTCGGATCTGGCATTGCTGTAATTGTGGTGTAGGCCAGCAGCTATAACTCCGATTCAACCCCTAGCCTGGGAAACTCTATACTCTGTGGGTGTGGCCCTAAAAAGCCCGAAAAAAAAAATTGTAACTCATGGTTATTTTTTTTTTGGCTTTTTTTTGCCTTTTCTAGGGCTGCACTCGCGGCATATGGAGGTTCCCAGGCTAGGGGTCAAATAGGAGCTGTAGTCATCGGCCTATGCCACAGTCACAGCAACGCAGGATCCAAGCTATGTCTGCGACCTACACCACAGCTCACGGCAACGCCAGATCCTTAACCCACTGAGCGAGGCCAGGGATCAAACCCGCAACCTCATGGTTCCTAGTCAGATTCGTTAACCACTGAGCCACAATGGGAACTCCAAGTCATGGTTATTCTTATATAAATAACTCAAATTTGTAACTTTCTTTTTTGCTTGATTTTTTTTGGCCACGCCCACAGCATGCAGAAATTCCTGGACCAGGGATAGAACCCCAGCCACAGCATCAACCTGAGTCATAGCAGTGACAATGCCAGATCTTTAACTCGCTGAGTCTCCAGGGAACTCCAAAACTGTAACTATTTTATTGACTTACTCTTAAAACTAACTTGAATGACTATAAATGTATTCTTATAGGCATACATACACATGCATGTATAATAATTGATAATTCATTCATTATTCAACAATTGTTATTGCATGCCTGCCATATGCCAGGCGGTATCCTGTCAAAGAGTCCCATAGATTTAAAGCATTGCACATGAGATCCAAAATTGCTTCAAGAATACAAGTGACTATAAATGTTGAAGTGAAACAAAGTATAAGATATTTATGCATGTATAATTTGCAATCACCAAAAACATTTAATTGGGCTATTAAATAGCCAAAGTGACAAACTCGATTTCATGATATAAGTTTGTAATCTTTCTCAGTTTCAACTATAAACCTCATGGTTGAAAGCATCAGATTGAAGAGCCAACTAAATAAAACTACCGATCTTTTTTTTTTTTGTCTTTTTGCCTTATCTAGGGCCGCACCCACGGCATATGGAGGTTCCCAGGCTAGGGGTCTAACAGGAGCTGTAGCCACCGGCCTTCGCCACAGCCACAGCAACTCAGGATCCAAGCTGCGTCTGCGACCTACACCGCAGCTCACGGCAACGCCGGGTCCTTAACCCACTGAGCAAGGCCAGGGATCAAGCCCTCATCCTCATGGTTCTTAGTCGGAGTCGTTAATCACTGAGCCACGACGGGAACTCCCCCCTAATACCTCCTTTAAATCACAGAAATCTCATTCATCTATTCTCTCCTATTCTGAAATCATAAGCACTTATAATTAGTTCCACACAATTTAGTCCTGCAATATTAATTAATTCGGATATATCATCTTTTCTTTACAACTTGTGCTGCTGAGACCTTATGAAGGTCAGGAACTATGTTCTTTTTCCTCAGATCCACACATCACAGTTTATTCTTTCAGAAAACTGACTAAATCCATCTCTCAGCTTCCTCAACAACGAGTGTACAGTTCGGAGTTCCCGTCGTGGCACACTGGAAACGAATCCGACTAGGAACCATAAGGTTGTGGGTTCGATCCCTGGCCTTGCTCATTGGGTTAAGGATCTGGTGTTGCCGTGAGCTGTGGTGTAGATAGATGACACTGCTCAGATCCCGAGTTGCTGTGACTGTGGTGTAGCCCAGCAGCAAGAGCTCCGACTGGACCCCTAGCCTGGAAACATCTATATGCCACGGGTGCGGCCCTAAAAAGACAAAACGACAAGACTAAATAAATAAATAAATGTACATTTAAACTAAAAATAGAACAAAGATCCTCTGTGCTTTTCAGTTATAATCAATATGACTATTCATGAGGCAATTATTTTAAGCTTAGTAATTTAGACATAATCCCATCATTGAATTAGGCTTGAAATCTTAGAAACTGCAGGATGTTTTTTCACCTTAGCTGCTTCTAAGCAACAGTTATTCTCCACGCTTACGACCCCCTCCGTCATTTCTAGGGAACAATTTTCAATTACATAATAGTTTTTGGAATATACTCTGGAAAGTACCTATTCCGTTTTGGGAAAATATGGCCTCTCTCTCCCTTTCTCTCTCCCTCTTTTTATAAAGAATTCTTATCCTATGACTATTGCCTTGAATTTCAGACTCCAATGATAATTAAAGGTAACAAGAAAGATGCTGGGATAAAAGCCAATTTAATTGTACTAGCCTGAATAATTGTTTCTGACTTCCGCCTTGCCCATTGTGATATTTTTTTGGCAAGAAAGACATTAATATCAGACTCCAACGATCTTCCAACAAGTAAAAATTATAATCTAGTGGATGCCTATTTAAAGTAACAGAATCCAAGGCAACACAAGAGGCTTAATTTTAGATATGCATGTTATTAACTAAGAGTGAGAAAGAGCATTATCTAGTACTGAAGAGCCAGGAGCGTGAAACAACCTTTTTAAATTTAAACTCCCCTCTCTTCAAGGTTTGAGATGGATAAAGTAACTTCAACTCTCTGTATTTAGCTGTTATGTCCTTATCGTGGCGCAACGGAAACAAATCCGACTAGGAACCATGAGGTTGCGGGTTCGATCCCTGGTCTTGCTCAGTGGGTTCAGGATCCGGTGTTGCTGTGAGCTGTGGTGTGGGTAACAGACGCAACTCGGATCCCTCGTTGCTGTGGCTGGATTAGACCCCTAGCCTGGGGACCTCCACACGCTGAGTGTGCGGCCCTGAAACGACAAAAGACCAAAAAAAGGAGTTAAGTTTGATTAACTTTCTATCACTTCACAAAATTGCTGTTTAGGTTTATAAAACACCAAACTCCTTGTCGTAGTTCAGGCTACAGTAACAAATTATCTCAAACGGGGAGACTTAAGCAAGAGGAATTTATCTCTCACAGTTCTGAAGCCTGAGAAATTCAAGATCAAAGTGCTGGCACACTGGGTGTCGGCGGAAAGCCTTTCTCTTGGTTTACAGACAGCCGTCCTCAAGTTATGCCACATGGCGGTGACAGAAGTGGGGGTGGGGGTGATGGTAGGAATATCTTTTTGTCTTTTTAGGGCCGCACCAGCAGCATAGGGAAGTTTCCAGGCTAGGGGTCGAATCAGAGATACAGTGACTGGCCTTCTCCACAGCCACAGCCACGCGGGATCTGAGCCACATCTGTGACCTACACCGCAGCTCAAGGCAACACTGGATCCTTGACCCACTAAGCGAGGCCAGGGATCGAACCCACGTCCTCATGGATACTAGTCAGGTTGGTTAATCACTGAGCCATGACAGGAACTCCTGACGGTAGGAATCTTATCTAGGGATTGCTATATAATTTATAGCTATATAATTTATATTTCTAGCTATATAATTTATAGCTAGAAATGTTGAAACATTGTGGAGTCACCTTTTCAACATCACTGGGTAAAAAGTGAGTGCTAGAGACTCCTCTAAGGCAAAATATGCCCAGATTATAACACAGAACAAAATTAATAACAGAATTCTTAAAATTTAACCAAAAAAAATAAATCACTGAAAAGTGGAAAATTTGCTAAATTAACACTGAATTTAGACACTAAAACGTCTGTCTTATCTAGTAATATATTTTAAAGTGTTATCACTGGCTACAGGAAGGCAGTAGAAACACAAAGGTAGCAATTAATGTGACAGCAGTTGAGTGTTAAAACCAAATTGGGGGAATTATTTACCCTCGTTTCTATGATTGGAAGTACAGAGGAGGCACACAGAAGCTACTATAAAGAGGTTGTGGATAAATACACACTACTTTTTATATTCATCTGGAAACATACAATTTCACAGAAGCCCTTCAAAGGAAAAAAAAAACTGAAAGCAAGTGAAATATAGAAAACAATTTATAGTCTTGTATCCTGCAGCACTCTCCAAACATTGAACAGATGCGGAACTCAAACTTTTTTTAAGGAAACCTCTAAACATACACAAAGTCAAAAAATGGAATAATGAGACCTCATGTATTGATTACCTGGATTCAACATTTATCAATATATAATCAATCTTGTCTCATTTATAGCCCTACTGTCTCCTCACTCCCATTATATGAGATTATTGGAAATCAACTACTAAATATCCTCTCATCTCACCAGAAAAATACTGTAGTACATATATTTAAGAGACTGACTCTTTTTTTTAAAAGCACAATCATAATGGCATTTTCAAACATTAAAAAATGAACACCGTAATATCAAATAATATACAGTCGGTAACATTAAAAGTCTTACTAGAGCCCCACTGTGGTTCAGCAGGTTAAGAACCCCACATACCCCACATGATGATGTGTGTTCGATCCCTGGCCTGGCTCAGTGGGTTAAGGCTACAAGCTACAGCATAGTTCAAAGATGTGGCTTGGATCTGGTGTTGCTGTGGCTGTGGTGTAGACCTGCAGCTGCAGCTTCGATTCGACCCCTAGGCTGAGAACTTCCATATGCTACAGGTGTAGCTGTAAAAAGAAAAAAAGAGGGAGTTCCCGTCATGGCACAGTGGAAACGAATCCAACTAGGAACCATGAGGTTGCGGGTTCGATCCCTGGCCTCACTCAGTGGGTTAGGGATCCGGCGTTGCCGTGAGCTGTGGTATAGGTCGCAGACGCGGCTCGGATCCTGCGTTGCTGTGGCTGTGGTGTAGGCTGGTGGCTACAGCTCCTGTTAGACCCCTAGCCTGGGAACATCCATATGCCGCGAGTGTGGCCCTAGAAAAGACCAAAAAAAAAAAAAAAAAATGAGTATACCTTCTAAATCACACTTCTATATTTGACAGTTTGGTTTGTTGATTCTATCCTAGGACTAGATACGGAGCAGGTTGATATTTGCAGGACAAGAAACAGAGCAAAACTGAAACCCAGACTCTCAATTTTTGAAAATAGTTTCTCTGAATCCAGAAGAAGGAGAAATATTACAACACTCTCCTTCTTCTTCCATTTTTGTTTTTAGGGCCGCACCCATGGCATATGGAGGTTCCCAGGGGTCAAATCAGAGCTGTAGCCACTGACCTATGCCACAGCCACAGCAATGCCATATCTGAGCCATGTCTGCAACCTACACCACAGCTCAGGGCAACACCGGATCGGTAACCCACTGAGCAGGGATTGAACCCACAACCTCATGGTTCCTAGTTGGATTCCTTAACCGCCGCACCATGATGGGAACTCCAACACTCTCCTTCTTAACCCCATTGCTAACTTTCAGCTGGGTTTACACTATTGCTGCACTCTGTGAAAATATTAAAATACTTCCCAAATGTGGGAACTTACCCTAGTGCTTCCATCTGCTTCTCCCCCCAGCCCAGCACCTGGT
The DNA here is from genome assembly GCA_004024745.2 of Catagonus wagneri. NCBI lineage: Eukaryota > Metazoa > Chordata > Mammalia > Artiodactyla > Tayassuidae > Catagonus > Catagonus wagneri. Next base: position 12,792,829 of record PVHT021183646.1, read on the forward strand.
TTCTCTGGCCCCGAGCTGGAGTGGACCTGTGCTCTGGTGGGCAACTAGGCCGGTCTCTTGCTGGGCGATGCTTGATGCCCAGTTGGTTCCCTCACCCAGTGCCATCCCACAGAACACCTTCTGAGGCCACTAGCGGGAGCTACAGCCTCCGCAGTGTAGACTCTACCAAGGAGTAGAACTGCTAGGTCCTCCTCAACTCTATGCTTAAATTCTGAGAACTACGAGAAAAACAGGACTGCATGTTGAGAACCGCTTCACTAGCCTGAGCCAATCTCATCTGCTACCTCATCTATTGCAAGAGTTGGCTAATTTCCCCCATCCTCCCCGGTGCCCCTGCAGATTTTACTCCACCTAACTGCCAGAGTCATCTTTTTCAGAGCCTACCTTAGAGAATATTGCTGCATTTTGTAAGTCTCCAATGGTTTCCCGTTATGCATAGAATTAAGTCTATGCTCCAGGGCCCAGAACACGATCCAGTCCCTGCCTTCCTCGTTGACCGCGTCTCCTCATCTGTCAAACTTGCTTCCTTCTAACCTTTGTATAATTGGCTCTTTATAATCATTCAGTTCTCCACTCAAAAGCAACTTCCTTAGAAGGTGCTTATTTATGTATTGGTTGGGCTGCGCCAGGGCATATGGAGTTCCTGGGCCAGGGATCAAATCCAAGCCACAGTTGTGCCCTACGCCATAGCTACAGCAACACCAGGTCCTTTGACCCCACTGTACCTGCTGAGGATCAAACCTGCCTCCTGCTGCTGCAGAGATGCCACCAATTCTGATCCTGTGGCGCCACAATGGGAATGCCTTATTTGTTTAGTTATTAATTTTCACCGCTATATCCAGTTCCTAGCGCTTAGAACTGGCGCACAGTAGAGACTCAATTAATGCACTTGGGATGATTGCCTTAATAGAAGACAAGGGCATCTAGTGTTTCAGTTATCTATTGCTGCGTAACAAACCGTCCCAAAACTCAGTATTTTAAAATAACTGTTTAGGAGTTCCTGTCATGGCGCAGCGGAAACGAATTCAATTAGGAACCATGAGGTTGCGGGTTCAATCCCTGGCCTCACTCAGTGGGTTAAGGATCTGGTGTTGCCATGAGCGGTGGTGTAGTTCGCAGACACAGCTCAGATCCCACGTTGCTGTGGCTGTGGTGTAGGCCGGCAGCTGTAGCTCTGATTAGACCCCTAGCCCGGAAACTCCATATGCCGTGGGTGTGGCCCTAAAAAGAAAAAAAAAGGGAAAAGAAAAGAAGAGAAAAGAAAAGAATAAAATAACTGTTTAAGGGAGTACCCTGGTGGTCTACTGGTTAGGACTTGGCACTTTCACCGCTGTGGCCCAGGTTCAGTCACTGGTCTGAGAACTGAGATTCCCATATCAAACCGCTGCTTGCCACAGTGAACTAGATACATAAAATTAGAACAGCTCTTTAGCTAGGCACAGCTGAATGATTTTTCTATTAATCTTGGCAGTGGTCTACAATAGCTGGCAGATTGACTGAGGCCTAGGCTCAGCTGGGCCTTTTCCTCCCTGGCCACGTGGCCTCTTCACGTGGTCTCTAGCATAAGGTACAGAATTCCACTAGAATTCCATGTTAACAAACATAGCTATAGGAATTCTTGTCATGGCTCAGTGGTAACAAATCCAACTAGCATCCACGAGGACACAGGTTCAATCCCTGGCCTCGCTCAGTGGGTTAAGGATCCGAAGTTGCTGTGAGCTGTGGTGTAGGTCAGAGACACGCCTCATATCTGGAAACGTCCATATGGATATGGAAATGTTTTACTAGACTCTTAGGAGCTATATTTGTATTTTGCTTGTGTTTTTGTTTGTTTTTCTTAAAACACATTTATTAATCGTGAGGAGATTATTAGGGTGCTCCCTGGAAGTCTTGAGAACAATTGTCCTCTTGATGTGGGCTCCTCTTTGTCTTCTGGAGTAGGGTATCTTTTTTTTTTTTTGGCTTTTTAGGGCTACACCCACGGCATATGGAGTCCCTAGGTTAGGGGTCTAATTGGAGCTACAGATGCTGGCCTATGCCACAGCCACAGCCACGCAGGATCTGAGCTGTGTCTGTAACTTACACTGCCACTCACGGCAACGCCAGATCCTTAACCCACTGAGCAAAGCCAGGGTTTGAACCTGCAACCTCACGGTTCCTAGTCAGATTTGTTTCCTCTGTGCCATGACGGGAACTCCTAGAGTAGAATATCTTTTTGAAAGTTTCCAGTCCACTTGGTTGAAGGTTGTTCATCATTTGGCTGTTTTTATGAGAGAAGTTGAACCCCGAGTCCTATATGGCCATCTTAACCCTGTCTCCTTGTAGCTATATTTGTTTTTTTGTGTTTGTTTGTCTTTTTAGGGCTGTACCCATGGCATGTGGATCCTTAACCCACTGAGTGAGGCCAGAGATCGCTGAGCCATGAGGGGAGCTCCTGTGGCTGTGTCTGTTAACATGGAGTTCTAGTGGAATTAGAATTAGTTCTAGTGCAGAGTTCCCGTTGTGGCTCAGTGGTTAACGAATCCGACTAGGTACCATGAGGTTGTGGGTTCGATCCCTGGCCTCGCTCAGCGGGTTAAGGATCCGGTGTTGCCGTGAGCTGTGGTGTAGGTTGCAGATGTGGCTCGGATCCCGCGTTGCTGTGACTGTGGCGAAGGCCGGCGGCTACAGCTCATGTTAGACCCCTAGCCTGGGAACCTCCATATGCCGCGGGTACGGCCCTAGATAAGGCAAAAAGACCAAAAAAAAGGAATTAGTTCTAGTGTATTACACAGCCTGGCTATGTGAGTTTGACTCTTGTTTGGGCTGTGTATTGCTGGTGATCTTGCACAGTTTTCTTAAACTGTTTGAGCTTCAGTCTCCCCATCAGTAAAATGAGGACCGTGATAACAGTACCTACGTGACAGGTGATTGAAAATTAAGTTAGTTAATATTTTTAAAGTACAGGATAATATCACATAATGACTGGTAGGTAAGCATTTGTTAAGTAAACTACTGCTTTCAGAGAAAAAGAATCCTGAAATGTTAATTCTAAGAACATCAGGAATTATGTTTATCAACCAGTAGAGAAGTTTTCTTCTTTTTAACTTGCCGCAAGGCAATCGCACTAAATCAAAGTAATCTAAACCCCTCCCTCCTTCAGGTTTTGTCCAGTCATTAACTATTTGAACACAACTAGTGGTCATGCCAACTAATCAGACAGTTCTTTTTTTAAAGTTGTTTTGGAATTACTAATCAGACTTTATTAAACCGTTGACCTTTCATTGCACTTTCTTTCACTTCCTCAACAACACTTTTAAAAGGCCTTCTAAAAAAGATATCATAATGACTGGCAAGTTAAAGCAATATTAGAAAGCAATGCCCGGAGTTCCCGTCGTGGCTCAGTGGTTAATGAATCCGACTGGGAACCATGAGGTTGCGGGTTCGATCCCTGGCCTTGCTCAGTGGGTTAAGGATCCGGCGTTGCCGTGAGCTGTGGTGTAGGCTGCAGATGTGGCCCGGATCCCGCATGGCTGTGGCTGTGGTGAAGGCCGGTGGCTATAGCTCCTGTTAGACCCCTAGCCTGGGAACCTCCATATGCCGCGGGTGTGGCCCTAGAAAAGGCAAAAAAAAAAAAAAAAAAAAAAGGAAAGCAATGCCCAATCAAAGGTTGAATTTGGCTGGAGGTCATCCATGGCTATGAGAGTCTGTCCCAGGAGGACTGGTTCCTGGTCTCCAGGACCAGGTTAAATTCAGAGCCACTCCAGGACATTTTACTTGCAGTTTGATTAGCATAGACTATTCCAGACTCCACAGCCTCTTCCTTCACCTACAAAGCATAGAGTCCCCAGGCAAACAGAGGCTATGGGACTAGAGGGAACCTAGTTATCACTAGAACATTCTAGGAGAAAGTCCCAGGCCAAATTGCCACCGACAGTCTTAGAAACCCTGGATAAGGTGAAGTCATTATGAAAAAGATGAAAATACCACCTTAGGTTTATGTGTCATAGCAGCTCTTTAAGGTGTTTTCAGTCTTGGTGTCTCTCATATCATGAACAACCTTAGGAATATAGCAAGACTAATATGATAATTACCGCTTGCATGACAATCAGCATTCCGAAGATAAGAGGTCAAAGCAGAAAGTTAATTATAAATAAGACTGTGTAGTTTTCCTCTGTTCTGGCAGCGTGTGTGGAGCTGAGTGAATTCCAGAAAGAACTGTATGTTCCTTGTCTTCCCTTCACTTCTTTAGTACATGTACCTGCCACATACTGAGCACTGACAGTTGAAGTTTTGTTTTGTTTTTAAGGGTCTGCATCAGTGGCATGTGGAATTTCCTGGGCCAGGGGACGAACCTGAGCCTCTGCAGGGACCAGAGCTGCTGCAGTCAGATCTGCCCTGCCACAGTGGGAACTCCCCACAATTAAAGTTTTATTTGCCTTTTTTTTTTTAGGGTCTCACTTGCAGCATATGGAGGTTCCCAGGCCAGGGGTCCAACGAGAGCTGTAGCCGCCGGCCTTCGCCACAGCCACAGCAACTCTGGATCCGAGCTGTGTCTATGACCTACACCACAGCTCACGGCAATGCTGGCTCCTTAACCCACTGAGTGAGGCCAGGGATCGAACCCACAACCTCATGGTTCCTAGTCGGATTTGTTTCCACTGTGCCATGGTGGGAACTCCCGATAATTAAAGTTTTAATTATCTTCCTATTTTCATTTTTCAAGAAGCTATAACAATAAAGAGGAACCAGGAAGTGACCTCACTTCCCTGGCAATAGAGCCCAACAGAACTTGGAACCTGTGTATCCAGGCACCCACTTCTCCAGGAGAGGACAGAAGAGGGATGGACTTGCTCTGCTGTGTCCCCATCTCCTGAGGCTGAGGCCGCAGGAGAGGGCGCAGCAGAGAAAATATCTGCAAAACCAGCAGAAAGTGGATCAGAACTCAAGGCGGACGCCTACGGGCCTTTGCCCGCAGGCACCCAGAGGTAACCCGGGGGAGAGGGAGCTCCAGCCCAGAGCAGGCACCTCTCTGATCCCACACGGTACCCGTGTCCCTCCCTGGATGACTGTGTGCAGAAGAGGGTTGGGAGGGGGGTCTGCCTCAGGCAAGAGCAGGCTGATGGGGGCAGGGGGTGCGCGGTTTGATGCCTGCTGGGCAGGGCATGTTCACACCACAGGACAAAGCTGGCTGGGGAGAAGGGGTGGTGTTGAGAGTCAGGGCCGAGCCCTGTGTGCGAGCTGTACCCCCAGCCCTCTGGGGGGGGCTTGTCTCATTTCTCACGGGGTAGGAGGGCGTGTGAGCAACAAGGCCTCACCTGATCTGGGAACAGAAGGTCAAGGGGGCAGAAGAAGCAGCAAGAAGATAACAGCCCCACAGGACTTTGACACCTCGGGGCCGGGCCCTCTGCCAATCACTGTCATTGCAGAGCACCCCCTCCTGAGACCCGCCAGGAGCTGGGCAAGGAAGGCAGAAGGCCTCCAAATGAAACTCCACCCAGGCCGCTCCCAGGGTCCTCTCCCGGGAGCTCAGCACATCTGGCTCTGGCACGGAGGACAGAGACCACCGGGCCTGAGTCTGCTGGACCGCCTGCCCCACCGCCACCCCCACCCCCGGCCGAGGCCCAGCCTGAAGCTCCAGCAGGAGACCTGGAGCCAGAGGGCAAGATGCCACCCGGGCAGGGAGAACCAGCAGGTGTCTACATGAGGACACACCAGCCCTGCAGGGAGAACCTGCAGCTGCTGTTCCTGCAGGAGGCGCAGGTCCGCATGGGGACTCAGGACCCCTGCAGGGAGAAACTGCAGCTGCTCTGGAAGCAGCCCCAGGCACTGATGTGCGTTTTCCTCCGCTGCAGGGAAATGTCGCACCAGCTCCTGCAGGATACCAAGCGCCAGAGGAGAATTCAGCAGCCCTGCAGGGAAAGCCTGCACTGACTGCTCCAGCCTCCCCTATGCCAGCTCCCGAGCCGGGTCTGGCAAGAGCCCCGGGCCAGTTTCCAAATCCACTTTCCCCAGGGTCCCCTCCGCCCCTGCAAGTGCCCTCCCATCAGCTCCCCAAAGATCCCATTCACCTGCTCTCCCTCCCGAAATGTACTCTCCTTCCCCTCTCGTGATTTGTCTTTGGATGTCTGCTCGTTTCCCGTTCTTCTTCTGTATTATTTATGATATACTCTATGTATTAAGAGTAAAATTAGCAAGTTGGAAAAAAAAAACAATAGAGGAAAATGGAAGGCATGTAAAAGCTTACCATCTCAATGCAATTATTTTCTTTTCCTTCCAGACTTTGTCCGCTGTGTGCAGATTTTTTACATAATTTTCATCATAGTGCATGTGCTTTTTATTTTCACTTTTTCTCCTTTTATAGCAACACTTGTTCATTTTTTCCATAATCTTCTCAGTTATTATGGCTTTTTATTACTGTGTGTTGGTGTGTGGCAATTTTCTTAGTTATTTAGATATTGGTAGCCACACGTGTAGATTGCTTCCACTGTTTTGGAGTTTCTTTCCCTACAAAAGTTGTGATGAACTTCTCTGTTTTTATACCTTCTTTGGTATTACTTCCATGTGATAAATTCCTAAGAAGAATTTATGTTGGAGCAAATTGTATGTTCTAAAGATGGCCACACTGTATCACTGATGAACACGGATGCAAAAATCTTCAATAAAAATTAGCAAACCGGAGTTCCCGTTGTGGCGCAGCGGTTAAGGAATCTGACTAGGAACCATGAGGTTGCAGGTTCGATCCCTGGCCTCGCTCAGTGGGTTAAGGATCTGGCCTTGCCGTGAGCTGTGGTGTAGGTTGCAGACGCGGCTCGGATCTGGCATTGCAGTGGCTCTGGCATCAGCCAGCAGCAAGAGCTCCAATTGGACCCCTAGCCTGGGAACCTCCAAACGCCACAGGTGAGGCCCTAAAAAGACAAAAGACAAAAAAAATAAAGGACAACCCACAGAATGGGAGAAAATCTTTGCAAATGATGCAACTGACAAAGGCTTAATCTCCAAAATATACAAACAAGTCATACAACTCAACAACAAAAAAAACAAGCAACCCAATCGAAAAATGGGCAGAAGACCCTAAACAAACATCTCCAAAGACACACAGATGGCCAGCAGGCACATGAAAAAATGCTCAACATCACTAATTACTAGAGAAACGAAAACCAAGACTTCAGTGAGGTACCACCTCACCAGTTAAAGTGGCTATCCTTAGTCAAGAAACAACAAATGCTGGAGAGTATGTGGAGAGAAGGGAAGCCTCCTTCACTGTTGGTGGAAATGTAAATTGGTATAACCACTACGGAAAACATTATGGAGATTCCTCAGAAAACTAAATACAGAACTACTATACAATCCAGCATATATCCTGGGCATATATCCAGGCAAAACTTTCATTGAAAGATACATGAACCCTTATGTTTACTGCAGCACTATTCACAATAGCCAAGACATGGAAACAACCCAAATGTCCGTATACACGATGGAATACTACTCAGCCGTAAAAAAGAACAAAATAATGCCGTTTGCAGAAACATAGATGGAACTGGAGATTCTCATACTAAGTGAAGTAAGTGAGAAAGAGAAAGACAAGGAGAGTTCCCGTCGTGGCGCAGTGGTTAACAAATCCGACTAGGAACCATGAGGTTGTGGGTTTGATCCCTGACCTTGCTCAGTGGGTTAAGGATCCGGCGTTGCCGTGAGCTGTGGTGTAGGTCGCAGATGAGGCTCGGATCCCGCGTTGCTGTGGCTGTGGTGTAGGCCAGCAACTACAGCTCCGATTAGACCCCTAGCCTGGGGAACCTCCACATGCTGCTGGTGCGGCCCTAAAATGACAAAAAGGCAAAAAAAAAAAAGGAAAGAGAAACACCATATCATTTATATGTGCAGTCTAAAATATTGCACAAATGATCCTATCTACAAAACAGAAACAGATCATGGACAAGGAGAGCAGATTTGTGTTTGCCAGTGGTGGTTGGCGGGGCAGGAGGAGGGGGACCGACAGGGAGTTTGGAGTTGGTAGATACAAACGATTACATTTAGAAAGGACAAGTAATGGGTTCTGCTGTACAGCACAGGGAACTATGTCCAGTCTCTTGGGTTAGAACATGATGGAAGATACTATGAAAAAAAAGATTGTATGTGTATATGTGGCTGGATCATTTTGCTGTACAGCAGAAAATGACAGAACATTATAAATCAAATATTTTTTAATAAAAAATTAAAAAAATAAAAGAGTTTCACTGAGGCTCAGCAGTAAGAAACCTGACTAGTATCCATGAGGACATGGGTTTGATCCCCTGGCCCTGCTCAGTGGGTTAAGGATCCAGCATTGCTGTAAGCTGTAGTGTAGGCTGCAGATGCAGCTTGGATCCTGTATTGTATGGCTGGGACATAGCCCAGCAGTTGCAGCTCTGATTCGACCCCTAGTCTGGGAACTTCCATATGCCACAGGTCTGGCCCTAAAAAGAAAAAGATAAAAGAAAACAACCCTCATGTAAAATAAATGATTGCATTAAGCCCTCCATTTTGCAATAGTTAGCTAGTAATAGGTATTTAAAACATAGGTCAAGTGAGTTTCCATTGTGGCACAGCAGAAACGAATCCGACTAGGAACCATGAGGTTGCAGGTTCGATCCCTGGCTTCGCTCAGTGGGTCAGGGATCTGGCGTTGCTGTGAGCTGTGGTGTAGGTCGCAGACTCGGCTCGGATCTGGCATTGCTGTGGTTGTGGCATAGGCCAGTGGCTACAGCTCCTGTTAGACCCCTAGCCTGGGAAACCCCATATTCTGCGGTTGTGACCCTAAAAAGACCAAAAAATATATATTTTTTTAAATTAAAAGAAAAATAAAAGGGAGTTCCGGTCGTGGCTCAGCAGAAACGAATTCGACTAGGAACCATGAGGTTGAGGGTTCGATCCCTGGCCTCGCTCAGTGGGTTGAGGACATGGCGTTGCCATGAGCTGTGGTGTAGTTTGCAGGTGCAGCTCCGATCTTGCGTTGCTGTGGCTGTGGTGTAGGCTGGCAGCTACAGCTCCGATTAGACCCCTAGCCTGGGAACCTCCATATGCCGCGAGTGCAGCCATAAAAAGCAAAAAAAATAAGAAAGAAAAGAAAAGAAAAAGAAAACATGGGTCAAAAGATAAAATTTCCTCCCTAAATGCTGGCAAAGTGTTTCTAACAGGATTCAAACAGTTCATGCAATTTGCAGTGCCTTAGAAACTCTGGATGATTTTCAAGGTGTGAGCTTTAGAATGATGTTTTTCCTCTGAAACTATTCCTGTCTCTTCAGTTAAGATAGAGCTACAGTCTCTGTCTCTTTGAGAGGGATTTCACTTTGCCTCTCTTCTGTTTTCGTTTTTGTTTGTTTCTGGCCATGCCTACAACATGCGGAAGTTCCCAGGCCAGGAACTGAACCCATGCCACAGCAGTGACCCAAGTCACAGCAGTGACAACACCGGATATTTAACCCACTGAGCCACCAGGGAACTCCAACTTTGCCTCTCTCCTGAGTATGTAAGGGTTATGACATCTTCCTCTGCTTTTTTAGCTTCGTGTTTCTATTTTGCTTCCTGCTTCCATTTCCCCCCACTTTAAGCCCTGCTCATCTTCAAGCAAGACCAACACCTACCATTCACCCACTTCACATTTAAACCCATGAAGCTCTGATTTCATGTGAAGAAAGGAACCAGAGAGGACTGGGTGTGCGTAGACACCTGCATCTTACATTAAATTCAATTCATAGTTCCTTCCAAAAACCTATTATGTGTTACACGTATGGTCAGGTAGGATTGAGGATCCAGGACAGAAGTCACCTCAGGTTGGATCCAGTCGAATGGGAATCTATCAGTGCATGGAATCGACTGTTTTCAGGCAAGACCTGAATCAAGGCTCAAAAACCTGCAGAAAAGACAGATTTCTCTGTTTCTTTTTTAGGGCCACACCCCTGGCACGTGGAAGTTCTCAGGCTAGAGGCCGAATGGGAGCTGCAGCTGCCAGCCTACACCACAGCCACGCCAGATCCTAGCTGCATCTCCCACCTACACCACAGCTCACGGCAACACCAGATCCTAAGCCAGGGATGGAACCCCCCCCCGCCCCGGATGCTAGTCGGGTTCATTACCGCTGAGTCACAGTGGGAACTCCAGATCTCTGTTTCTTGGCTGACTCTTCTCTGTGTACCAGTTCTGTTCTCAGGCTCTGAGCCATTGGTTGAAGCAGTAGCTCCCGCCTCTCGGGTTCAAGTTGAAAGAGAGGAAGAGAGAGATTATTCCAAGGAGCTGAGCACAGATCTTGGGATTCAATGACTGGACCATCTGGAGTCTTGTGCCCATTTCTGAACCAGTCAGGGTGGTCTGGGGATGAGGAGATGCTGACAGGCTTGGGCCGGGCCACATGTGCCGCGACTGGAGTTAAGTCAGCACCACTCGAGCACAGGGACTGGGCGTAGGGAAGGAGAGGGGGCTACTTGCCCAGGATGTAGCTGCAAAGCCATCTGAGTCAGAATTCCCAGAGGAGTCGGTTCACAACCTCGTCTGGCTAAACACTCCTATTCATCGATGCCTCCCTTTAAGAGTGTTATTTCTACACCTTCTGTCCGCACTTCTCAGCCTCCTTCCAGTGCCCTGGAGGCGAGGATATTTTTTTCTTTTTCTTTTTAAAAATTTTTTTCTTGAAGTTCCATCGTGGCTCAGCGGAAACGAATCTGACTAGCATCCGCGAGGACACAGGTTCGATCCCTGGCCTTGCTCAGGGGGTTAAGGATCTGGCGTTGCCATGAGCTATGGTGTAGGTCGCAGAGTCGGCTCGGATCCCGCGTTGCTGTGGCTGTGGTGAAGGCCGGCGGCTACAGCTCTGATTTGACCCCTAGCCTGGGACCCTCCATATGCCGCGGGTGCAACCCTAGAAATACAAAAAAAAAAAAAAAAAAATTTTTTTTTTCTTTTTCTTTCTAAATTCTTGGTCACCTCTCCTTTGAGGAGCCACAAAAGACCCCTTCTCTGTTGGAAGAAGCAGCCTCCAGGGGAAGGAAAGAGGCCTACCGCTGTAAAGTTACTTCTTTCCTCCTACCCCTAGGCGGATACACAATTTGGACCTTCCTAGAGTTCGAGAAAAAGGGCCGGAGCCAGCTTTCCCAACGGGAAGCGACAAGTGTTTTCCCCAAGGAGGGAGCTGGCTCAGACGAGTCAGTCAAAGTCCTTCCAGTTACAGGATGCTGTGATTCACATCCTCTCTTAGAGACGGGCAGCGTTGGGTTTTGTTTTCTAGAAGGGGAGGGGGCGCCAGCTCCTGACAAGGCAGGGAGGAGGGGAATCTCTCCAGGAAAGAGGAAGAGGCGGGAGGGGAACAGCCAGACCCATGGCACCCGCCTCCCGGCTGCTGCTTGTCATGCCCCGCTTGGATTTTGCACATTTTTTTTTCGTCTTTTTGCCTTATCTCAGGCTGCACCCCGCGGCATATGGAGGTTCCCAGGCTAGGGGTCTAACAGGAGCTGTAGCCGCCGGCCTTCACCACAGCCACAGCAACGCGGGATCCGAGCCGTGTCTGCGACCTACACCACAGCTCATGGCAGCGCCGGATCCTTAACCCACTGAGCGAGGCCAGGGATCGAACCCGCAACCTCATGGTTTCTAGTTGGATTCATTTCCGCTGCCCCACAACGGGAACTCCGAGCAGTTGTGCTCTTAACCCACTGAGCCACAGCCGGAACTGATGATGTCTCATTTTAAGTTTTACTTTTTATAGATGTACTTGTAAGTCGGAAGAAATGCAAGGGCCACACAAGTTCCACAGCGAGTATGGTCTCAACGGCTTAGTTTGCCACGGGCTTTTGCCAGCCCTTCCCCAGCCGCTCTGTCTCACAGACCTGACCCTCTGCGGAAGGATCCAGGATCTCTCAGGTCACATTAAAGCCCACACTTCATCCTTTATCAGAAACACAGCAAATGGAGAACGAGGATGCATGAACATGCAACCTGAAAATGATGCATTTTACCCGAGTCCTGTGATCCTAGAAAAGGGTGGCAAGGATTAAGAAATCCCCTCATGTGGAGTTCCCCCTGTGGCACAGTGGGTTAATGATCTGGATATGGCACAGAGGGTTTAGGATCCTGCCTGTGGTGTAGGTCAAAGCTCTGGCTGGGATTCGATCCCTGGCCCAGGAACTTCCGTATACCTAGGGTGTGGGCAAAAAAGAAAGGAAAAAAACCCTCCCACATTAACACACTACCATATAGAAAATACATAACCAACCAGTACCTACTACTCAATATTTTGCAATTAACCTATAAGGGAAAAGAACTTGAAAAAAAAATAGATATTTGGAGTTCCTCCTATGGTGCAGTAGATTAAGAATCCAACTGCAGTGGCTCCTGATGCAGCTGGGGTTTGGATTCAGTCGCTAACCTGGGAACTTCCATATACAGCATGTGTGGCCATTAAAAAAGAAAAAAAGGAGTTCCCGTCATGGCTCAGTGGTTAACGAATCCGACTAGGAACCATGAGGTTGCGGGTTCGATCCCTGGCCTTGCTCAGTGGGTTAAGGATCTGGCGTTGCCGTGAGCTGTGGTGTAGGTCGCAGACGCGGCTCGGATCCCGCGTTGCTGTGGCTGTGGCAAAGGCCGGCGGCTACAGCTCCTGTTAGACCCCTAGCCTGGGACC
>PVHT021183646.1:12818362-12838092 GCA_004024745.2 Catagonus wagneri
TCTCCTTTTTTTTTTTTTAATTAATGGCCACACTCATGGCATATGGAAGTCCCCAGGCCAAGGACTGAATCTGAGCCACCACTGTAGCTCACGGCAACACCGGATCCTTAACCCACTGAGCGAGGCCAGGGATCGAACCCACAACCTCACGGTTCCTAGTCGGATTCATTTCCACTGCGCCATGACGGGAATTCCTGCAGTCAGATTTTTAACCCACGGCACCACAGCAGGAACTCCCAAATATATATTTCCAACAGCTGGCACGTGTTCTTTTCTTCTTTCCCTTCACAGGTAGATCAGTGGACGTTTGCCTGAGTCTTAGGATGTGTTCCTTTGAGAAACACCTCTGTTTCAAGTGTGTTCTATGAATGTGGTCTACGTGTTGTCTTTATTTTTTAATTTTCTTTACTTTTTTATTTTTATTTTTTGTCTTTTTGCCTTATTTGGGCTGCACCCGCGGCATATGGAGGTTCCCAGGCTAGGGGTCTAACAGGAGCTGTAGCCGCCGGCCTATACCACAGCCACAGCAATGCGGGATCCGAGCCGTGTCTGCAACCTACACCACAGCTCACGGCAACGCCGGATGCTTAACCCACTCAGTGAGGCCAGGGATCGAACCTGTGTCCTCATGGATACGAGTCAGGTTCTTAACCCACTAAGCCACAAGGGAAACTCCGGGTTTCCCTTCTGAAGTCTTGCAGAAGGGTCAGGTGGGAATAGAAGTGGGGGCAGCCGCTTCTGGATGCTGTTTTAATGGGTGGGGTCAGCTGGCCCCCCCACCCCCACGCCTGCTACAGATGTTCAAGGCATTATTTGTTGAATCCAGAAGTTGCCCACGTGGGTTGGTGACAGACAGGAAATTTGGTACAACTGGAGACGATTGTTGGGAAAAGAAATGAGGAGAGAAGCGTTTGCAAGGAACACAATATAGATAAAGTCCTGGGCCAGATGGACCTGGATCTGAATCCAGGTTCGGCCACGCTGCCAGACCCGGCTGGATGTAGGCACCTTTCTTCTGCTGCTTGGCCTCAGTTTTCCTAGACTGTGTTCAAACTGAGAACAGTGACCCACCTCACACGGTCGCTGGAAGAAGTAAAGGGGGTACTGTGAAGACAGCGTGCAGTACAGTCACACGTGATACATATTGCTTTCCTTTTGCCTGAATTCCCTTCCTGTACTTCCGACAGATGGAAAGATAATTAGGTAGAAATAGGCTGAGTCCAGGAGGGAAAAATAAACTAATCTTTCCTGGACTACATTTTTATATGGAGAAAAGAGTTTGCAACTGCAAATACAGGCAGCACTTGGTATCCTTGAGGTATCGTGCTATTTGCCCCCCGATGTTCTTTTAGCTCCTGGGGATGGCTGTGGGCTGAAGATGAGAGATTAACTCTGCGAAATGCTGCCTATCCCCCTCTGAGAAGCAGAGAGGACTCCGGTGAGCTTCAGATGATACAGAGTAAACCAAGCGTAGTGTAGATGGCATTAAACTTTCATTTCCATTCTAACAGCCCATGATTCCAGTTTCTTTCTTCCTCCCTCCCTCCCTCCCTTCCTTCCTTCCTTCTCTCTGCCACACCTGCAGCATATAAAAGTTCTCAGGCCGGGAGTTCCCGTCGTGGCTCAGTGGTTAATGAATCCGACTAGGAACCATAAGGTTGCGGGTTCGATTCCCTGGCCTTGCTTAGTGGGTTAAGAATCCGGCGTTGCCGTGAGCTGTGGTGTAGATTGCAGACGCGGCTCGGATCCCGCGTTGCTGTGGCTGTGGCGAAGGCCGGCGGCTACAGCTCCTGTTAGACCCCTAGCTCGGGAACCTCCATATGCAGTGAGTACGGCCCTAAAAAACAAACAAAAAAACTCCTGAAAGAGAAAATTGGTGTTAAAGAAAAACCATAATGGAGGCCACAGTTTTTATGTACCCTAAATCACTCACCCCTCGCCCCATAACCAAAACCTGAACTGTCCAGATTTCCCTCCAGTGCTGACTCTAACCTTAAACAAAACCTGAGCTTTCCGCAGAGGAGCGTGTCCTTGCAGCTTCCGAACCCATCAGCTCACACAGGTAAGCTGTTCGATGCTGCTTACACTACAGGACAGGAATGTAAGTTTCTGTGACCCTATTACAATAGAAAACAATGTCCTTTGTCTTTCAGCTGAGCAGTAACCGCTGAGGGTGAGCTTCTTACCGCTTTTGGTTCTGAGCCACTCAAGCTGTGAAAACACAGGAAACTGGCCCCGACAGCTGAGGTGCACTTCAAAGGTATGATTTCCGTGAGCAAAAACCCTTGCATCTTCCCAATCATAAAACAGTGCTAAATCCCTTAGTTTGAGATATCTAGTTTTCTTTCATTAACAGTAACCCCCCCATCTGCCCTTTGTTGCGAACCTCCTGTTATCTTAGGTCCCCCCTCACCTCCTCGGAGCAGTTTTCTCAGCGTTACTTGAAATGCTGCCTCCCAGGCTTACGGCCTCAGTTTTGTCCATCAAATAAAACATAACTCAGCTTTTAGGTTGTGCACATTATTTTAGTCGACTTAAGTCCTAATCACCATGACAGGCACGGTGGTGATGCTAGTTCATAATGGGGAGAACGAGCTGTGAGATGTCTTTTCTCTCTTACTCAAGAAAGATTTCAAAATCCAAGTCAGGAGTTCCCATCGTGGCTTAGCGGAAACAAATCCGACTAGGAACCATGAGGTTGCAGGTTCGATCCCTGGCCTTGCTCAGTGGGTTAAGGATCCAGCGTTGCCGTGAGCTGTGGTGTAGGTCGCAGACATGGATCCTGAGTTGCTGTGGCTGTGTTGTAGGCCTGCGGCTACAGCTCCGATTAAATCCCTAGCCTGGGAACCTCCATATGCTGCTGGTACGGCCCTAAAAAACAATAATGATAATAATAATAATAATAATAATGGCCTCAAACTGGAAACCACACAGATATCAATAACCACAAAAAGAGGTAAACAGAAAAAAACAAAAAACCAAAAGAGGTAAACCAACTGAAGTACGTTCTCCCATTGGAAATGCTACTGAACAAGAAAAAGGAGTGAAGGACCTATACAAGAAATATCACAGTTGGGAGTTCCCGTTGTGGCGCAGTGGAAATGAATCCGACTAGGAACCATGAGGTTGCAGGTTCTATCCCTGGCCTCGCTCAGTGGGTTAAGGATCCGGCGTTGCCGTGAGCTGTGGTGTAGGTTGCAGATGCGGCTCGGATCCCGCATTGCTGTGGCTGTGGTGTAGGCCGGCGGCTACAGCTCCTGTTAGACCCCTAGCCTGGGAACTTCCATATGCTGCGGGTGCAGCCCTAAAAAACAAACAAACAAAAAGAAATATCACAGCTGAATCTCAAAAACATGCTGACTAAAAGAAGTCAGAGATAAACAGTACTGACTGCAGAGTTCCATTCATTCGAACCCCTGAAACAGGTAAAGTTAACCCGTGGTGATAGACAGCAACAAAGTGTTTGCCTGGAGGTGAGAGGATGTGTGAGACTGAGAAAAGGTGGGAGGGGACTTTCTGGGGCAATGGGAATATTCTCAGTCTTGATAGGTGTGGGCTGCATGTGTTAACATTTACCAAAACTCTCTCATCAGACTTTTCACTGGAGACTTTGGTTATGTGAATTAGCCTAAATTAGAAAAAAACGGAAAAAGGAAAAAAATCTCTGTCCACTTGAGAGTTCAATAAGCAAAATAAGCGATTAATGTCTATGAAGAAAAACAGAGCTGGGAAATCGTTTGCAATTTTTTAATTTTATTTTATTTTATCTTTTTATTTTGCTGTGCCTGTGGCTTTTGGAAGTTCCCGGCCCAGGGATGGAACCTGCTCTGCAGCAGTGACCCAAGTCACTGCAATGACCACCGCCAGATCCTTAACCCACTGGGCCAGGGAGAACTCCTTGTTTGCAACTTAAAATAGGGTGGTCAGACCTCGTGGAGTTGGTAGCATTTGAGCAAAGACTTACAGGCCCCAGGTGGTAAAAATCCTCAACAAAATATTAGAAAACCAAATTCAGCAGCATATTAAAAGGATTATATATCATGACTAAGTGGGATTTATCTCTGGAGGGCAAGGATGATTCAAACACACAAAAAAGGAGCAATGTAATACACATTAACAGAGGGCAGGAAAGAACCACGTGGTCATCCCAGCTGATGCAAAAGAAGTGGTTCGGAGAGACAGCAGTGAGTGATGACTTGAGGTGAGATCTTAATTCTCTGCTCAGGAATTGAACCTGGGCAGTCTGGATGAAAACCAGCAATCCTAGCCACTGGACTAGCTAAGGCTAAAAGCAGAACCGCCCTGATCTTGCCCCCTGTTGAAAGCAAGACTGTTTCCAGGAGGCAAAGACTGTAAAAAGTGTTAAAACATGGAGCTCCCATCATGCCTCAACGGAAACAAGTTGGACTAGGAACCATGAGGTTGCGGGTTCGATCCCTGGCCTTGCTCAGTGGGTTAAGGATCCGGTGTTGCTGTGAGCTGTGGTGTAGGTCGCAGACGCAGCTCGGATCCCGCGTTGCTGTGGCTGTGGCGAAGGCCGGCGGCTACAGCTCCTGTTGGACCCCCAGCCTGGGAACCTCCATATGCCGCGGGTGCGGCCCTAGATAAGGCAAAAAAGACCGGAAAAAAAAAAGAAGCGTGCCAGAGAGGTGATTTAAATCACTTACACGGGACAGTTCTTCCAGGTCTTTGTTTTCCTTTGGCCAGTTAATTTTCACAGCGGACCAGATCCAGGGCCCTCCTCCACCTGCGTGCACCTCTTTCGTCCAGGATGGATTGCAAAGCAAAGCATGATGGGAAGCTTATCTAGACTTATTAGGATCTGGCACCCCCTTCCCTTTCTGGTCTAGAGGGGTCTTTCTGAGCATGTGCAGCTGGGGATCTCCCTGACCCCAAGGATGGGAAGCATGTGACCTCTTGGTCTTTTCTCCAAGCAGGGCTCAGCCCCTCTTCTGATCCTGTCGTTCCCATTGTTTTACAAGTTCACAGAAGACAAGGACCAGTTATTCTCCTCGTGCCTCTTATTTCTATCTTGAAGTATAGATAGGTGGCTGGTTGTAAATGTTTATCCTGGAGCCCATCAACCTCCTCCCTCAAAAGCATTACACAAAATAAGGGAGATGTGGGGCCAGCTGTGCACACATAAGGGAAGAGCATCCCAGGCTGACGGTATAGCGAACGTACAGACCGAAAGCAGCAGACAGTGCAATGTGTTTGCAAAACATCGAGATTGTCTCTCTAGTGTGTTTGGAAAGTATCCTGTGAGGGGAGTTCCCGTTGTGGCTCAGCAGTCAACGAATCTGACTAAGCTCCATGAGGACGCCAGTTTGATCCCCAGCCTCGCTCAGTGGGTTAGGGATCCGGCGTTGCTGTGAGCTGTGGTGTAGGTCGCAGACGCGGCTCAGATCCTACGTTGCTGTGGCTGTGGTGTGGGCCGGTGGCTACAGCTCTGATTCGACGCTTGGCCTGGGAACCTCCATATGCCGTGGGTGTGGCCCTAAAAAGCCAAGAAAAAAAAAGAAAAGTATCCTCTGAAAGGGGGCCAGCCATAGGAGTGCAGGTCAGAGAAGGGGCTGGGCTGGATGGGATGGGAAGGGTGGCGGGGTGATGTTGGAGGGTTTCCAGCGGAGCAGTGACAGGTTCAGACTTCCCTTTTTTTTTTTTTTACAAAAAAGTATCAAATTTATTTCAACATCTAGTTTCATTTTTATTATTTATTTATTTATTTATTTAGCCTTATCTAGGGCCGCACCCGCGGCATGTGGAGGTTCCCAGGCTAGGGGTCTAACAGGAGCTGTAGCCGCCGGCCTTCGCCACAGCCACAGCAATGCGGGATCCGAGCCGCGTCTGCGACCTACACCACAGCTCACGGCAACGCCGGATCCTTAACCCACTGAGCAAGGCCAGGGATCGAACCCGCAACCTCACAGTTCCTAGTCGGATTCCTTAACCACTGAGCCACAAAGGGAACTCCTAGTTTCATTTTTAAATTAAAGCTATTGGACAATTTTCTGTAATTTAAAATTCATTATCAGAGGTGAGGAAAACATTAATGAGCTATTAATTACCAACAGCTAATGAAATTATTAAGCATGCATTTATAAAAGTCATGTTAAAAAGTTCCAGTTATACTATTTAATTAAAGGAAACAGCCTTTATAGCTCCTTCTCATTCAGACATAATTTTTCTTAGAAGTGACTTTTGAGTAGAGTAACACTATGATTTAAAGCTTGCAGTAAAAAGGCCAAACTTTGTAGTACTTGGAACCAGCTTATTGTCACTTGCGCTAAGTAGAAATGTGAAGCAGTTAAAGTGTCTGGTCAGGAGTTCCCATCCTGGCTCAGTGGTTAACAAACCCGACTAGCATCCATGAGGACTCAGATTCTATCCCTGACCTCGCTCAGTGAGTTAAGGATCTGCTCAGCGGATTAAGGATCCGGTGTTGCCATGACCTATGGTGTAGGTCACAGATGCAGCTCAGATCCCACATTGCTGTGGCTCTAGTGTAGGCTGGCAGCTGTGGGTCTGATTGGACCCCTAGCCTGGGAACCTCCATATGAAGCAGATGCGGCCCTAAAAAGCCAAAAAAAAAAAAAAAAAGACAGCATGGGGATTAATAGCCCAGGTCAAGCTGGCAAAGAAAAAAATGACTTCTTGCCCTTAGATTGTCTATCGTTACGGTTAAGCAAATATATTCATTTAGTGTTCAAGTCCGGCTAATGGCATGTTCAGACGTGTCCAGTTCTTTCCACGACCTCATTAGCACCTGCCTGAGAACTATCACATTCTTCAACTGGTGGTCTCCTTGTCTTCAGGCCAACCTCTCTCTGATACCTGCAGCCTAAAACTGTTTTCTAGAAATTATCTTGTGGCACAGCCAGTGAAGGGTCCAGTGTTGTCCCTGCAGCGGCCCGGTCGCTGCTGTGGCACAGGTTTGATCCCTGGCCGGGGAACTTCCACCATGCTACGGGCAAGGCCAAAAAAAAAAAGCAAAAAAAAAAAAAACCAAACAAACCCCAAAACCATTTTATAGCAATCCACTGACCCAGCAATGCCACTCCTGGGCATCTATCCAGAGGAAACCATGACTCGAAAAGACACATGTACTCCAGTGTTCATTGCAGCACTCTATGCAATAGCCAGGTCATGGAAACAACCTAAATGTCCATCAACAGAGGAATGGCTAAAGAAGATGTGGTACATATATACAATGGAATATTACTCAGCCATTAAAAGGAACGAATTACCAACATTTATAGCAACATGGATGGACTTAGAAATTATCATGCAAAGTGAAACCAGTCAGACAATTAGACAGCAACACCCAATGATACCGCTTACATGTGGAAACTAAAAAGACACAATGAACTTCTATGCAGAACAATGACTCACAGACTTTGGAAAACCTTTGGTTTTTCAAATAAGACAATCTGGAGGGTGGGGGGATGCACCGAGGGTTTGGGATGCAAATGCTATCAAATGACCTGTGATGATTTTTGTACACCTATAATTGAAATAAAATTCATTAAGCAAACAAACAAACAAATAAATAAATAAATAAAACTCAAATTTGATCCCCTCACTCCTTGCTGAGAACCTGATCTCCAGCCTCCACTCTGTGTCTTACCAATACTAACTCCACAGCTCTAATAATGATAATCACAGCATTTACGGACATGCCAGGAACAATGCTAAGCACTTTACGTTTGTCTCATTAACTCCTCCCGATACAGCATTATCATCATCATTACATCTGATTTATAGACCGGAAAACTGGTACTTAGTGTAGAGGAAGAAAATCTTTCCTTTACTCTTTTTTTTCCCTTCCTTTTCTGGACAGCCCCTGCGGCATATGGAAGTTCCCAGGCCAGGACTGAATCCCAGCTGCAGCTGTGACCTATGCCGCAGACTAGCCAGATCATTAACTGACCGTGTGGCAGCAAGAAGCCCTCTTCGTCCTTTTTTTTGCTGCACCAACGGTATGCACAATTCCAGGGCCAGGGATCCAACTTGTGCCACCTGGGCCGAGGCAGTGACAAGGCCGGATCCTTAACCCTTTGCACCACCAGGCAATTCCTCCTTTTCTCTCTTATGTTCAGTGTCTAGGACCTGCAAGATAAACTGACAAGAGGCAGATGAACAGAAGAAAAACAGAGTTTATATATGCGACCCATACACACAGGAGAATTCACTGATGAGTAAACACATAGGGAGTGGTTAAAAGTTTCTGCTTATAAGGAGTTCCTGTCGTGGCTCAGTGGTTAACGAATCTGACTAGCATCCATGAGGACGCAGGTTCGATCCCTGGCCTTGCTCATTGGGTTAAGGATCTGGCATTGTTGTGAGCTGTGGTGTAGGTCGCAGATGTGGCTTGGATCCTGCATTTGCTGTGACTGTGGCTGTGGTGTACGCTGGCTGCTGCAGCTCCCATTCGACCCCTAGCCTGGGAACTTCCATACGCCACGGGTGAGACCCTAAAGGGATAAAAGAAAAAAAAATCGTGCTTCTGAACCTTTGTAGGTATTGACTATTGATTAATCCTTTGTCAATCTAAAGAAGAAACAGAGGAGTTCCCTTGTGGCTCAGTAGGTTAAGGATCCAGTGTTGTCCCTGCAGCTGCTGGGGTTACTGCTGTGGCTGGAAGGTCCGCATGCCGCATACACAGCACCCTGCCCCCCCAAACAGAGAGATCCTCGCCCCCAGCCAACCTGAGGTTTATAACCCTGGAGAGAGTCTTTCAGAAAACTCTGAGGACTGTTCTCTTCATTAGAGGTCAAAAGCACACTTATATACATCTTTGAGACAAAGGATCTTTTGTCAAAACGACACATTGACATTTTGCATAAAGTTCCCCAGAGACACACAGTCCAGACCTACATGGACAAAGGGAGCAGCAGGTCACCACGACCCGTTACAGGATTAGGAAAAGAATGTTATCTTCTAAGGAGTCACATTGCTGGTGTCAGGAGGCAGAAATGATCTTTATGGCTGCGCAGACATTCCAGGCTTTGCGGAGGTCTGGTTAATGTATAATGCAGCTACACATTACACATTAAAGAGCGCCCTGTAGGGCAGGACATGTCTTCTGCTATGCTTAATTTTTCTTGTCCTGCCTTAAAAAAACATACAGTTCATTCCATCATAGAAGGAATGTGGAAGGAGAGAAAGGGAACTTATGGGAAGGACTTTTTAGAAAGATCCTTTAGGAGAATAGACAGGTGATACAATAGCCTTGGGACAATGGCTGTTTGGCTGTGACGTCCACTTCTCAAGTCCAAGATTAGAGTTGTTCTTGGAATTCTCTGGTGGTGAGGTGGGTTAAGGATCTGGAACTGTCACTGCAGCAGCTTGAGGTGCTGCTGTGACACAGGTTTGATCCCTGGCCGGGGAACTTCAACATGCTGCAGCTGCGGCTAAACCAAAAACTAAAAACTAAAGCAAGCAAACAAAAAGTTTAGAGTCATCCCTGGGGAGAGAGTTTATGATAATTGAGTTCTTTTTTATGTCTTTTGTCTTTTTAGGACCACACCCGTGGCATATGGAGGTTCCCAGGCTAGACGGATTCGTTTTCGCTGCGCCATAATGGGAACTCCGATAACTGAGTTCTTTCGGGAGACTGATTTAGGCAGATGAGGGATTTCTGAAACTCAGATCCCTTTTGTTCAAAGCAATTCCTGTGTCAGAGTGGGGTGTCCTGAACTCTTTCATCAAATAAGTTTAATAACGTGCCCAAGGTCATACGGTTAAGTATAATCCATAATTTGTCCAAAAAACCCTTGAATTTGAGAATGGGATAATTTTTTAAACTTGCACTTTTAAGAGTGTCTGGAAATGAGAACTGGCTTGTGTACAAAAATGTAGGCGGATAGTTAAAGGCACAAATCACAAGGTCAGATGATAGTTCAATTGTTATCAGACAGCTGATGGGTCTGCTCAGTGGCATATGGGTCGATTTTGATAAAATCGAGACAGTTCTTTCACTTAAAAAGAAAACATTTCGGGAGTTCCCGTTGTGGCGCAGTGGAAACAAATCCAAATAGTATCCATGAGGATGTGGGTTCGATTCTTGGCCTCTCCACACCATGGGTCAGGGATCTGGCATTGCTGTGAGATGTGGTGTAGGTCAGAGATAATGGCTTGGATCTGGCATAGCTGTGGCTGCGGTGTAGGCCGGCAGCTGTAGCTCCAATTCAACCCCTAGTCTGGGAACGTCCTTATGCCGCACCTGTGGCCTAAAAAGCAAAAAAAAAAATTTTAAATAAATAAATAAAAAGAAAACATTTTGGGAGATCCCGTTGTGGCGTGGCAGAAACAAATCTGGCTAGTATCCATGAGGTTGTGGGTTTGACCCCTGGCCTTGCTCAGTGGGTTAAGGATCTGGTGTTGCTGAGAGCTGTGGTGTAGGTCACAAACGCCGCTTGGATCCTGTGTTGCTATGGCTGTGGCGTAGGCCGGCAGCTGTAGCTCTGATTTGACCCCTAGCCTGGGAACTTCCATATGCTCCAGGTTTGGCCCTAAAAGGGAAAGAGAGAAAGAAAGAGAGAGACAAAAAGAAAGAAAGAAAGAAAGAGAGAGAAAGAAAGAAAGAAAGAAAGAAAGAAAGAAAGAAAGAAAGAAAGAAGGAAGGAAGGAAAGAAAGAAGGGAAGAAAGAAAAGAAAGAAAGAAAAACATTTCAACACCCAAAAATGGAAAAGAAAAAGAGAAAATCCAGGTTTGTATCTCAGGGTTTATAGTCTGTTTCTTTGGGCTTATCTTTAAGAAAGTAAAAGTCTTTTTCTGGACTATGGAATGGACGTTTCAGAAAAAACAATTTAAGCTGCACTATAGAGAACGGGATAGAGGCAGGCAGGATTGCAGAGAGACCAGTTACGGGAATTCAGGCAAGCAATCATAAAGTGGATCTAAGGCAATGGCAAGAGAGATGGAAAGAAGCAGACCGATTTAAAAACCATCACTGGGTTAGAATACAGAAGCTAGTTAAAAACACTTCTCTCTTTCTCTTTTTTTTTAACAGCCACACCTGCAGCATATGGAAGTTCCCAGCCAGGAGTAGAACTGGAGCTGCAGCTGCAGCCCTACATCACACACACCACACACACGGTAACACCCAACCCCAGCAGCATATGCTGCTTACACTGCGGCTTGCTGTAACGCAGGATCCTTAACCTACTGAGCCAGGGATGGAATCCCCATCCTCATGGGTACTAGCCGGGTTCTTAACCCGGCTGAGTCACAACAGAGACTCAAAAACAACACTTCCTAGACAAACCTATCTTGAACATCTATTAAGAATTACCAGCAAGATGGAGTTCCCTTCGTGGCTCAGTGGTTAACGAATCCGACTAAGAACCATGAGGTTGCAGGTTCGTATCCCTGGCCTTGCTCAGTGGGTTAAGGATCCGGCGTTGCCGTGAGCTGTGGCGAAGGCCGGCAGCTACAGCTCCTGTTAGACCCCTAGCCTGGGAACCTCCACATGCCGCAGGTGCGGCTCTAGATAAAAGGCAAAAAGACTAAAAAAAAAAAAAAAGAATTACCAGCAAGAAAATCAGAGTGCTATCGACATAAGTTCTAGTTGAGAAAATTAAAAATATTGTACATGTACGAATTTATAAAAGGGAGGACATTACACTATTAACCACAGTTGAACAAAAGCATCATTATTAAAGGTTTATTGAAGGTCTAATTTTGCTCACCACTCTATACCCAGTGTCTAGAAATGTGATTGGCATGAAGCAGATGCTCCAGGACTTCAAAGTGGATTTTTTAGAAATCAGTATTTGATGCTCCCCTGTTTCCCAACTGGGGTCTGAGAGCCCCGTGGTCTCGCACTTCCTGTCCCTTTAAGAAGCGCAAGCGAAAGGAGAAAAAGTGCTGCCTGAAAGGAGGGCGGAGCCGGGGGCGGGGGCGGGGCCGGGGCGGGGCGCAGGGCAGGTTGGAGTCTCGTGGGTGCTGGCTTGGCTGAGGGAGCTGAACTCGGTTTGCGGTCACAAAGGAGGCGCAGAAAGACACGACAGAGGCGAGTGACAGAGGTGCCCAGTGCTTAGCTTCCTAAGGCGGTGTTAGCACAGCCGGGTAAGGAGAAGAGAAGTGTCTGCCCTTTTAAGATTGACTCCGTCCTTGGAGGGAAATGCTACACTTTCGAGCCGTCTTCTTAACCCGTTCTTTCCTTACCAGTCATTCCACGTACCACGTCACGTGTCCATCACGTAATCACATATTCATAAGGGGCGCTGTTTCATTGGTGCTGGCGTGGGAGGGGGCGGCATCGGTCTGGAGGAAATGGTGTCCACAATCTCGTATTTGCTTTCTTTTTAAACCATAGGCTTGTGCGGTTCAAGGGCTGACCCTGTCGGTGCTAACAGGATTAGTCCAATGAGGTCAGGCTGTTATAGACCCTGGGATTCCAAAAGCATAAACGTGAGCTAATTTTATTAACACCCACTGGAGGTCTATCCTGAATTCACAAACTGTGGCCTGACAGGCATTTTGGCATTTTAATTAGTTGCCAGGGTTTAAAAGTGCGAGTTCATGTGTAAATATCTGGATTATCTTGAGCAATCGGGAGATCTGCGCACGTGTCCCTGGCTGGCAGCAGTTTGCGGCCCCTTTGGACTGTTTTGAAACTGTTTCCAGTTTGCCACAGCCCCTCTGTTAACTAACAACAGCCTGCATCATCCATTTATCACCAGTCTGGCCCCAGTAGGCATTTGAGCTTGAGGCTCCTACTCTAAATACTTGGGTGGATATAAGACTTTAAAATATTTATGCAGAAGAGATCACAACTGGCTGTATGATTTGTGTTTAAACTGCTTTCTCATTCCTACTTATTCTTATCAAGGTGTCTTTCTATATTAAGTCCAGTTTCAGTAAAGATGACTCCTCAGAGGTATTTACAGAAAGAGATTTGGGAGTTGATATTCTTTTATTACAATTGAATCTGTAGTTTTTGTTTTTGCTTTTTAGGGCTGCACCTGCGGCATATGGAAGTTCCCAGGCTAGGGGTCAAATCAGAGCTACAGCCGCAGCAACTCAGGATCCTAGCTGCGTCTGTGACCTACACCACAGCTCAGGGCAACACCTTATCCTTAACCCACAGAGTGAGGCCAGGGATCGAACCCTCATCCTCATGGGTCCTAGTCGGGTTCGTTAACACTGAGGCGTGAAGGGAACTCCTCTATGGTTTTTTACAAAAATATTTTTTAGGAAAAACCCTTGAATCTTGATTATATTGATGTTTTATGCTAGGGCTATCTTTATTGTGCAGTCAGTAGAATTTATCTGTACCCACAGTTAAAATTTGACAATCTGTACAACTCTTGGCTAGACTTCATAAAGGCAAGAACTGTGTTTGCCCTGTTAATTGGTCTATTCCACCAT
This sequence comes from Catagonus wagneri, assembly GCA_004024745.2. Classification (NCBI taxonomy): domain Eukaryota; kingdom Metazoa; phylum Chordata; class Mammalia; order Artiodactyla; family Tayassuidae; genus Catagonus; species Catagonus wagneri. Next base: position 12,831,741 of record PVHT021183646.1, read on the forward strand.
TGGAATCTAAACTTCCCGAAGATAGGGACTTTTATTTTGTTCAGAGTTGCCTGGCAAAGTGCCTGCTTAAAGGGAAGCGATTGATTGAATGTATGAAAGAACTTTAAAGGTATACCTTATTTTATGTCATAGGCATGTTCCTGAGGAGTCTCTCAAAATCAAAGGCTTGTATATTTGTTGTTTTAAATTATTAAAAGGATTCTGCTGTGAAAAGACATCTTTTAAAAGATTGGATTTTCCTTGGAGTTCCCATTGTGGCTCATAGGTTGAGAACCTGACTAGTATCCATGAGGATTCAGGGTCAGCCTCGTTCAGAGTGTTAAGGATCTGCTGTTGCCATGACCTGTGGTGTAGGCCCACAGCTGCAGCTCTGATTCAGTCCCTAGCCCGGGAACTTCTGTATGCCTCAGGTACGGTCATAAAAAGAAAGATAAACAAATAAGAAAAGATTGCATTTTCCGAAATTAATGCTTTCATCTAAAATGTACTTGTGCATCATCTGATACAGAGCCAGCACTACTATTTTCTCACTGTGTAGTAGCATTTGGAAGTGTCCGTGAGCCTTGGGATTTTTCAGTATTATTGAGTTAGAGGTCTAGAGATTCTAGCTGAGATCCATTTGGCCACCAGACCCTCATTCTTTCCCCACGAGCAGCAACCCTTATCAAGGAGAACACTGACAAACCTGTGCTTTGGGACAGGACTGATGGCTTTGTGCCCAGGCTGGAGAGCATTTGCAGTGTTTCCGCTTAACCGCTGTGGTGTCCTTCGGAAGGCTGTGAGCAGCACTGGTCTTGCCTGGATTCCCTGGGGCCACTGCCCCTGGAGAGGAACTGGAAGCTTCATGGACCCTGAGATGAAAGCTTTCCTGGAGGAGCACACTGAAGTCACCAGAAGTGGCAGCCTCACCCCTGAAATCCAGCTGCGGCTTTTGACTCCCAGATGCAAGTTCTGGTGGGAGAAAGCGGACTTGTGGCCCCATAGCGATCCTTACTGGGCCATCTACTGGCCTGGAGGCCAAGCCCTGTCCAGGTACGTCCCCAGAAGAAGCTAGAACATTTATGACTTCTCACCTCCTTTCTCTTCTCAGTCCTTTCCAACTCCACATTCTTCCTGTCCTCACAAAAAGACCAGAACAAAACCCCGGATTCTTCTGGTTGTCTTTAATCTAGAACGGTTTCGGAATAGTCTTGGGTTGCCTTTGTTGCATAGTTTTACCTTCTACTCCAGGCTTCTGGAAGTGTTTTCCCAAACATTGTTCTCTCCCCAAGAGAAGTCCTAGGTGAGCTGTCAAGACCCGGTGATGGGGAGTTCCCGTCGTGGCTGAACAGAAACGAGTCCGACTAGGAACCATGAGGTTGCGGGTTCGATCCCTGGCCTTGCTCAGCGGGTTAACGATCCGGCGTTGCCGTGAGCTGTGGTGTAGGTTGCAGACGCGGCTCGGATCCCGCGTTGCTGTGGCTGTGGCGAAGGCCGGCGGCTACAGCTCCTGTTAGACCCCTAGCCTGGGAACCTCCATATGCCATGGGTGCGGCCCTAAAAAGCACAACAATAGCAACAAAATGACTAGGTCCTCTCTCCACCACCTGTGCCCAGCTCTTAAGATGGACATTTTGTTTCACTCGGGTCAGGCCAAACTTTCCCACGCTGGATTAATTCTTATGCTGAATTCCACTATTTCTTTGTCCCATCAATCCAAAGAAAGATTTGGACACTGCTTACAGATCGTCTTTTGTCTCTCTTAGGTAATGTTTTCCCCTGTTCTGTCTAATTTAGGTATCTTTTGGATAATCCTGATATTGTCAGAGGAAGATCTGTGTTAGATATTGGGAGTGGATGTGGGGCCACAGCTATCGCTGCTAAGATGAGTGGAGCTTTCAGGATCTTGGCCAACGACATAGACCCTAGTAAGGATTTCATATTTAAAAATGTTTCAGACTCATCTTTTTTTAATTTTTTATTCTTTTGCTATTTTAGGGCTGCACCCATGGCGTATGGAGGTTCCCAGGCTAGGGGTCCAATCAGAGCTACAGCTACCAGCCACAGCAACTCGGGATCCAAGCTGCATCTGCTAGCTACACCACAGCTCAAGGCAATGCCATATTCCTGACCCACTGACGGAGGCCAGGGCTCGAACCCGCATCCTCATGGATCTTAGTCAGGTTCATTAACTGCTGAGCCATGAAGGGAACTCCAAGCTCATCTTTTTTTTTAAATTCCAAGATAAGTAACTACAGATGCCTCAACATCATAGCTCATTTCCATGTGTATTTTATAACCTGATATTGTGAACTTATTCAGTGGGAGGGGCATTATCTGTGGGAGTCCCAGGGGGCCTGAGTTGACCTTTTTTTTTTTTTTTTTTTGGCTTTTGTCATTTTAGGGCCGCACCCGCGGCATGTGGAGGTTCCTGGGCTAGGGGTCTAACAGGAGCTGTAGCCGCCGGCCTTCGCCACAGCCACAGTCACGCAGGATCCGAGCCGCGTCTGCAACCTTCACCATAGCTCACAGCAATGCCGGATCCTTAACCCACTGAGCAAGGCCACGGATCGAACCCGCAACCTCATGGTTCCTAGTTGGATTCGTTAACCACTGAGCCACGACTGGAACTTCCGACCTTTTTTTTTTTTTAACTATTTTTTAATCAAAGTTTAGTTGATTTAAAATGCTGTGCTAATTTCTGCTTAGAGCAGAGATTCAACTATATACATATTCTTTTTCATATTCTTTCCCATTATGGCTTATTCCCCGGGCACAGGAGGACTTGTATTTGTGACCGTCAGTTATCCCCCAAAGTGGTACCAAGCTGGGAGCACTTGCTGTCAATTCCTGGGCTAGGAACTTCCTGAAATACATAGGTATTTTGTCCCCCCCCCATAGTGAAAAGATGATTTATTATTTCATTATTATGTATATATATATATTTTTTAATGCCAGTGAGGCATTTTAATGCCAGAGGCATGTCTCTGTTTATGGTTGGGTCAGTCTAGATCGGCAATATGTAGGTAGTTTTTATCTTACCAAAACCCAAATGAAGAGGGTCCTGTGTCTTGGAGGGAGATTTTATTCCATTTGAACCCAAGTTAAGACAGGCTAGGTTTTAATTTTATCTGAGTTTCTTCTTTTTCCCCTTTCACTGAGGCTCCTTGAGGAACCTAGTTTTATACAGGAGTCTCGGTTCTAACTTGTCATCCTGCTCACGACGCCTAAGGCTTTTTCCCCTGCCTCCTGTACAGCTGTAACAGACCAACCTCTTTGTTATTGAGATCGGCAAATGTTCCTTAAAACCTCAGCATTTTGGGTATTTGGTATTATTTGTTTTGTTTTCAGGAAATTCATATATTTGAGAAGTGCAGGAAATTGGTTACGTTGGCTAATATTTTGGTCCTCTTTTTTTTTTAATTTAATTTTTTTTTTTTGTTTTTGTCTTTTTAGGGCTGCACCAGCAGCATATGGAGGTTCCCAGGCTAGGGATCTAATCGGAGCTATAGCTGCTGGCCTACGCCACAGCCACAGCAACACAGGATCCAAGCCATGTCTGCGACCTACACCACAGCTCACGGCAATGCCAGATCCTTAACCCACTGAATGAGGCCAGGGATTGAACCTGCGTCCTCGTCGATACTGGTCAAATTCATTTCCACTGAGCCGTGATGGGAACTCCTAGGCTTCTTTATCAAAAAAATAATGAAAACAGGAGTTCCTGTCGTGGCACAGCGGTTAATGAATCCAGCTGGGAACTGTGGAGTTGCGGGTTCGATCCCTGGCGTTGCTCAGTGGGTTAAGGATCCAGCATTGCTGTGAGCTGTGGTATGGGTCACAGACGCTGCTTGGATCCTGTGTTGCTGTGGCTGTGGTGTAGGCCAGCAGCCACAGCTCCGATTTGCCCCCTAGCCTGGAAACCTCCATAGGCTGCAGGTGCAGCCCTAAAAAGATTTAAAAAATAAAAGAGAGAAATTTTCTAAATTATTTAAATTAATCAGTAGGCAATGAAAACAGCCTAGCATATACTAATTCACTGTGTCATTTTTTCAAGTTGCAGGAGTGGCTATTACACTAAATTGTGAATTGAACCGACTGGATCCTTTTCCTGTTTTAACCAAAAACATTTTGGATTTGGAGCAAGGTAAGTGGGACCTTGTTTTGCTTGGAGATATGTTTTATGACGAAGACCTTGCAGATAGTCTTCATCAGTGGCTGAAGAATTGCTTTCAGGCCCATAGAACTCAAGTACTGATTGGTGACCCTGGACGACCCCAGTTCAGTGGACACCGCATTCAGCATCACCTCCTCAAAGTGGCAGAATACTCACTTCCAGAGCCTACTAGGCAGGAAAACAATGGACTGACAACAAGCGCGGTGTGGGATTTTCAGCCTTGAGTTGCTGAAGTACTTCCATATGGACATAGCAATGTTTGGGTTTAACCCTGAAAAGACTCTAGTTCAAAACAGTTTGTGTTAAATGGCAAGGCTTGTTGCCAAAATTTGAATGTTTAAACTTTGTCAGCCTTTGTCATATAACTTGTTCTGCATTAAGCCAAATATAGAAATCTCTATCTGTAATTTTTTTTCTAGTTTTACTGCTACAGGAATATAATTATTATTTTTGTCTTTTTTATCTTTTTAGGGCCGCACCCGTGGCATATGGAGGTCCCCAGGGGTCTAATCGGAGCTATAGCCACCGGCCTAAGCCACAGCCACAGCAACGCAGGATCCGAGCTGCATCTGCGACCTACACCACAGCTCACGGCAACGCCAGATCCTCAACTCATGGAGCGAGGCCAGGGATCAAACCCGCAATGTCATGGTTCCTAGTTGGATTCGTTTCCACTGAGCCACGACAGGAACTCCAAGAATATAATTATTGAAGGCAGTACTCAATAGGTAACCACATGTAATTTAAGTAGCAGAGAAGAATTAGATATTTTAGCAGGGTCTATTTCTATAGTTGAGGATAGCTAGGATGTATCTTTGAATTAAACAAAACACAAAATATAGAAGAAAACTATATTAAATTATCTGTAAAGATCAGTGATGCAGCTAGCATGGTACAGAGTACATGGGCCACTCTGTCACTGGATTTCTTTTTCTTTCTTTTTTTTTTTGCCTTTTGTCATTTTTTATGGCCGCACCCGCGGCATATGGAGGTTCCCAGGCTAGGGGTCTAATGAGAGCTGTAGCCGCCGGCCTTCGCCACAGCCACAGCAACGCAGGATCCGAGCCGCATCTGCGACCTACACCACAGCTCACGGCAACGCTGGATTGTTAACCCACTGAGCAAGGGCAGGGATCGAACCCGCAACCTCATGGTTCCTAGTCGGATTCGTTAACCACTGCACCACGACAGGAACTCCTGTCACTGGATTTCTAGTTGGGATTTGGGGCTAGTTAAGCCCTCAGAGCTTTCATTTCTTTACCTATAAAACAGTAATAAAATTTAATAAATGGCACCTCAAAGGGTTATTGTAATAAAAGAAAGTATAAAGCGCTTAATATAGGATTAGTGCATAATAAGGCTTCAATTAAGAAATGTAGGTAAAAATAAGGATTTTAGAATTTCCTACATACACAGTTCTGTGATACCTTATGATGTCTCTGTGTAGTTTACTAAGGTCAACTAGAAATTGGTTACATCACCACCGCGTGCGCCAGGTTGTCGGGATCTTATATATCAATAAGAACATCAGGTCATAAAGAGAAATAATATAAAGAAGAATGTGTGGCGTATACCACTATTTATGTAAAAAAGGTATGTATGTATCTACATATGAATGTATGTATAAAAGATATTTACCTGCGGTAAACATAGGCTTTTTTTTTTTTTTTTTTTATAGAAGAGGCAGGGGGATTTTTATTTTTAGCCTTGCACAAAAATACATTTACCTGGCAGCTCAAGCTCATGATAACTTGTTTCCAGTGTGTTCACAATTTTGATATGAAACGTGTGTATGTATGTGCATGCTGTGTTTTATTTATTTTTTTTTTCATATTAACAATGAATTTTATTTCAGTTATAGGTGTACAAAGATCGTAAGTCAATACGATAGATTTTGTGTCCCAAACCCACAGTGTATCTCCCCACCCCCCAGACTGTCTTATTTGAAAAACCAAGGTTTTCCAAAATCAATGAGTCATTGTCTGTTCTTCAAAGAAGTTCATTGTGTCTCTTTAGTTTCCACATGTAAGCGGTAGCATTGGGTGTTGCTGTCTAATTGTCTGACTGGTTCCACTTCGTATGATAATTTCTAGGTTCATCCATGTTGCTATAAATGTTATTCCGTTCCTTTTAATGGCTGAGTAATATTCCATTGTGTGTATGTACCACATCTTCCCTATCCACTCCTCTGTCGAT
>PVHT021183646.1:12839092-12866775 GCA_004024745.2 Catagonus wagneri
GAGATCCTCCAAGAATTGCAGTCAGGTTGCACCCAGATTCCTCTGGAGACTGCTTTTCCCTGGGACCCAGTGCACGTGAAAGTCTGTGTGTGCCTTTCAAGAGTGGGGTCTCTGTTTCCCCCAGTCCTGTGGAGCTCCTGCACACAAGCCCCGCTGGCCTTCAATGCCAGATGCTCCGAGGGCTCTTTCTCCCTGTGCCAGATCCCAAGGCGTGGGGTTTTGACGTGGGGCTCAGAACTCTCAGTCCTGTAGCTGAGTCTCTGTGATGCAGTTACTTTCCAGTCTATGGGGCTTCCCACCCAGGAGGCATGGGGTTGCTTCTATCGCATAATCGCCCCTCCTATCTCTTGATGTGATCTCCTCTTTGTCTTCTGGAGTAGAATATCTTTTTTGGAAGTTTACAGTCCATTTGGTTGAAGGCTGCTCGGCATTTGTTTGTAGTTTTGCTGTTTTTCAGGAGAGAAGTTGAGCTCCAGTCCTTCTATTCCACCATCTTAATCCAATCTCCCTCAACATAGGCTATCTTTGGAAAAAAACTGGTAACTGTTTTTCTCCTGAGAGGGTACCAGATGGCTAGTAGATGAGGATGGGAGGGAGACCTGGTTTTCACTTTGGGGTCTTGTAATTTTTTTCTTTTAGGGCCGCACTCACAGCATATGGAGGTTCCTAGGCCAGAGGTCAAATCAGAGCTGTAGCTGCTGGCCTACACCACAGCCACAGCCACAGCCACGCTAGATCTGATCCGTGCTTGTGACCTACGCCACAGCTCATGGCAATGCCGGATCCTTAACCCACTCAGCGAGGCCAGGGATCGAACCTGCAACCTCATGGTTCCTAGTCGAATTCGTTAACCACTGAGCCACGACGGGAACTCCCCTAATTTCAAATGTTTATAATCCTTTTTCTGTTATCCTCTCTTAATGATTCATGAGGAGGGTCCAAGAAGGCCTCTGAAATATCCAAATGATACTTAAAAATATTTTAAAATCATATATATATGTATATATATAAAACAGTGACCTTGAAATGACTTTGTAGCTTAAGAAACAGGTTTAAGACTCTTTACATTTAAAGAGATTATTGAGAAGTTCCCGTTGTAGCTCAGCAGTTACGAACCCAATTAGTATCCATAAGGATGTGGGTTTGATCCTTGTCCTCTCTACGTGGGTTAAGGATCTGATGTTGCTGTGAGCCGTGGTGTCACAGGTCACAGACGAGGCTTGGCTTGGATCCTGCGTTGCTGTGGCTGTGGTGCAGGCCAGCAGCTGCAGCTCCGATTTGACCCCTAGCCTGGGAACTTCTATATGTTCCCAAGTGCGGCCCTAAAAAAGATACAGCTGGATTAATTCCTAGCCTACTTTTAACCATTGCCTGTTTGTTGCCTCTGTTCTTTGTATTCTGCTTTTTCTGTCTTTTCTGGTTTTGAGCATTTTATATGTCTCTATCTTCTTTCTTTGCTTAGGATATCAATTATATTTATAAAAAAATTTTTTAGCAGTTGCCCCAGAATTTATAGTATATATTTACAACTAATCCAAGTCCACTTTTTCTTTTTCTTTCTTTTTTTTTTTTTGCTTCACGGCATGTGGTAGTTTTCAGGTCAGGGATGGAACCAGAGTTGCTGCAGTGACAGTGCTGGATCCTTAACTTGCTCTGCCACAAGGGAACTCCCAAGTCCACTTTCAAATTCTGCTGTACTACTGCATGATTTTCAGTTTGTTCAGCTTTTATCTTGTGAGGACAGAAGTGATGACTTCTGGTATATGTCAGACCAGAAACTGGAAGTATGGGTATTACTTCTACTTATTTTCTCCTTTATTTATTTTTTTCTATTCATTCAACAAATATTTGGGTGCTTATGATGTACCAGACACTGTTCTAGGCACTGGAGATACCACAGTGGAAAAAAAGGAGAAATAATTACTGTATTCATGAAGCTTACATACTCGGGTGAGAAGACAATAAATAAAAATAAAACATGTCAGATGGTGACAAATGGAAAGGGGAAAAACAGTTCAGAGAGGTAGGAAAGGGTGATGGGTAGGTAGGAGAAGGGTGGGGGACTGGAATTTTAAGCAGGGTGGTAAGAAATCGCTAATATAACTAGCAATAGAAAAAAAGATCAAGCTACAAACTGCTTTAGGACATTAAATCCTTTATAGTCATAAAAATCTGACACTACACATTTTTTTATTTGTTTCTTATTTGTTGGCCACGCCTGCAACATATGCAAAGTTTCCGGCCCAGGGATCAAGCCTGCCCACAGCAGCGACCCGAGCTGCTGCAGTGACAATGCCGGATCCTTAACCCACTTCAAGATCTAGATCTTGAAAACTAGTTTCTCCAAAAGAGGGAAAAAGTTGTTGATTTGTTTAGGTATTTCAGATTGAGTCTTTTTTTTTTCTTTTTAGGGCCGTACCTGTGGCATATGGAGGTTCCCAGGCTAGGAGTCTAACAGGAGCTGTAGCTGCCGGCCTACACCACAACCACAGCAACGCAGGATCCGAGCCACGTCTGCAACCTACACCACAGCTCACGGCAACAATGGATCCTTAACCCACTGAGCGAGGCCAGGGATCGAACCAGCAACCTTATGGTTCTTAGTCGGATTCATTAGCCACTGCACCAAGATGGGAACTCCCAGATTAAGTCTTATTAAATTTGTCTTTAGAAAAATTTTGTAGCCTTACCATTTCATACACACACACACACACACACACACACAGTGGTAATATATGCTTATATGGCTACAAACATATCACATTTGTAAGTCAGATGACAGTAAGGACAAGAAGTAGAGCTGAATGTGTAAATTCTTCCCTCTAAACATGTACAAGAGATGTGCCGTGCTGTGCCTTCCCTGTTACTACTAAGCTAATCAGCAACTCTTTTAAGAAAGTCCCACTGAGACAGGCTCACGGGACAGGGGATATAATGAATCTGAGTGTAGTTTAAGCACAATATACTTCAGAAGATTTTGTGATTATAGAGTAATGCATTTCATTTGAAAACTAAGTCCTGGGCTGTTTATTTCACTTTGTGAAACCAAAAGAGCTTCAGGATACAACCTCTGTGATATTTCACATTTACTCATTTTGATACATTCTTTTAACTTTTTTTTTTTTTTTTTTTTGCTTTTTAGGGACGCATATGGAGGTGGCATACGGAGGTTCCCAGGCTAGGGGTCCAATCAGAGCTACAGCCGCCGGCCTTGCCACAGCCACAGCAACGCGGGATCCGAGCCACGTCTGCAACCTATACCACAGCTCACGGCAACGCCGGATCCCCGACCCACTGCGCGAGGCCAGGGATCGAACCTGCATCCTCATGGATTCTAGTCAGATTTGTTTCCGCTGTGCCACAATGGGAACTCCCAAGAATTTTTTTAATTTTTGGCCCTGGCATGCATAAGTTCCCAGGCCAGGGATTGAACTCGTGCCACAGCAGTGACTGGAGCCACAGCAGTGACAATACTGGATCCTTCACCTGCTGAGTTACCAGGGAGTTCCCCATTCTTATATATTCTTGAATGCAGTTTTTAAGGAAGAAAGATTGTAGATGAATAGCACATATCTGGGAAAAGTAGCCGTAAAAATCAGTGCAATAAGTGAGCAGGTAAGGGCCCCACTAACAGTCATATACTGAATGGCGAAGATATATGATGTCCTGGATAATGACTTAAACTTATTGTGAATTCTTTGCTTCACTGAAATAATAAATTCTGTGACCAACTTACAGGCCTGGTGTTCGGCTTTGCTTTCGGCCAATGGGTATTTAAACACTTAGGAAGGTAGTAGTCAGAATATAGCCAGGAAGGTAATCATGCTTTCAGAAATAACTTTACTTCCATTTCTCCTGATGTTTACCCCTACTGGTAAATTTCTCTTGTAGCAGCTCTGCCATCTAGGTAGGAGAAGGAAATCTCCAGGGAAAACAAGTAATTTAAAACTTTGTTATTTAACAAACAAACACAGTATCCTCCCCAGAGGCATCTGAGGGCATGCTAGGATTACCATTTCAAGAACAACTGCCCTTCAAACAAACAGAAATAATAGCACTATTAACATGTTTAACAGCCTGCTTAACTTCGAAGCATAAATCATATTATTGGGAAGCCAATCTCTAAGACCGCTGTTTCCTGGGAAAGCAGTGGGAAGACCATGGCTCTGATAAGCTTCAATAAGCTTCAATACACAGTCCACGTTACTTGCTTTAGTTTGTTCGGTCCCACTAATTGCTCCAAGACTTCTCGTGAATGATCTACAAAAGAAAACAATGACAATACGTTAGTTCACAGGTATTTAATGTCTCCTCATGTATAAACTGAGCATGACGATAACTATCTCATATGGTTATTTAAAGGATGAAATGAGATATATATATATATATAAAGAATAGTACAAACTGAAAATACATTTAATGGTAATCATTTCTGTTATTAGTTGCAGGGCACATACAGTAATACTTTTAAAAAACAGTCATTTATTGTTTCCTCTGTAATTTCATCTTAATTTCAGCAATTAACAGGGTTAAACTTTCTCAGGGTCCTGGCGCAGGAAGCAGATGACACACTAAAGTAAGGTGTTTAAATAGGGTTTAATAAAGTTACTATTTACAAAGAGTGATTAAAGAAAGGATGATTGAGGAAACACCCTGGGAAGCTGTAACAGGCCCGAAAAGGTTAGGGGAGAGAGTAAATTATCAGAACAGAACAACCTGACCTGTAGATGGATATTTTTTTCTTCTTTTTTTTTTCTTTTTTGGCTGCCCCACGGCATATGGAGTTCCTGGGCCAGGAATCAGATCCAAGCTGCAGTTGTGACCTAAGCCACAGCTGCAGCAATGCCAGATGCATAATCCACTGTGCTGGGCTGGGGACTGAATCTGTGTCCCAGTGCTCCCAAGATGCCACTGATCCTGTTGTGCCACAGTGGGAACTCCAAGTTGGACATTTTTCCGTGTCATAGAATACTTTCATGAAACATGATTCTTCTTTCTTTTTAGAGCCACTCCTGTGGCAGGGTTTCCAGGAAGCTCTCCAGCTAGGGGTTGAATTGGGGCTGTACATGCAGGCCTACACCACAGTCACAGCCACGCCAGTGAGCTGCATCTGAACTGCGTCTGTGACCTACACCACAGCTCGTGGCCATGCTGGATCCTTAACCCACTGAGCGAGGCCAGGGATCGAATCCACATCCTCATGGATACTAGTCAGGTTTGTTACTGCTGAGCCACAACGGGAACTCCTAAAACACGATTTTTAATAGATAGCTATTACATGAATTTACGGTAATTTATTTTTTATTAAAGTATTATTGATTTACAGGAGGGCATGCTAGGATTACCACGAGTGAATGGTTACCACAATGAATTTCCACGTATAGCAAAGTGATTCAGATACATACACACACACTCTTTAAAAAAAAGTTCTTTTCCATTATGGTTCATCATAGGACACTGAATGAGTTCTCTGTGCTATACAGTAGGATCTTGTTGATTTTCCCATGTATTATAACTTATATCTGCTAACCTCAACCTCCCACTGTATCCCTCGCGCCAAACCTCTCCACCGAGGTAACCGTAAGACATTGTTCTCTGTCTGTGAGTCTGTTTCTGGTTCATAGATAGGTTGTGTATTTTTTTTTTTTTTTTTTTTGCTATGCCCATGGCTTGTGGAAGTTCCTGAGCCAGGGGTCAAACCCACGCACACCACAGCAGCGACCTAAGCCAATGAAGTGACAATGCCCGATCCTTAACCTGCTGTGCCACCAGGGAACTCCTGTGTCACATTTTGGATTCCACATATAAGTGATATCATATGGTATTTGTCTTTCTGATTTCCTTCACTTAGTATGAATTCATTGTAATTTAAACAATGTTATGGATACTTAAATGGTATTTCAGTTATTCAAAATGTATGGCAGTGATTTTAATATGGTTTACATATCCTTTGTGAAGTCAGTTTTATAATGTGTTTTTCTTTTTCTTTTCTTAATCTTCAAGGCCAGGGCTCAAACCTAGAACCTCATGGTTCCTAGTCGGATTTGCTTCCAATGCACCACGACGGGAACTCCTTTTTTTTTTTTAATGTCAGCACCCCCAGCATCTGAAAGCTCTCTAGGCCAGGGACTGAATCTGAGCTGCAGCTGTGACATACACAGCAGATGTGGCAGCCCCAGACCCTTTCGCCCCCGCTGCCCCAGGCCAGGGATCAAACCTGCACCTTCACAGTAACCCGGAGTCAAACTCCTAATCCACGTCACCATGGCGGGAACTCCTACAATGTCTTTTAATGCTTTAAGGTAAAAATACTGCTAAAATTTTATTAATTTAAAAATTACTCAGGGTGGGGGGATGCACTGGGGGTTTGGGATACAAAATCTATAAAATTGACTTGTGATGATTTATGTACACCTATAATTGAAATAAAATCCATTAAGAAAAAAAAAATTATTCAGGGAGTTCCTGTCATGGCCAGCAGTTAACGAACCCAACTAGCATCCATGAGGATGTGGGTTCAGTCCCTGGCCTCGATCACTGGGTTAAGGATCTAGCGTTGCCGTGAGCTGTGGTGTAGGTCACAGAGGCAGCTCGGATCCTGCATTACTGTGGCTCTGGTGTAGGCCGGCGGCTACAGCTCCAATTTGACCCCCTAGTCTGGGAACCTCCATATGCCATGGGGGCATCCCTAGAAAGACAGAAAAAAAAAAATTATTCAGGAAGTTCCTATAGTGGCTCAGTGGTTAATGAAGCCAACTAGTAACCATGAGGACCCAGGTTTGATCCCTGGCCTCACTCAGCAGGTTAAGGGTCTGGCGTTGCCGTGAGCTGTGGTGTAGGTCGCAGATGCAGCTTAGATCCTGCGTTGCTGTGGCTGCGGCGAAGGCTGGCAGCTGCAGCTCCAAGTCGACCCCTAGCCTGGGAACCTCCATATGCCTCGGGTATAGCTCTAAAAAGACAAGAAAAAAATTATTTGGGAGTTTAACTTGTTCCATAGATAAAACCTATGTTGTATGTATAACATATCTCTAACCCAGTCTGGGATCTAATTTAGTGCTTATTAGACTTAAAGATTTTACAGACTAGTAGAAAAAAAGTGGGCCCTACACAGGGCTACTAGATTTTATAGTAAGTAAAAAATAAGCCAAAACACTAAGGTTTAGCACAAGAAAGAGAACCAGAGAGTGTTTGGAAATAAGAAATTATAGTTGTGGGAGTTCCTGTCGTGGCTCAGTGGTTAACGAATCCTACTAGGAAACATGAGGTTGCGGGTTCGATCCCTGGCCTTGCTCAGTGGGTTAAGGATCCGGCGTTGCCGTGAGCTGTGGTGTAGGTCGCAGACGTGGCTCGGATCCCGTGTTGCTGTGGCTGTGGCGAAGGCCGGCGGCTACAGCTCCTGTTAGACCCCTAGCCTGGGAACCTCCATGTGCCGCGGGTGCAACCCTAGATAAGGCAAAAAGACAAAAAAAAAAAATTATAGTTGTGAAAATATTTACATCAGGGGCTCATTTTTGTGGGGGGTGGGGGGCTACACCTGCGGCATATGGAGGTTCCCAGGCTAGGGGTTGAAGTGGAGCTGCAGCTGGTGGCCTACACCACAGCCACAGCAACGTAGGATCTGAGACGCGTCTGAGACCTACACAACAGCAATGGCAATGCTGTATCCTTAACCCACTAAGCAAGGCCAGGGATCTAACACACATCTTCATGGATACTAGTCATGTTCATTACTACTGAGCCACAACAGGAACTCCAGGGGCTATTTTTTTTTTAAAGCAGCTAGAAATATAATACATGAAGCTTTCAATGTCATACAAATATTATCAGTTATTACAGAGGATGTCTATTATGTGAGAAATCTAGATTAAGGATAGGTTTCAAATAGGCTAAAAATGAAAGGATGAGAAAAAAAGCAAACAGCAATTATCACAAAGCTAAAGTGGTTATACTAATTAGAAGAAGGAGGAACATTTTCCATCTTACTCTATGAGGCCAGTATTACTTGACACCAAAACTATACAAATATACACACAGAAAACAATAGACCAATATCTTTGTGAACATGTACTCAAAAACCCTCAAGAAAACACAAGCAAACCAAAACTAGCAACACAGAAAAAGGATTATATGGCATGATCAACTGGGATTTATCTCAGGAATGCAAGGTTAGTTTAACGTCTGAAAATCAATTAGTGTAATACACTGTATTAGTTTCCTCTTGCTGCTGTAACAAATAACCACAACCTTAATGGCTTAAAACAACACAAATTTATTGCTGTACAGTTTTAGAGATCAGAATTATAAAATGGGTCTTACCTGGCTAAAAGCAGGCATTAGGAGGTTAGTATTCCTTTTAGAGGCTCTAGAGGAGAACCCACCTCTTGACTTTTCCTGCCTTTTTTTTTTTTTTTTTACGGCCACAGCTGTGGCCTATGGAAGTTCCCAGTCTAGGGGTCAAATTGGAGCTACAGTGGCCAGCCTACATCATAGCCACAGGAATGCCAGATCTGAGCTGTGTCTGCAACCTGCGCTACAGCTCTCAGATCCTTCACACACTGAGCAGGGCCAGGGATTAAACCCATATCCTCATGGATGCTAGTCGCGTTTGCTTCTGATGAGCCACAAGGGAAACTCCTTCTAGCTTCTCAAGGCTACCACATTCCGCACGTCCCTCTATGTTCAAAGTGAGCGACACTGGACAAAGTCTTTCTTGTGCTGCCACTTGTATGGGTCTCCTTTCTCTGTCTCTGCTTTTAAGGACCCTTATGATTACACTGCGCCCACCTGAATAATCTAGGGTAATCTCCCTATTTTAAGGTCAGTGTACTCACAGGTTCTGAGCATTAGAACGTAGACATCTTTGTTTTGTTTTTTTTGGCTGCCCCACAGCATATAATGTTCCTGGGGCAGGGATCAGATCCAAGCTGCAGTTGTGACCTATGCCACAGCTATGCCAATGCCAAATTCTTTTAACCCGCTGTGCTAGGCCGGGGTTTGAACTTGTGTCCCAGCACTGCAGAGATGCTACCGATGCCACTGCACCACAGCAGGAACTCTGAGAACATGGACATCTTTGGGTGGGGGCATTATTCTGCCTATGGCATGTACCATACAATAGACTACAGAACAAAAACGACATGATCATTTCAGCAGACACAGAAAAGGCAAGTGACAAAATCCAACATTCATAATAAAAACATTCAACACCCTAGAAACAACAGGGAACTTCCTCAACCTAGTAAAGGGCATCTATGAAAAACCCATGGCGAACATCATCCTTAATGGTGAGAGACTAGATATTTTCCTCCAAGATCAGGACTGAAGACAAGGATTTCTGCTCTTGCTGCTTGTACACAACACTGTACTGGAGGTTCCAGTCATGGCAATTAGGGAAGAAAAAGAAAAGTGTTCACGTTGGAAAGGAAAAAGTAAAACTCCTTTTTGTAGTTATATGATATATAGAATTTCCTAAGGAATCCACTAAAAATTAGAACTAATAAATGAGTTCAGCAAGATTGCAGGGCACAAGATCAATATATAAAACCCAATGTATTTCTATACATTGAACAATCCAAAAATAAAATTAAGAAAATAATTTCACTTATCATTAAAAAGAAAATACTTAGAAATAAACTTACAAAAGAAGTGAAAACTTATATTCTGAAAACTACAAAATGTTGAAAGAAATCAAAGATCTAATAAATGGAAGGACACCCATGTTCATAGATCAGAAGACTTACTATTAAGATTGTCAGTACTCCCAAACTGATCTGTAGATTCAATGCAATCCCTAGCAAAAGCCCAGCTAACTTCTTTAAAGAAATTGACAAGATGGGAGGTGTCTCTGCAGCAGTGGAGCAGGTTCGACCCCTGATCCGGGAACTTCTGTATGTAGTGGGTACGGCCAAAGGAGGAGAAAAAAAAAAAAAATGAGAAATTGACCAAATAATTCTAATTACTTACGTGAAAATTCCTGGGACCCAGAGGAGCCAGTACAGTTTTGAAAAAGAACAAAGTCAGAAACTTTGTGCCTCCTGATTTCACTTTAGCTGGTGTTTCTAGGAATTTTCCGGCATTTTTATTGGTTAAGAAGATGTCATTTTAAATATTGCATTTAAATATTTATTTCCTGACTCTATTTTTGTCACTGTTCTATAGGAATTTATTATTGCACATAAATAAAAAGACACTTTTCCCTCCAGTCATGAGCAGACAGCATATTTTTATGTAATTTAAAATGTTTGAGGCTAGGAGTTCCCATTGTGGTGCAGTGGAAACGAATCCGACTAGGAACCATGAGGTTGCAGGTTTGATCTCTGGCATTGCTCAGTGGGTTAACGATCCGGCGTTGCCATGAGCTGTGGTTTAGGTTGCAGACATGGCTTGGATCTGGCATTGCTGTGGCTCTGGCGTAGGCCAGCAGCAACAGCTCCAATTAGACCCCTAGCCTGGGAACCTCCATATGCCGCAGGTGCGGCTGTAAAAAAAAAAACACAAAAAGCCAAAAATAAAAAACTTTAAAAATTAAAAAATAAATAAATAAAATGTTTGAGGCTAGATGGCAATATTACATCACCCAAAAATCTATCTCCTCAAGCAGCTTTCTTTCCCATGAAAATACGGTGAACTTTGGGCAGTAAGTTTCAACTAAAGAAATACTCAATTTGAATATTTGAAGAACTATTTAAAGAGTTTATTATGCTGTAGAAGAAACTGTGGAGTCTCTAAGTAACAATTGCTTGCCTGAATACTTTTTAGAAAATGTAGAGGAGGAAAAAGAATTTTCTCTTTACCCAAGTTCTTGGCTAACATTGATTGTAACCAAAGACAGATTAACAAGAGAAAAACAAAAGCTTATCAACAAGTGTACCCCCTGTATACAAAGGAGACACCAGGAAAAATCAGTAAATTCCCTGAGGTGTCCCCAAGCCACCGCCTTAAATACTATGTTTAGCTAAAGACAAAAGAAAGATGTTGGGGTTACGGGGAGACTGGTTATGGGAGTTACCAGGAAAAGCATGGTAAACAAGGGTGGTGAAACCAAGCAAGACCTTACTAGGCCCTCCTGCGGAGAAGTCCCTTCACGTCCCCCATTTCTTGTTTGCGGAAAAAGCCTTCTTCTCCTAGGCCCAACTTCCAAAGACTAGACTCGAACAGTTAATGATTAGAGAAGTAGAAAATGCAGAAACACAGGAAAGCAGCCGAGCAAGAAAAGGAATAATAGCTTGAAAAACAGAGTCACAGGACTCCTCGTGCCTCCCGAAGGGGACAGAGATAACAACCTGAGGCTTATCTTTTGAGTCTTTCTGCAGAAACTGAGGCGCCCCCACGCGGTGGAAGATGCTGACTACTTGCTGACCACCAGCATGTAGATCCCGCCCTGGCTGGAACCAGAAGACTGATAATTAAGATTTCCAAAACAGCACCCTGTTACTTTCCCACCGACCAGCCCGAAAAATGTCCAGGAGCTGATCACGCACGCTGTGACCCTCGTCCTTGATGCCTTTAAAAACCCCTGCCTGAGCAGCCATCAGGCCTTTCGGGCGTGAGCTGTCCATTCTCCTCGTGCACCTTCCTTCACCGCAACCCGGTGTCAGTAGATTGGCTTTGCTGACTGAAATCAGTTTGGTAAGAGTAAGATTTGCTATGAAGTTGGTGCCTTCTCCACGGACAAGATTCTGATTTAGTCATCCTTCTCTTCTTGGTACAGAGAGGGAGACACGTTACATGTTACGGGCGAAAAGCTTATCTTACGAAAAGGTAACTTCTACCCTGTTTTCTGAGCTTCTCCAGGTCTGCTGTTTCTTGAAAATAATTAGCTTAAAATAATCCTTATGCCAAAAAAGGCATATTTCGGGGTGGCTTATTCTGTCACTTGTCAAAACACAGACTCTCAGGACTGAAAAAAACTCAAAATGTCATTTATTTTTTACGTATTTTTTTTGTCTTTTTGCCTTTTTCTCGGGTCACACTCATGGCATATGGAGGTTCCCAGGCTAGGTGTCTAACGGGAGCTGTAGCTGCCGGCCTACACCACAGCCACAGCAACGCGGGATCTGAACCCCGTCTGCAACCTACACCACAGCTCACGGCAACGCCGGATCCTTAACCCACTGAGCAAGGCCAGGGATCGAACCTGCAACCTCATGGTTCCTAGTCGGATTTGTTAACCGCTGAGCCACAATGGGAACTCCTCAAAAGGTCATTTATACCAATCACACTGCTGATGCTTGATGCTACTTTCCCTGGTTCCTTTCCTTCCCTACTAATAGTCAAGCCATTTGACAGCAAAGGTTTAGGAACTTGCTCTAATGGGGAAAGAAGTTGAGATTGCAAATTAGGGACTGACGTTTCTTACTTCTAGTTCTGAAACCAGCCAGGGCCCCTTGGGCTTCTGGGTACACAAACCTTTCTGTGTCCCCATTTCTTGTTTTTAGGGAATAAACTTCAGCCTCCATGACCTTCCAAAGGGCAGGTTCAAACTGCTGCTCATCAGGGAAGTGAGGGGAATGCAAAGACCAGGAAGGAACAGTCAAGAGACAATAGTGCAGCCTTGGGGCGGGGTCCTGGTCCCTCCTCAAGGAATATAGCTGACAGTATCTTTGAATTCTTCAGCAGAACTAAAACCCCCGACAAGTGGAAGATGTTAATGAAGCACCCCTTATTCCAGAAAGAAGACCACCAGACCAGAACACCGGCTTTGAAAACAATGCAAGCTTGCCTCTACCCTGATCCTTATCTGAAGCCCTATTTTTCACTCCCCAAACTATAAAACCACCTCCTGGTCTCTCCCAAGGCGGGGACACAGTCTTTGAGACATTAGCCTGCTGCGACCCTCCTTTGCCTGGCAAAGTAATAAAGCTACTTTTTTTCTCCTGCACCCAAAACTCTGTCTCCGCATTTCTATTCGGCACTGGTGAGCAAAGGCCCAGTTCTGGCAACAGTTCTACTGTTAACTGTTTTTAAGATCTGGGGCAAGTCACCTAAATTCATTTTATCTCTGTTCCATTATCTTTAAAACAAGAGAGCTATGTAGATGATTTCTATGGAATCTTACCATTTCTCTAAAAATCTATGACTCATATAGGTGAAGACCCCCCCCCCCTTTTTTTCGGTCTTTTCTAGGGCTGCACCCGCGGCATATGGAGGTTCCCAGGCTAGGGGTCTAATCGGAGCTGCAGCTGCCAGCCTACACCACAGTCACAGCAATGCAGGATCCAATGCGCGACTGCAATCTACACCACAGCTCACGGCAATGCTGGATCCTTAACCCACTGAGCGAGACCAGGGATCAAACCCGCAACCTCATGATTCGGAGTCGGATTCGTTTCCGCTGTGCCACAATGGGAACTTCTGGAGACCGCTCTTAGAAAATGGGAGCTTTTCGACCCCCAAGGGAAAAAAAAAAAACTTTGGGTAATATGTTAACACTATTTTTTTAAAAATGATCAAGGAAAATGTAATTTAGACATTTTTACAGAATACACAGTGGGGAAAAAAAAAGTGAGGCTGGGCACATTTTTGCAAACAATGATCAAGGTTCCAATGCTTCATTATAGTGTCTGGCATAAAGAAGTTCTGTCATGCTGGATTAGCAATGGATGAATAAACAGCAATGAGAAATAGAATAATATAGAATTTAGAAAATGAAAAATATGAAATAAAAAAAGTAGTTGTCCTTGAAGCACGGGATCAGCTTTAATGACAGACAAACCCTGACGCAAACCACTTGACCCTTTGTGGTAAATCTTTTTTTTTTTGTCTTTTTGTCCTTTCATGGCCGCACCCGCGGCATATGGAGGTTCCCAGGCTAGGGGTCTAACAGGAGCTGTAGCCGCTGGCCTTCACCACAGCCACAGCAACACGGGATCCGAGCCGCATCTGCAGCCTACACCACAGCTCACGGCAATGCCGGATCCTTAACCCACTGAGCAAGGCCAGGGATCGAACCCGCAACCTCATAGTTCCTAATCGGATTTGTCAACCACTGTGCCACGATGGGAACTCCAGTGGTAAATCTTGACATATTTATTATCCAGGAATCTAAGTAAAGAACTTGCTTGTACACGACACTGTAAATCAACTATACATTTTATTTTATTTTTTGTATTTGAGGGCCGCACCCATTGCATACGGAAGTTCCCAGGCTAGGGGCTGAGTCAGAGCTGTAGCTGCTGGCCTACGCCACAGCCACAGCCACAGCCACAGCCACAGCAACACCAAATCCAAGCCGCACCTGCGACCTACACAGAAGCTCACGGCAACACTGGATCCTTAACCCACTGAGCGAGGCCAGGGATCAAACCTGCAACCTCATGGTTCCTAGTCAGATTTGTTTCTGCTGAGCCATGATGGAAACTCCCAACTATACTTTAATTACAAAAAAATACGTTAAAAAAGAAAAAACTTGCTTGTAAAATAATCAAGCTGAAACAAATCCTCAGATATCACTAAAATTGGAGTCAATTCAATCAAAAGTGGGAGATTTCCTGTTGGGTTTTCCTGCCTTTCAATGTAAACACAAAGACTTTACTGCTGTCTAATTGCTTTGCTGCCCTTCTAAAATCTGAAACTCCATGCCTGTGAATACTGCGAAACGTGCTTAGATAATGCTTAGAAACTGTAATGCATGTCCATCGCAGGAGATTAACAAACCTGGGTTGAAACTACTGAGTTGAAGTTACTTAAAATCAATGCAGACATAATTGAATTTAAAATAATTTAATATGTTTAAAAATTCTCTTCCTGTCTCCATAATGTCTATGATTTACACTATTTTATTTAACTAATTTACTTTCATTTTTGGCTGACCCTCAGTACATGGAGTTTCCTGGCTGAGGATCAGATCTGAGCCGCAGCTGCAACACCAGATCCTTTATCCTACTGTGCCTGGCTGGGGATGGAACTAACTTGTGTCCTGGTGCTGCAGAGACGTGCTGATCCCGTTGTGCCACAGTGGGAACTCTTACAATATTTTAAATAGCAGCTTAGTGTTTTGTCTTTTCTGAAGAAACAAAATCAAAGTGCTTCTTTTTTTTTTCTTTTTTAGGGCCGCACCTGTGGCATATGGAAGTTCCCAGGCTAGGGGTCGAATCAGAGCTACAGCTGCTGGTCTACAGTACAGCCACAGCTATGCCAGATCCAAGCCATATCTCTGACCTACACCACAGCTCATGGCAATGCCGGATCCCTGACCCACGGCGCAAGGCCATGGATCGAACCCACATCCTCATGGATACTAGTCGGATTCGTTTCTGCTGCACCACAGCGGGAACTCCAGAGTACTTCTAACAGTTTTAAGCCCTAATTTATAATGTGGAGTTTTGTTTATAGTCTGACTGTAATGTTAAGAAATTTTATGAAAGTTTAGAAACACAGTGGAGAAGATAAACCTATTAATTCAGGGAATCTGATGGGTAACCTCAGTGGATAATGCCAATTTGGGGATCAGGTTGCTTTGAGGATAACATAATATTAGAACTGCACAAACATATGTATATAATCCATTTTTATACAATATAAATCATACTGTCTTACCTAATCAGATGTGTGCAATCACATGAATACATAAAGAGGAGACATATAAGATGTCATGAAAGAAGAAAGAACTTTCATTTATCAGGCCCCCCAAAAAGCATCTGTTGTCTTTAGAAAAATAAGAAATGAAAAAATAAATATGACTATATGAGCCCACTTTATTCTTTCAACGATGGTAGCAAAAATATGCAATGGTAGTGAAACCGATCAAGGCCTCATGGGGCTCCTGGGCACCCAATCCTTTCTGTGTCCAGCATTTCTTGTTTTTAGGAAATGGGCCTCATTCAGCCTCCATGACCTTCCCTAAGTGCCAAGGGGCAGGTTTAGACAGTTGCTGTTTCAGGGAAGGGAGGGGACGCAGAGACAAGCAGGGACCATCAACAATAGTACAGCCTTGGGCCAGGATCCTGGTTCCCCCCGAAGGGAATGCATTGTAATGAAGTAGGCATCTCAGACACCTAAGAGAAAAGTTAAATTCCTTATGCTTCTTTTAGAAATGAATGCTTTAAAACTGAACAGCTTGGAGCGCTTCCTTGTGTTTCTCCCTCCTTGGATTGCACCCTAAACACAATCACCTGTAAGCTAAAGATTAGGCACCCTGAACACAACTGCCTGTGGGTTAAAGATTTTTAAGCACAGGAGTTCCCCTCGTGGCTCAGTGGTTAACGAATCCAACTAGGAACCATGAGGTTGCAGGTTCGATCCCTGGCCTTGCTCAGTGGGTTAAGGATCCGGCGTTGCGTGAGCTGTAGTGTAGGTTACAGACGCAGCTCAGATCCCACGTTGCTGTGGCTGTGGTGTAGGCCGGTGGCTACAGGTCCTGTTAGACCCCTAGCCTGGGAACCTCCATATGCCATGAGTGAGGCCCTAGAAAAGACAAAAAAAAAAAAAAGTTTTAAGCACAAGATGTCTTTCAGGAACTTTCCTAGTTTCTCTCTTTTTTTAGTTAAATTTCCTAATACTAATTTTTATTTATTTTTCCCCATTAATGAATTTTATTACAATTATAGGTGTATAAAAATTCATCACAACTCAATTTTACAGCATGTCCATCCCAAACCCTCAGTGCATCCCCCAACCCCCCAACTTGTCTCATTTGGAAATCATAGGTTTTCCAAAGTCTGTGAGTCATTGTCTGTTCTGCAAACAAGTTCATTGTGTCCTTTTTGTAGTTTCCACATGTAAGCGGTAGCCTAGTTTCTTTTTCTTTCCTTTTTGTCTCTCTCTTTTTTTTTTTTTTTTTGCTTTCTAGGGCCGCACCTGTGGCATATGGAGGTTCTCAGGCTAGGGGTCCAGTTGGAGCTACAGCTGCCGGCCTACAGCACAACCACAGAAATGCAGGATTTGAGCCACTTCTGCCATCTACACCACAGCTCACAGCAATGCCAGATCCTTAACCCACGGAGCAAGGCCAGGGATTGAATCGGCAACCTCATGGTTCCTAGTCAGATTTGTTTCCACTGTGTCATGACAGGAACTCCAGCTTTCCTAGTTTCTGATCTCTGATCAATATGCCCTTTTCGTAAGTATTGTTGTTCTAGGCACTAACTCAGAAGACTACCACCAGCACCACGCCGAGATCTCCAGCTTTGATGACTAAGATTCCCCCAAAGAAAGAAGAATGAGTGTCTGCGACAACCCAGATTCTTATCTGAAACCCTGTTTTCCTCCTTTTAGACTATAAAACTCCCTGTAGTTCTTCTCCAAAGGAGGGCACAGTTTTTAAGGCATTAGCCAGCGGTGGCCTCCTTTGCCTGGCAATGCAATAAAAGATATTTTTTCCTCCTTCACCCAAAATTCTGTCTCAGTGTTTCTATTCAGCATCCCAGGATAGAGGCCAAATTTCGGCAACAGTAGCAGAGGAGGAGAGGAGAGGGGGAAGAGTAGAAATGATCTGAGTAGTTGAAAAACTTCAACTTTTCTCTCTCTCTCTTTTTTTTTTTTGCCTTTTCTAGGGCGCACATGTGGGGCATGTGGAGGTTCCCAGGCTAGGGGCTGAATAGGAGCTGTAGCCGCCGGCCTACACCACAGCCACAGCAAAGGGGGATCCAAGCTGCGTCTGCGACCTACACCACAGCTCATGGCAATGCTGGATCCTTAACCCACTGAGTGAGACCAGGGATCAAACCCACAACCTCATGGTTCCTAGTCAGATTCATTAACAAATGCGCCACGACGGGAACTCAACTTTTTTCTCTTTAAGAAACTTCCTTTGGAGTTCCCGTTGTAGCTCAGGGGTAACAAACCCAATTTGTATTCGATCCCTGGTCTTGTGGGTTCGATCCCTGGCCTTGCTCAGTGGGCTAAGTATCTGGCATTGCTGTGAGCCGTGGTACAGGTCACAGACAGACCTCGGATCCCACATTGCTGTGGCTGTGCTGCAGGCTGGCAGCTGTAGCTCCGATTCAGCCCCTAGCCTGGGACTGTCCATATGCTGTGGGCGCGGCCTTTAAAAAAAAAAAAAAGAAAACTTCGTTGATAAAAGCCACTGTGTATGAACTCTTGAATTATTACCAAGTCTCCCAATTTTATGGCTAATAATTGTACCTAAGGGAAAGCTGAGGTCCACCAAAGTTATTAGTGTTTTGGAGAGATGACAGGAGGCTGGATATTGATGCTCATTCCAGTATATCTTGCGATATTTACTCAATCTTAGTACTATTATTAAAAACTGTGTCACAATGGGAAATAACATTTCAATACCTCACTTTCCTATTCCGTAAAGCAGTGATCAAAAAGTAATATATAAATTATCCTGTGTTTTAAAAAAAATGGGAAATGCTTGTGTGCGGGAGCAAAACTTGCTACCCCAAAATGTCTTCTTGGCATGAGGGTTACTTCAAGTGGAAAACAATCGAGGCTCAAAAGACTCCAGAAAAAACGCTGACCTTCCCCCTTACAGCCTGAAGAAGTACAGATTGAGGGCCTCCCCCCACAGAGCTATCCCAGAAACTGCCTGCCAGGGGAAGTAAATTTGTGTCTCTGCGTTGCCCAGCAAATATTCGTTTACCAAACAACATGTGCTTTTTCTTTTTCATGTGAATTGCCTTCCTCCCCTGAAGTCCCAAACCCCTACCCCCAACATTCTCTTCAGTCTTTATTTTACTTTATTTTATTTTTTGTCTTTTTAGGGCCACACCCGTGGCATATGGAGATTTCCAGGCTAGGGGTCGAATTGGAGCTACAGCTGCCGGCCTACACCACAGCCACAGCAACGTCAGATATGAGCCATGTGTGAGACCTACACCACAGCTCACGGCAACGCCGGATCCTTAACCACTGAGCAAGGCCAGGGATCAAACCCACAACCTCATGGTTCCTAGTCAGATTTGTTTCCACTGTACCACGACGGGAACTCCCTCTCATGTATTAAATTAATACATGTTATTAAACTTTGTTTGATTTTCACCTGTTAATCTGCCTCATGTCAATTTAATCTTAGACCAGCCAGAAGAACCTAGAAGGGTAGAGGAAAATTTCTAACCTCCTGTCATTTGGATTAAAAAAGTTGTTTCTTAGCTATGGTATTTCTCAGAGCCATTGAGAAATTTATATTCATTATAGTGCTGTGTTGCATTTTCCAAAATTTTGGAGATATAAACATATTTTGTTTTATGCTATGCTCTTGATGTCTTCTAGGTACCAGCATGTAACTACAGCTAGACTGGGGGCTCTGGGGCAGATAAATGAAAATTAAATGACCACAAGGGGGCAGTAGCACACAACAAGCTTTACTTGGGCAGCACTGATAGGTTTGCAGGAAGGGGAGTCCCTCACAACTGGATTTCAAAGGGCAAGACCTTCCAAAGGGTGTGTGTGTGTGTGTGTGTGTGTAAGTGTGAGTAAGGTAAGGGAACTCCTTATGTTGGTAAATTTAGTACTTTGAGTCATTATGTGGATGTGAAAAGATTTAGTGGGATGAAGCTTTCTTAGTGTCTATAATCGTAACAGGCAGGCATTTATTTCCCTTGAATTCACCAACTGATTAATATATTTTTGTTACTAGTGAGCTCAATAATTATATAATATATCTTCCCTTTTTTTTTTTTTTTTTTGTCTTTTCAGGGCCTCACCCGCGGCATGTGGAGGTTCCCAGGCTAGGGGTCTAACAGGAGCTGTAGCCGCCGGCCTTCGCCACAGCCACAGCAACGCGGGATCCGAGCCGCGTCTGCAACCTACACCACAGCTCACGGCAACACCGGATCCTTAACCCACTGAGTGAGCCCAGGGATCGAACTCACAACTTCATGGTTCCTAGTCGGATTCGTTAATCACTGAGCCACGATGGGAACTCCAAAAGTTTTCTTCTTTAAAAATCATATTACTCACTGCAACATATTTTCCAGACATGAAAACTGGTATTTGTTAGTCATTTCTATATTAATACAAGCACCTATAAGCATTTTAATTTTGGTCTTGCTATACTCAAATTTTAAGTTTTTGGTCTACCTTCTAAAATTTCTTTATAGGGTCTTTGATAATTGTTCTAAGCAGTTTGTCTAAGAATAAGTTTTTCTGGTTGACTGTGAACAGTCTGTCTTGACTTCTATTAAAATAGAGATGCAACACTGTAAATCAAGTATGCTTCAATTAAAAAATAAATTAAAAAAAAATAGAGGGAAAATGACATTTCCAAATTGTAACCAGAAAAGATAAAGTAAAATTAGCAAAGGTTGAGTTTATATGTCATGTAGCTCAGTTATCCTGAGACAAATATAACAGAACATAAAAATGGAACTATTTCTGTTAAGGTTCCAGGACTGGAGGTACAAGCTACTCTCTCATTCTAAAATGAGATACCAGACCACCTATATATGACTTGCAAATGCTTGGCTGAAAATTGATTTTGGAATCCATGCTGCCTCATACATTCAAAGATACTAAAGTGAAGGAGTTCCCGTCATTGCTCAGTGGAAACCAACATGACTAGTATCCATGAGGATGCAGGTTTGATCGCTGGCCTTACTCGGTGGGTTAAGGATCCAGTGTTGCCACAAGCTGCAGTCTAGGTATGGATGTGGCTCAGGTCTGGCATTGCTGTGGCTGTGGTGTAGGCCGGCAGCTGTAACCCCGATTCGACCACTAGCCTGGGAACTTCCATATGCTGCAAGCGCAGCCCTAAAAAAGACAAAAAACAAACAAACAAATAAACAAAATAACACCCCCGGCAGATAGGAGATATATGCAACGATAAGGGGAGTGGTAGAGAGTGGCCTCTGAAGGAGCTCAAAAGTGCCCTACTTTTGGGAGAGCACAGATTGGGATCAGCTCACTCACAAAAGCCCAGGGTGCTGACACTCTACCTCAGTAGTAGCGGTCAGGTAAGACTTTTCTTTCTCTCACTTCTCCTCCTTGCTCACCGCAGTCCTACTCTGTACTGACCATGGAGCGTAAGCAGGGAAAGGAAGAGGGGAAGCATGAGGTGGTAAAACAGAGAAACTAACAATGACCCCTTATCCACAGCAGGCTCCCTACCTAAGGCAAAGTTGAGCTGACTGGAGGAGCAAAAGCTTTAATTTGAATTTGTCTGGAATATTACATGAATCCAAGACATTTTAATTACTGAAATGAGAGTGAGTTTTAATGATATGAAATGATAAGACTTTTTTAACTATCTGAGAATGATAAGAAAAGCCAATGGCACATGTCTGAGGCTTTGGGGAAAATAGCTCCTTTAGAGCAGATCTGTAACTAAAATAGTGCGAGGAAAATGGAGTCGCTATTTTGCGTAACACTTTCTTGTTCAATGTATTGATTACATGTATGCATAGCTCGGTGGGTAGATTTACACACTTTTTTTTTTTTGTCTTTTTAGGGCCACAGTGTGGCATATGGAGGTTCCCAGGCTAGGAGTCAAATTGGAGCTGCAGCTGCTGGCCTATGCCACAGCCACAGCCACAGCCACGCAGGATCCGAGCCGAGTCTGCGACCACAGCTCACAGCAACACTGGATTCTTAAACCACTGAGTATAAGGTCAGGGATCTAACCCGGACCACAGTGGGTTTGTTAACTGCTGACCGCCGTGGGAACACCCCGAATTCACACACTTTTAATTGGTATTCTGAAAAGATCTATTAGCAAAGGTTGCTGTTACTACATTTCACATATTGTGGTCTCCTCCACCTTACGATATAGCCTACTCACTAGAATATAATTTTCTGCGTTGTTTTATGACCAGAGAACCTCTGGCTGTCTTCTCACAACCCCCACAACGGTGCTCACGTGTACCAGTTTGCTGCACGCTGGTCAGTCCCATGAATTTTTCCGGTTCTAAATTATTGGTTTTTAATTGTGATGATCAAATTTTTGTGTGTGTGTTTTTGCCTTATCTAGGGCTGCACCCGCGGCATATGGAGGTTCCCAGGCTATGGGTTGAATCAGAGCTGCAGCTGCCAGCCTACACCACAGCCACAGCAACACGGGATCCAAGCCGCGTCTGCAACCTACACCACAGCTCATGGCAACGCCGGATCCTTAACCCACTGAGCAAGGCCAGGGATCGAACCCGCAACCTCACGGTTCTTAGTCGGATTCGTTAACCACTGAGCCACGACGGGAACTCCGTGATGATCAATTTTTAATGGGTAAAATCATTCACATGATACAAAACTTCAAAAGGCACAAAAGGGTACATATCGTGAAGGTTTTTTCCTACTCTCTTACATCTCTACAATATTCCCTAGAGGAACCCACTGTTCACAGTTTCTAATGTCTCTTTGGGCTTTAGTGTTCTGAGAAACGTCTGCTTAAAATAAGATGTCACTTATTTTATAGATGTCACTGATAACCAAATATAACCCTTTATAGGCTTGGTCTATATTGGCAGTCCAAATACAGGAAAAACAGAAGCTGTCAAAAGCACTTCTAGGATAGTAGCTACTAGACTGTAATGAAGAAAACGAGCTGGAAGGGCTGGGCCTAAATACGGATTTACAGAAAGATCCAGGTTATACTGTGGTATGGGACCCGCTCGCTGCAGGGTAGTGTGAAAGAGGTATCATGGCTCTTACACAAGCCCAAGGGCCTGCGACTGCTTCATTCTCCTTCAGTGAGCTGCCACTTTAGCCTAAGAGTCCAAATTATTCTGAATCTCAGTGGCTACAGCTTGATGAGACCACAGTTAACAGGTCAGTTAGCTGTTTAATAGATGGGATATTGTGAATCTGACTACATGAAGCATCATGTTGACTGTCATGACCACGACCACTGCCACCACGATCACCCTCCACCACCACGATCATCCCGACTGACATGTACTGCACTAGGCACCATATAGAGTATTGTCAGGTAATCCTCATGACGGAGTTTATGAGGTAGGTGCTGTCATTATACCCACTTCAGGTGAGAAACTGCATAATGGAACAGGTAACTTACCCAAGGTCACGCAGTTATTAAAAGATGAACCCGGGACTTGAACCCAAGCAGCCTATCATACGAACCTGTTATCAGGGGGCAGCCATGGAAGAGTAAGATACATATCTGCGGACAGCAAGTAAGGACAGCCTCCACAGCCCCATCGGTCAGATTCACACAATGTCCCATATGGATCTCCTATTTAAAAACAAGGACAGCATAGTCAAAAGAAAAAATAGGACAATAATAACAGTATGAAAAAGCTTGGGGAGTTCCCGTCGTGGCTCAGTGGTTAACGAATCTGACTAGGAACCATGAGGTTGCGGGTTCGATCCCTGGCCTTGCTCAGTGGGTTAAGGATCCGGCGTTGCCGTGAGCTGTGGTGTAGATTGCAGACGCGGCTCGGATCCCGCATTGCTGTGGCTGTGGTGAAGGCCGGCGGCTACAGCTCTGATTCTACCCCTAGCCTGCGAATCTCCATATGCCGCGGGTGCGGCCCTAAAAACCAAAAAAAAAAAAAAAGGAAAAAGCTTGGGAAATACCGTACTCTGATAACAAACAACCCAAATATCTGCTTGTAAGAAAAACTCTATAGAAAGGACCAATGCGCCAATGCAAGTCTATAGCAATGTGGAAGGCATAGCAGCTTTAAAAGGTAAGTGCCCGACCATTTAATAAAGCAACCTGGCAACATCTGTTACAGCTGACAGTGAGTATCCCCCAGAACCCAGCAGTTCCAAACGCAGATGTTCACTAAATAGACAGAAACGTTTGTGCATGTACGTAAGGGAACAATTTTTTTTTGTCTTTTGTCTTTTTTTTTCAGGGCCGCACCCGCGGCATATGGAGGTTCCCAGGCTAGGGGTCTAACAGGAGCTGTAGCTGCCGGCCTTCACCACAGCCACTGCAACGCGGGATCCGAGCCGCATCTGCAACCTACACCACAGCTCACGGCAACACCAGATCCTTAACCCACTGAGAGAGGCCAGGGATCGAACCTGTGTCCTCATGGATACTAGTCAGGTTCATTAATCACTGAGCCAGGATGGGATCTCCACATAAGGGAACAATTTTTAAATATGCCCCCTGCAATATTATTTGTAATAGTAAAGGGGTGGAGACTGGGGAAGTAAATGGTGATTCATTATTATGGTGTAATGGATAAAACCATTACAATGGAAAATATCTACCTGTATTAATAGACATAAATCTTAAACATAATGTTAGTTCAGACACTTTAGAAAACAGTGTGGTAGATATTATAAAGCTAAACATGCACTTAGTATGTGACTCAGCCATTCCACCCTAGGTGTTTATCACCACCACCCCTACCAAAGAATGAAAACATAGGTCTACACAGAGAAGTGTATGCATATGTCCACAGCAGTATTTGTAATAGTCCAAACTTGTAACAACCCGAATGTCCATCAAATGGTGAATGTATGAACAGACTGGGTCATTGCTTCACTATGTAATACTACTCAGCAAAAAAAAAGGGAATGAAATGTTAACAAATGCAACAACATGGGTGAATCTCAAAAATATTATGCCAAGTGAAAGAAGTAAAAGTAAAAAGTAAAAAGACAATGTACTGCATGATTCCATTCATATAAAATTCTAGAAGAGGCAAAACTGTATTGAGAAAATCAGGAGTTGCTTGTGGGAAGGGCCACAGCAGGCAACTGACTGCCAAGGGATGGGAGAAAGCTTTGGAGGGTGAAGGAAATATTCCATATTTAATTGTGGTAATGGCAATAAGGCTAGATAACACTGCCAAAATTCATCAAACTGTACACATAAAATAGGTGAATTTTCTTGTACATAAATTATTATTTTTGCCTTTTTTTTTAGGTCTGCACTTGCAGCATATGGAAGTTTCCAGGCTAGGGGTCAAAACAGACCTGCAACTGCTGGCCTACACCATAGCCACAGAAATGCTGGATCTGAGCTGTGTCTGTGACCTACACCACAGTTCATGGCAACACAGGATCCTTGACCTGTTGAGGCCAAGGATCGAACTTGCATCCTCATGGATATTAGTTGGGTTCTTAACCCACTGAGCCATGACAAGAACTCTCTATTGTATGTACATTATACCTAATAAAGCCTGAAAAATTTTAAAAACATAATTTTGAATTAAAAAGCAAACTGTAAAACAAGACTATGTTATGAAACTATTTAAACAACTTAAAAACATATAAAACAATACTGTATCTTGTTTATGAAAATATATATGCATACACACACATATACATAGAGAAAGTTTCCAAACATGGAAGAAAAAATATACAGGCATCTTTAGAATAGTGGTTACCTGAAGGAAGAAATGAGAGGGAGCTTTAGATAAAACGAAATTTTTTTTTTTGTCTGTCTTTTTGCCTTATCTGGGGCCACACCCGTGGTGTATGGAGGTCCCAGGCTAGGTGTCTAACAGGAGCTGTAGCCGCCGGCCTTCGCCACAGCCACAGCAACACCGGATCCGAGCCTCATCTGCGACCTACACCACAGCTCTCGGCAACACCAGATCCTTAACCCAATGAGCGAGGCCAGGGATCGAACCCGCAACCTCATGGTTCCTAGTTGGATTCGTTAACCACTGAGCCATGATGGCAACTCCTATATTTACATATTTTGGCCAAGTCCTTGGCATGTGTAAGTTTCCAGGCTAGGGACAGAAACTGCAACATAGCAGTGACAACTCCAGATCCTTAGGCCACTGCAACACTACGAAATTCCCACAAAAACCTTCTTAATATGTATATTTAGAAACAGGTTATAGGTGCCACATTAGTTCACTTAATACAAAGTGTGAACACTCATCTAAGATCTTTTTATTTTTTTTAATTTTTTTGTCTTTTAGGGATGCACCTGTGGCGTATGGAGGTTCCCAGGCTAGGGATCCAATTGGAGCTACAGCTGCTGGCCTACACCACAGTCACAACAATGCACGATCAGAGCCACGACCTACACCACAGCTCACGGCAACGCTGGATCCTTAACCCACTGAGCGAGGGTAGGGATCGAACCCGCAAGCTCATGGATCCTAGTCAGGTTCATTAACTGCTGAGCCACGATGGGAACTCATTTAAGATCTTTTAAAATGGCTGCACGATGTGGTTTTGGGGGAGGAAAACCCTTTTCTCTATCCTCTTACGTTTGTCTTCAGAAGCATTCTAATTAAACCGACAAAAAGATTAGCAAGAGAAAAGACTGAGTTTATCCACAAGCTCACAAAGAAAGTGGCTCCAAGAAATGGCTTGAATTTAAAAACAAGATTTAGCATTTATATACCATCTTTATTGGGGGAGGGGAGAGGGAGGAAGGAAACTTAGAGAAAAACAGACGACTTTTAGGGAAGGCCAAAGGGACCTTAAGGAGAGTAGATGGGAGCTATGATAAACTTGTGACAATGTTTGTTTAATGCAGTTTTTATCTGAATTCTCCAGTGATGGGGTGATCTCCCCACATATTGGAAATCTTCCTTTTATTTTTGGCTGTATCCGCTGCATGTGGAGGTTTTCTGTCCACTGTGCCACAAGAGAACTCTGGGAAATCTTCCTTAATGGTTGAGGAAGCTGAGGAGGATTTGAGGCAGTTGAATTCTTTTGGAAAGGTCTGCTTCTAGGCAGATGGGGAAAATGGAGGGGGGGAGATCAGACAAAGTCTGCTATTTTTTTGGCAGCTATTGATTCTCAAACATCTCCAGCTCAAAATAATTTTTACCCCACAGTGGCATATTCTGGATATCTTCATGGATTCAGAAAAATAAGATGGTGAGAGAATAAATATGATGTTAAGAAAAATATATTGAGGAAATTGGATTAAGATGGTGGAATAGAAGGACTGGAGCTCAACTTCTCTCCCAAAAAACAATAAAAACTACAATCAAATGCCGAGCAGCTTTCAACCAAATGGACTGTAAATTTCCAGAAAAGATATTCTACTCCAGAAGACAAAGAGGAGGCCACATCAAGAGGTAGGAGGGGCGATTATGCAATAGAAGCAACCCCATACCTCCCGGGTGGGAAGCCCCACAGACTGGAAAGTAACTGCATCACAGAGACTCAGCTACAGGACTGAGAGTTCTGAGCCCCACGTCAAAACTCCACACCTGGGGATCAGGCACAGGGAGAAAGAGCCCCTGGAGCATCTGGCATTGAAGGCCGGAGGGGCTTGTGTGCAGGAGCTCCACAGGACTGGGGGAAACAGAGACCTCACTCTTGAAAGGCACACACAGACTTTCACGTGCACTGGGTCCCAGGGCAAAGCAGTCTCCACAGGAATCCAGGTGGAAACTGACTGCAATACTTGGAGGATCTCCTGGGAAAACAGGGGTGACTGTGGGTTGTTGTGGGGGAAGGACATTGGAGGCGAAGCTCTCGGGAATATTCAGCAGCCTGCATTTCTCTGGAGGTGGCCATTTCTGGGAAAATCTGGTCCCTCCCATCAGCGCTGAGAAACACCAGGCCAAACAATAATCCAGGTGGGATCACAGCCCCACCCATCAGTGAACAGGCTGCCTAAACACCCCTCAGGCACACAGCCAGCCTCTAATCTCATCCAGAGACAAAGACCCACCCATCAGAGGGATAAGAACCAACCCCATCTACTAGTGGGCAGGCATCAGTCACTCCCATCAGGAAGCCTACAGCAAGCCCCCTCCATACCAACTTTAGCCACAGGGGAGGCAAACACCAGAACTAAGAGAGGCTACCACTCTATTGTTGGCAAAAAAGTCACCACACCAAAAACCTATAAAAATGAAGAGACAGAAAACTATAACTCAGATAAG
>PVHT021183646.1:12867775-12921987 GCA_004024745.2 Catagonus wagneri
GAATAACGGCATTTGCAGCAACATGGATGGACCTAGAAATTATCATCCGAAGTGAAACCAGTCAGACAATTAGACAGCAACATCCAATGCTACCACTTACATGTGGAAGCTAAAGAGACACAATGAACATCTTTGAAGAGCAGACAATGACTCACACAGATTTTGGAAAACCTTGGTTTTTCAAGTGGGACAATCTGGGGGCTGGGGGGATGCACTGTGGGTTTGGGACACAAAATCTATCACATTGACTTGCAATGATCTATGTACATCTATAATTGAAATAAAATTGTTATAAAAAAAAGAAAAATATATTGAGGAAAAATGAATGGGTATGTTTATGTATAACTGATTCACCTGTACACCTGAAACCAATACAACACTTTAAGTCTACTATACTCCAATAACATTAAAAACAAAAGAAAAGAAAAATATACTGACAAGAGAATAAGTAGTCCTGGCAAAAATATCAGTCAGACATGAAAATTCTTTTTTTTTTTTTTTTTTTAGGGCTGCACCCATGACACATGGAGGTTCCCAGGCTAGGGTTCGAATCAAGAGCTGTAGCTGCTGGCCTACACCACAGCTCACAGCAACACTGGATCCTTAACCTACTGAGCAAGGCCAGGGATTGACTGAACCTGTGTCCTCATGGATCCTAGTCAGATTAATTTCTGCTGCACCATGATGGGAACTCCTGAAAATTCTAAAAAATGTTGTTTTACATTTATAAAATTTCTCTTTTTTCATCCATAACAATACTACCCTTAAATGTATCAGAAGCTAAAACTTCTGGAAAATAAGAACTTTTGTTGGAAGTAAAATGGGTTTTATGGAGTTCCTGCTGTGGTGCAGTGGGTTAAGAATCTGACTGCAGTGGCTCAGGCCACTGCAGAGGTGCAGGTTCAAGCCCTGGCCTGGTGCAGTGGGTTAAAGGATCTGGCACAGGTTGCAGCTCAGGCTCGGATTCAATCCCTGGCCCGGGAACTTCCATATGCTATGAATGCAGCCATTAAAAAAAATGGATTTTATTATAAATCATCCTTTATTTCCTTTCTTTATCAGTTTTATTTCATTCTAGGAATAAAGAGGTATAGGAAAAAAAAGTCCATGGAAATACCTAAGTGAGAATAAGTCACTGGTTATCTGCTAGTTTTAAAAAAGAATTTCTGCGGAGTCTTGCTGTGACTCATCGGTAACAAACCCGACTAGTATCCATGAGGATGCGGGTTCGATCCCTGGCCTCACTCAGTGGGTTCAGGATCCAGGACTGCAATGAGCTATGGTGTAGGTTGCAGACACGGCTTGGATCCTGAGTGGCTGTGGCTGTGCTGTAGGCCAGTGGCTACAGCTCCGATTCGATCCCTAGCCTGGGAACACTCATATGCCTGCGGCTGTGGCCCTAAAAAGACGAAAAAAAAAAAAGAATTTTTGGGGAGAACATAAAAACTGTCATCTTTACAGATATTTTTAAATTACCTCTAATTTCTTGGCACAAGGTCCTCTAACGAGTGCAACCACGCCACTGTCAGATACCTAAGCAAAGGCAAAAAGGAGCATAAATAGAGACGATGGAAGCACATTTTTCTAAAAATTATTAATTACTTACATATAATTTTACTGCTCCCATTTAGCAAATGTGTTTTATAGCCACACATAGTTTCCACCTGTACTTAAAATAATTAAGGGGGATGTGCCAAATTATACTGCAGTTATTTAAGTACTAAAGAATGAAGTCAACATTTTCAGCAAAAACAAAAGGAATTAATAATGTTTTTATGAGTCATGGGTCAAATACACACAGTCCAACATTTCAAGTCTATATTGCATTTACCTGAGTGGCTGAAAAATCCACACACTGCAAAAGTGGGCAGTTTTCTCCTAATGCCTGCAAGGACACATCAGTAATCCCTAAGCAGCCACCTAAGTCAATGATCTTCAGCAAGCGGCAATTGAGTGCAAGGGCAAGAACTCCTTCGTCAGTGAGGTTGCAGCATCTTTTCAAAGAAGCTTCATGCAGGTATGAACAAGATGAAGCCACAGCTTTTATTCCTGAGGGAAAACATAACTCTGGGTCAATGAACTATATGTGCTTATATATGAGAAATGTTACTGCTTTTCATTTCAGCAATCACCAGTCCTGGTACATGCAACTGTATGTGAACCTTTTTCAAAGCAGCCCGTCTGTGGGGATGTACTTATTTTCCAGTGATGGTGTCGTTATTTAAAACTCTTTTGGGTCACTATGCTGTAAAAGCATAAATTGACACAACACTGTAAATCAACTATACTCTAATAAAAAATTTAAAAAAAACCTCTTTTGTCATGTTTCAGGAATTCTCTATGCAATCTGTAGTATTTTCTTCAGGATATCTGTAATTAATGGCAAGCCTTTTTCTTTTCTTTCTTCTTTTTAAGGCTGTACCTGCGTCACGTGGAAGTTACTGGGTTAGTGGCTGAATCTGAGCCACATCTGCAAGTATGCCGCAGCTTGTGGCAACACAGGACCCTTAATCCACTAAGCAAGGCCAGGGATGGAACTCACATCCTCATGGATTCTAGTTGGAATATTAACCTGCTGAGCCACAATAGGAAGTCCTTAGAACTAATTTGGATTCTTTAGCTTTGGATGAATATTTTTATTGATAAATATAGTTTCCATTTTTTGACACCTTCATACTCTTTTAACATATTTTCCCCTTCTCTACTCCAAAATTATGCCATAAATCAACCATACTTCAACAGAATTTTAAAAAATTGAAAAAAAATCCACAAAATTTTGCCAGATGGCGAACAGTTCTCTACCAATTCATTAAGTGTTAATAAACATACCTTTGGAAGTGATGGAAATTCTGTTTTCTTTTGAGGAATTTAAATTTAACTTCTTCAGTTTTCTGCAGTTACATAGGTGTAGGAGAGCAGTATCTGAAATATCACAGCTTCGAAGATCTAGAGTTTGAACCTCAGGATGTAAAATCTGTAACAAACAAGTGATTTCGAAAAATTGATTTTTCCTATTTCTGTAGATTTATTCTATATTCTGTGTTTTGGTGGTCATAACAGACAAATGGCAGGTGGAAAGTACAGCAACGAATACAGAAATATGTCTGTGTGGA
This sequence comes from Catagonus wagneri, assembly GCA_004024745.2. Taxonomy (NCBI): domain Eukaryota; kingdom Metazoa; phylum Chordata; class Mammalia; order Artiodactyla; family Tayassuidae; genus Catagonus; species Catagonus wagneri. Next base: position 12,870,889 of record PVHT021183646.1, read on the forward strand.
GACAGATATATAAAGTAGGAAAAAACCAAGCCTACTAACACCTGGGGTATAACTTCTAGAGCCCCCCAAGTCCCCACCGGGACACAGAGAATTGTTTAAACAGCTGGTTCAGAGTAAGGACCTTTGAGACCCAGAAGCAGAACCAAGGTAGTGGGGGGTGCTTACCCTCTTCCAGTAGTTCCTGACTATTGTTAGAGACTCAAACTATGTGCCTCTTTGCTCAGCAGGGATGATCTTTAATCACTTATATACCAAATGCTTATCTAGAACATTTTTCTCTTTCATTCTTATTTTTGAAGCTAGTACAAACAAACCCAGTATTACTGATTGTTTACTTGAGGACAACAAACAGAAGATGAATTTCAAATCATTCTGAGCACTCATTCTGGGGGTATTTTTCTTCTCTTATTTTTTCCAAAACAGACATGGCTTTACTCTTCTGAATATGAAAATAATGTACTACTACGTAAAACATTCAGACAGCACAGAAAAATGATTAAAAAAATGACACAAATTACTATTTCTGCTTATTGAGCACTTACCAGGAAGGGCACTATTGGTGTTATATACATTATGTCATTTAGTATTCTCTTTCTCTCTCACACAGGCTCCTGAGAGACCAGTCATTACAATTTTATAAACGAGGGAATTGAGGCACCCAGGGCTTAAGTAGCAACAGAGAGCACACAGCTAAAAAAGGAGCAGAGCTAGGACTGGAAACCAAGTCTTCCTAATTCCAAAGGACATTGCTTTTAACTACTATGACTAAAATTACCCATAATTAGCATAACATTAGTTTTGATGTTTTTTGAGTCTTTAAAAAACCATTTGAAGAAAAATGGGATCAGACGACATGTATTCATAAATGAGCACTTTTTATAAAAGTAACTGTTTCCATACAATTTCATTTTATGCATGCACCCTAACTTATTAAATGCGTCCTACACTGGCAAACACTTAGGCTGAACATTCAGACTGATTTTAAGAGGCAATATAGTATAGTGTGTAAAAATACGCACTCTGGGAGCTCCCATCATGGCTCAGCGGAAAGGAATCTGACTTAGTAACTGTGAGGATACAGGTTTGATCCCTGGCCTCACTCAGTGGGTGAAGGATCCGGCGTTGCCATGAGCTGTGGTGTAGGTTGCAGATGCGGCTCGGATCCCGTGTTGCTGTGACTGTGGCGAAGGCCGGCGGCTACGGCTCCTGTCAGACCCCTAGCCTGGGAACCTCCATATGCTTCCAGTGTGACCCTAAAAAGCCAACAAACAAACAAACAAAACCCAACAAAGAACATGTACTCTGGAAGCAAGCTGCCTGAGACAGTGATTGTGTGTGATCAAGCGCGGCTTTCTTGCTTTCCTTCTTCTTTGATTTCTTCCTTCCCTCCTTTTTTTTGGGGGGGGGGGAGGGCACACAAGCAGCATGTGGAAGTTCCTGGGCCAGGGATGGAAACTGCACCCCTGTAACCAGAGCCACAGCAGTGACAACACCGGATCATCAAAGCACTGAGCCATGAGGGAACTCCGGGTTCTGCTTTCTTTTTGTGCTTAACTCTCCTCATTAAAATGAGAGTAATATTTGTGAGAAATAAAGTTTCCTTGCTTGTAATATATGCAATACGTAACTGTTAGTTTTTTTAATAAATAATGTTATGATGAGTATTCTCGTGTGCTTTTAAAATTATTATTTTCTTGAGATGAACACCAGAAGTAAATAGTAGTTAATGTGAGGTATATGGAAGTGTCCGGGCTAGGGGTTTAATCGGAGCTGCAGCTGCCAGCCTGCACCACAGCCACAGCAACACCAGATCCTTAACCCACTGAGTGAGGCAAGGGACACTGGGCTAGGTTCTTAACCCTCTGAGCCACAACAGGAACTCCTTGCAGCACAATTTCAATGTGAAGTCACTGCTATAGACTAATGGGGAGTGCTATTATCAGAGCTTGCTTTCATTTCATCACAAGCTTTGGGCAGAACAGGTGATAAGGTCAGCAATAAGTAGTTCCAGTCTCTGCCAGCAGGGAGTGATGACAGCCGCAAACACATTTTACACTTAGGAAAACTGAGGCTGAATGTCAGAAAGACTGGCAAAGCTGAGATTTTAATTCAGGTTGAAGGCCTTTATTATACTCACTGCCTTTCAGAATAGTTAATTTTAGATTAGTTGTAGGGAAGGGGAGTAAGTATAAATCAGCTGGAGTGAGGTATCCAGAAGAATGAGGAGAATTTAGAAGAGTGATTTTCAACTGAGTGTTATCCATGAATGGATAAAATCAATTTAGCAGGCTATGATCAACTTTTTTTTTTTTTTTTTTGCTTTTTAGGGCCACACCTGCAGCATATGGAAGTTCCCAGGCTAGGGGTTAAATGGGAGCTGTAGCTGCAGGCCTGCACCACAGTCACAGCAATGCCAGATCCGAGCTGCGTCTGCAACCTGCACCACAGCTCACGGCAACACTGGATCTTTAACCCACTGAGTGAGGCCAGGGATTGAACCTGCATCCTCATGAATACTAGTCAGGTTCATTATCCCTGAGCCATGACAGGAACTCCTGATCAACATTTTAAAAAAATGAAATAAAACATACTAGAATAAATAGAAACTATCCGAGTGTGCTGCCACAGTGTGGTTTGTATCCTAGAGTCACAAAGTAACATATATACTTCTTCCCATAGGGTTTTTTTCTTATACCATTTGTTTATTCATCCTGCATTTTGCTTTCTTTCCAGCTTTATAACAGTATGCTTAATAAAAAGTTTAAAATTTCTTGAAAATATGGAGACCATGGGTGTTGGTACCATGTAGACAAGGGAAATAACTGACAGAATAGTGGGAAAAGATTTTTTTCAGGAACTATTACACCTGGACATTTTGATTATTGGAGAAAAAAAGAACCCAAATGCTTTATTACATTAAAATTTTTTTATTAATCCTACAATAAAACATTGTTTCAAAAATCTGAAGCCATATTTAAACAGTAAAATATAACATGCCTGCTTTACAGTTGTATATATTCTTACCTCACTTATATTTGAATCTGTTATCTGCCCTTGCACGCTCATTATTTTAATCAGTCTGTCTTTTATGTTGGGTGGCAAAGGTTTAATGTCTGTAATAAATCTGGAAATATTCTTCATGAAGCACCAAAGGCATCTGAAATACAAACATGATATAGTAAACTATACTGTACACGTATTGATTCCTAATATTTGTTTAATGCTATTTGTTAGCACTCAGTTCTTTCATAAACAGGGGTGTACATTTTTACTTACTTTGGCCATGGCTGTGGCACGTGGAAGTTCCTGGGCAGGCACTGAACCCGAGCCACAGCAGTGGCAATGCTGAATCCTTAACCGAAAAGCCACCAGGGAACTCCCAGGGCATACATTTTATAAGAATATTTACAACTTAAGTTTTGGTAAGATTCAAAAGCCTAGTCTATCTAACTATACCCAGTATTCTGTGATCATCTATGTGGGAAAAGAATCTAAAAAGAATGGATGTGTGTATATGTACAAATGAATCACTTTGTTGTACAGAAGAAGTGATCACAACATCGTAAATCAACTATATTTCAAAAAAACTTAAAATAATAATTAAAAAAAAGATGCCTAGTCTGTGCTCAGTTATGGGCAAGCTGCTTTTCCTCTACAATTTTTTTTCTCAGCGTACCTCATTTACTAAAATGACAAAAAAAACCCGATTTTTCCCAAGTCAGTCTAATACCTAAGACATAATTAGCACCAAGATTTCAGTCATGTATTGCTAAGTAAACATTAAACTAGGGCCTACTTATTTTTTCCCACTTCTTCTCTTTTTTTTAGGGCCACACCAACTTCATATGGAGGTTCCCAGGCTAGGGGTTGAATTGGAGCTGTAGCCACAGGCCTACACCACAGCCACAGCAACGTGGGATCTGAGCCACATCTGAAACCTACACCACAGCTCATGGCAACACTGGATCCTTAACCCACTGAGCAAGGCCAGGGATCGAACCCACAACCTCATGGTTCCTAGTCGGATTCGTTTCTGCTGTGCCACGATGGGAACTCCTAAACTAGGGTCTACTATTTGACAAGTTTTGTTAATCCAACAACTTGCTTTTACTATTTTCTCTTAAAAATTATTCACGTTTTTAAAATCACCCAAGAAAGAACTGTAACTGCAACGATTTCCCAAATAGTACAAATCACAGAGGTAACAAACTTACTGCCAGGATTGTATATGCAACAACTCAGACCTGTATGACCAGTGCAGCTCACATGTGGCCTGAAATTGTGACCGAGAAACCCAGACTTTAAACAAAGAAATACAGATCTTGCTTCATTTCTGCCTACAAACTCACCCACATATACACAACTTAACGTTCATAAATAAATACGGTAATACACTTGAATTTTGTAGTGCAGCCTTAATTTTTTCTTTTCTTCTTTCGGCTGCCTCTATCTTTCCCTCTGCTATCCTTCCCTCTTGCATTAGTTTGGTCCTTCGGGCGATTCTAGTGTACATTCATTATTTTTTCTCTGTGCTTGTGAACACACACACATTTACTTACACCTGTATTTGTAAATTCATACATACATTTCAAGGATTAGGATGGAGGTGGGGGGAGATCACTGTTTCCTAGCATGGCATCACTGTATACTCACTTTTCTACACCCTCTTTCATTCAATATTTTAGGAAACTCTTCAAAGCATCAAGTATTGTCGTAATTTTCCTTTAATGGCTATGCAACATTTCACAGTCCGGATGACTTTTTTTTTTTTTGTCTTTTTAGGGTTGCACTCATGGCATATGGAGATTCCCAGGCTAGTGGTTGAATCGGAGCTGTATTTGCCGGCCTACACCACAGCCACTTGGGATCAGGGCCGTGTCTTCAACCTACACCACAGCTCACTGCAACACCAGGTCCTTAGCCCACTGAGCGAGACCAGGGACTGAACCTGGGTCCTCATGGATACTAGCCAGGGTGGTTACTGCTGAGCCACAACGGGAACTCCTGGACCACTTATTTAGTCACCCCCTATTGATGAGCATTCTACTGTTTCTAGGACACGTTAAAGCATAATGTCAGATTGTCTTCGTATTTTCATCATCAGCGTCAGAGGGTTCCTTTTCATCTGTATCTCTTATGCAACAGTGGTTATCATTTATTTTACTTTTTCCCCCATTTATTTCCATCATGTTCGTTTCCCAATCCATCCTCCACCACTCCAGGCAACTACTCTTAATGTCTAATACGTATTCTTTTGTTGTATGTTTACTTTTAACAGAATTGTCCTATGTGTATTTTTAATTTATGTATGGTATGTGTCATAGATTCAATTTTTCATTCAGCACTGTTTTAAGATCTATCTAGTCTTTTTTACATTTATTTATTTATTTAATTATTCATCTTTTTGCCTTTTTCTAGGGCCGCACTCGTGGCATATGGAGGTTCCCAGGCTGGGGGTCTAATCAGAGCTGTAGCTGCCAGTAGACGCCACTACCACAGCAACGCCAGATCGTTAACCCACTGAGCAATGCCAGGGATCAAACCTGCAACCTCATGGTTCTAAGTCAGATTCATTAACCGCTGAGCCACGACAGGAACTCCATTATTTTTTTATTTTTTCGACTGTGCCTGAGGCATATGGAAGTTCCTGGACCAGGGATCGAACCGATGCCAGAGAAGCAACTCCAGCTGCTACAGTGTCAACACCAGATCCTTAATGTGACATGCCACAAGAGAACTCCAAGATCTACCTACTCTTTTTTTTCTTTTTAAATGATTTTTATGTTTTCCATTACGGCTGGTTTACGGTGTTCTGTCAACTTTCTATTGTACAGTAAGGTGATCCATGTATTAATTCATTTTTCTCACATTATCATGCTCCATCATAAGTGACTAGATAGTTTTCAGTGCTCTATAGCAGGATCTCATTGCTTATCCATTCCAGTGCTCCACAGCAGGATCTCATTGCTTAACCATTCCAAAGGCAGTAGTTTGCATCTATTAACACCAAGTTCCCAGTCCATCCCACTCCCTCCCCCTCCCTCTTGGCAACCACAAGTTTGCACTCCATGCCCATGATTTTCTTTTCTGTGGAAAGGTTCATTTATGCCATATGTTAGATTCCAGATATAAGTGATATCATAAGGTATTTGTCTTTCTCTTTCTGACTTACTTCACTTAGTATGAGAGTCTCTAGTTTCATCCATGTTGCTGCAAATAGCATTATTTTGTTCTTTTTTATGGCTGAGTAGCATTCCATTGCGTATATATATACCACCTCTTCTTAATCCATTCATCTGTTGATGGACATTTAGGTTGTTTCCATGTCTTGGCTATTGCGAGTAGTGCTGCAATGAACATGTGGGTGCATGTGTCTTTTTCAAGGAAAGTTCTGTCCAGATATATGCCCAAGAGTGGGATTGCTGGGTCATATGGTGGTTCTATAAATAGTTTTCTAAGGTACCTCCACACTGTTTTCCATAGTGGTTGTATCAATTTACATTCCCACCAACAGTGTATGAGGGTTCCCTTTTCACCACAACCTCTCCAGCATTTGTTACTCATGGACTTATTAATGACGGCCATTCTGACTGGTGTGAGGTGGTACCTCATAATAGTTTTCATTTGCATTTCTCTAATAGTCAGTGATATTGAGAATTTTTTCATGTACCTGTTGGTCATCTGTGTATCTTCTTTGGGGAAATGTCTATTCAGGTCTTTTGCCCATTTTTCAATTGCGTTATTTGCTTTTTTCTGCTGTTGAGTTGTGTAAGTTATTTTATAGATTAAGCCCTTGTCAGTTGCATCCTTTGAAACTATTTTCTCCCATTCTGTAAGTCGTCTTTTTGTTTTTTTGTATGGATTCCTTTGGTGTGCAAAAGCTTGTCAATTTGATTAGTTTCCATTGGTTTATTTTTGCTTTTATTTCTGTTGCCTTGGGAGACTGACCTGAAAAAACATTTGTAAGGCTGATGTCAGAGAATGTTTTACCTATATTCCCTTCTAGGTGTCTGATGGTATCTTGTCTTATATTTAAGTCTTTAAGCCATTTTGAGTTTATTTTTGTTCATGGTGTGAGAGTGTGTTCCAGTTTCATTGATTTACATGTGGCTGTCCAGTTTACCCAGCACCACTTACTGTAGAGACTGTCTTTTGCCCATTTTATATTCTTGCCTTCTTTGTCAAAGATTAATTGACCGTAGATGTCTGGGTTTATTTCTGGGTTCTCTATTCTGTTCCATTGGTCTGTATGTCTATTTTGGTACCAGTACCACACCGTCTTGATTTCTGTGGCTTTGTAATATTGCCGAGTCTGGGAGAGTTATGCCTCCTGCTTGGTTTTTGTTCCTCAGGATTGCTTTGGCAATTCTGGGTCTTTTGTGGTTCCATATAAATTTTTGGATTGTTTTTTCTAGTTCTGTGAAAAATGTCATGGGTAATTCAATAGGGATTGCATTGAATCTGTAGATTGCTTTGGGTAGTACGGCCATTTTTATGATATTAATTTTTCCAGACCAGGAGCATGGAATATCTTTCCCTTTCTTTGAATCCTCTTTAATTTCCTTGATAAACTTCCTTAATTAATGTTTTATAGCTCTCAGCATATAAGTCTTTTGCCTCCTTGGTCTGGTTTATTCCCAGGTATCTGATTTTTGGGGGTGCAATTTTAAAAGGCAATATATTTTTGTGTTCCTTTTCTAGTATTTCATTGTTAGTACACAGAAACATGACTGATTTCTGAATGTTAACCTTATATCCTACTACTTTGCTGAATTTGTTGATCAGTTCAAGTAGTTTTTGGGTTGAGTCCTTAGGATTTTCTATATATAGTATCATGTCATCTGCATACAGTGAAAATTTGACCTCTTCTCTTCCAGTCTGGGTACCTTTTACTTCTTTTGTCTGACTGCTGTGGCTAGAACTTCCAATACGGTGTTGAATAGAAGTGGTGAGAGTGGGCATCCTTGTCTTGTTCCAGACTTTAGCTTTTCTCCATTGAATATTATATTTGCTGTAGGTTTGCCATAAATGGCTTTTATCATGTTAAGATATGTTCCCTCTATACACACTTTGGTAAGTTTTTATCATAAATGGATGATGGACTTTGTCAAACGGACTTTCCGCACCTATTGAGAAGATCATGTGCTTTTTTACTTTACTTTTGTTAATGTGGTGTATGACACTGATTGATATGCATATGTTGAACCATCTTTGTGAACTTGGGATGAATCCCACTTGGTCGTGGTGTATGATCTTTTTTACATGTTGTTGGATTCAGTTGGCTAAAATTTTGTTGAGAACTTTTGCGTCTATATTCATCAAAAGATATTGGCCTAAGGTTTTTTTTTTTTGGTAGTATCTTTGTCTAGTTTTGGTACTAGGGTGATGGTGGAGTCATAGAATGTCTTTGGGAGTGTTCCTCCTTCTTCAAACTTTTGGAAAAGTTTGAGGAGGATGGGTATAATTTCCTTTTTGTATATCTGGTAGAATTCACCTGGGAAGCCATCTGGTCCTGGACTTTTATTTGTTTGGTGTGTTTTTATTACATATTCAACTTCATTTCTAGTGATCAGTCTGCTGAGTTGATCAGTCTTGATTCAGTTCGGGCAGGCTGTAAGTCTCTAGAAAGTTGTCCATTTCCTCTAGGTTGTCAAATTTGTTGGCATACAATTGTGTCTTAGTATTCTCTTAAGGTTTTTGTATTTCTGCAGTATTTGTTTTGATTTCTCCTTCTTCATTTCTTATTTGGGTTTTTTCTCTCCTCTTCTTGGTGAGTCTGGCCAGAGGTCTGTCAATTTTGTTTACCTTTTCAAAGAACCAGCTCTTGGTTTTATAGATTTTTTTTCTATTGTTTTTTGAATCTCTATTTTATTGATTTCCTCTCTGATCTTTATGACTTCCTTCCTTCCGCTACTTTAGGTTTTGTTTGTTCTTCTTTTTCTAATTCATTTAGGTGCTGGGTAAAGTTGTCAATTTGAGATTTTTCTTCTTTTCTGAGGAAGGCCTGTATTGCTATGAATTTCCCTCTGAGCACTGCTTTTGCAGCATCCCACAGATTTGGAGTGGTTGTGTCTTCATTATCATTTGTCTTGAGGTATTTTTTTTTTTTAATTTCCTTCTTGATTTTCTCATTGACCCACTGGTTTTCTTGTTTGCTTGTTTTTTGTCTTTTCTAGGGCCGCACTCGCAGCATATGGAGGTTCCCAGGCTAGGGGTCTAATCGGAGTTGTAGCTGCCAGCTTACGCCACAGCCACAGCCACGTGGGATCCAAGCCCTATCTGTGATCTACTCCATAGCTCACAGCAACGCTGGATCCTTAACCCACTGAGTGAGGCCAGGGGTTGAACCCTCAACCTCATGGTTCCTAGTCGGATTCATTAACCACTGAGTCATGATGGGAACTCCGACCCATTGGTTTTTTTAGTAGCATGTTGTTCAGTCTCCATGTAGTTAGTCTTTGCTCATTTCTTTCCGTGGTTGATTTCTAGTTTTATGCCATTGTGGTCAGAAAAGACACTTGAAATCATTTTTATACTCTTAAACTTGTTGAGGTTAGTTTTATGCCCTAGTATGGGATCAATCCTTGAGAGTGTTCCATGTGCACTTGAGAAGAATGTATATTCTGATTTTTTTGGATGTAATGTCCTGAAAATGTCGACTAGTCTAACTTTTCTATTGTGTCCCTTAGGATCTTTGTGGCCTTATTGATTTTCTGTCTAGAGGATCTGTCCATTGATATGAGTGAGGTGTTAAAGTCTCCTAATATTACTGTATTCCAATAAATTTCTTTTATATCTGTTAGTATTTGTTGTAGGTATCTGGGTGCTCCTCTATTAGGGGCATATATATTGATGATTGTAATATCCTCTTCTTGAGTGAATCTTCTTACCATTAAATAGTGTCCTTCTTTGTCTTTATGACCTTCATTTTAAGGTCTACTTTGTTTGATATGAGGATTGCAACACCTGCTTTCCTGTCTTGTCCACTGGCATGAAATATCTTGTCCCATCCCCTCACTTTCAATCTAAATGTGTCCTTTGCCTTAAGGTGAGTCTCTTGTAGACAGCAGATTGTAGGTTTTTGCTTTTTTATCCAATCTGCCACTCTGTGCCTTTTGATTGGAGCATTCAGTCCACTAACATTTAAGATAATTATTGATAAATACATACTTATTGCCATTTTAAACCTTGTTTTCCAGTTGATTACGTTTCTCCTTTCTTCCTTTTTTTGGTTGATTTCCGTTTAGTTTATGCTTGTGTACCATTTTTTTTTTTAGTTTTTGTGAATGTTTGGTTTTGATTTATGGTTGCCAAAGATCTTATTCTTTGGCTTTTGTCTTTTTTGTTTTTAGGGCTGCACCCATGACATATGGAGGTTCCCAGGCTAAGGGAGTCTAATCAGAACAGTAGCTGTAGGCCTACACCAGAGGCACAGCAATACCAGATCCAAGCCGAGCCGCGTCTCGACCTACACCACAGCTCACAGTAATGCTGGATCCTTAACCCAATTAGTGAGGCCAGGGATGGAACCTGCATTCTCATGGATCTTATTTGGGTTTGTTAACTGCTGAGCTATGAAGGGAAATCTCAAACCATAAAGTTTTAAAAATATCTGTCCATACTCTTCATTCTAAAGTATATATTCATAAAAAACATATAGTATTGTTTCTATACTTATATAGTGTATTAAGTTTCCTACCATAACTAAACTTATCAATTGTCCTACTTTCTTTCTTTGGCTATGCTCATGGCATGCAGAATTTCGAGTCAGGGACTGAATCCATCCCACAGCAGTGAGCCACAGCAGTGATAACACAGGATCTTTAACCACTAGGCCACCACAAAACTCCTAAAAGTTTCCATTTTATAAGACTAGGTGTTAGATGCAGATTCATGGTCATTTTGTCTTCTTGTGGAATATTCCTTTTACCCTTAAGTAATGTCTTATCTATATTGATGTTTTCCACTTCAGATTCTATTCAGTCTGGCGTTATTATTGCTCCACCATTTTTGGCTTTTTTTTGCTAAAATGTTTATGAGATTCATCTGCATCATTGCAGATGCTATAGTTTCTTCAGGTTCGTTTTCACTGATGCATAATATTCCAATGTTTCAACAATTTATTTAATCTATTCTCCTGTTGATGTAGTGTGGTGATTTATAGTTTTTACTATTATGAGTATTGATACGAGTATTCTTGGACATGTCTTTTAGTACACATGTGCTTGTGTTTCAACAGAGTATATATCTAGGAGTGAAACTGTTGACTCATAGGATACGCATATGTTTAGCTTAATACCAAACAGTTTTCCAGCGTTTATACTGGTTCATAATCTTACCATCAGTCATTGAGAGCTCCTGGAATCCATGTCCTTTCCAACATTAGCATTGTCAGTGTTTTTAATTTTTGTCAGTTTAGTAAGCATATAGTAACAATGCATTGGGGTTTTAAACTGCAATTCCTGATTATTAATTAATTTGAGCACATTTTCATTCCTTTTCTGTACATTTGGTCTCTTGGATTTTTTTTTTTCAAGTATCAAACTCAGTTTTCTTTTGGGTTGACTGTTTTACTTAGCAGTGTACAGGAGGTTCCTTTTATATTGCAGATGTGGGCCTTCTGTTGGTTACGTATGTTACAAATACTCTTCCATGCTATGCATTGTCTTTTCATTCTCTTAATCACATTTTGTGTTCTAATGCAGTCTGATCTATCAATGTTTTCTTTAGGGCAAGCATTTTTTGTGTCATGTTTATGAACGATTTCACATACTATGTTTGTGAAAATATTCTCCTATGCTCTCTTCTAGTTCATTCTTTTTATGACTGAGTGATACACCATTGTATAAATACACTACACTTTATCTAGTCATCTGGTGAGGGACACTTAGGTTGCTTCTATGTCTTGGCTATTGTAAACAGTGCTGCTGTGAACACTGGGATGCATGTATCTTTTTGAATTAAGTTTTGTTTTGTTTTGTTTGTTTTGCCTTTTGTCGTTTTAGGGCTGCACCCACAGCATGTGGAGGTTCCCGCTAGGGGTCTAATCCGAGCTGTAGCCACTGGCCTACGCCACAGCAATGTGGGATCCAAGCCGCATCTGCAACCTACACCACAGCTCATGGCAATGCCAGATCCTTAACCCACTGAGCCAGGCCAGGGATCGAACCCGCAACCTCATGGTTCCTAGTCAGATTCATTTCCTTTGAGCCACAATGGGAACTCCCTGAATTAGAGTTCTTATCTTTTCTGGATATATACTTAGGAGTGACACTGCATGATCATATGATAGTTCTATTTTTAGTTTTTTAAGGAACCTCATACTGTTCTCCATGGTGACTGTACCAATTCACATTACCATCGACAATATAGAAAGTTTCCTTTTCTCTACACCCTTTCTAGCATTTATTTGTACACTTTTTATGATGGCTATTCTGATCTGTGTTAGGTGATAGGTCATTTCAGTTTTGATTTGCATTTGTTTAATAATTAGCAATGTTAAGCATCTTTTCATGTGACGTTTAACTATCTCTTAGGCTCTCTTCCAGAAAAAATTCACTAAATTTATTTACTTTTTACTTTTTGACTTAAAAATCCTCCTGTAATTCATTTTTGCAATTGTCAAGAACTGTGCAGAGTATGAGAGTTTACCCTACTTACTAGTTTATGAGCTAGCTTTATTCCCATTTTATCAATGCTGGAAGAAGACATGAGGTTCCTGGGTAAGAGCAAAAGAACCTTATTATTATTATTAATTTAATAATTAATTTATTTATTTATTTACTTTTGTCTTTTTTAGGGCTCACAGCATATGGAGATTCCCAGGCTAGGGGTCTAATTGGAGCTGTAGCTGCCAGTCTACACCACAGCCACAGCAACGTGGGATCCGAGCCTCGTCTGCAACCTACACCACAAGTCACAGCAACGCCAGATCTTTTAACCCACTGAGGCCAGGGATCGAACCTGCATCCTCACGGTTCCTAGTTGGATTCGTTAACCACTGAGCCACAATGGGAACTCCGAGAACCTTATTACTCTTGACAAGAGCAGGAGCCAGAGCTTCACGTTTGTGTTGGTTTCCCATGTCCTTCAAGTCCTACAGTATAATGTAGATGGGCCCAGACAGAGGACTGCCCATGCAGTGGGTTGTATTATAGGAGAGGAACACTGATCTTGGGGGATTCACCACTTTTACGGTAAACTGAAGTAAGCCTGCTCTTTTTGGAAGGAGAAAATACTTCTTTCCTCAAGGTTGAATGCTACAAAAACAACCCTAAGAAATAACAGAGGTAATCAAGGCTTTGCACTTTTGGCATACCCAGCAAGACAGGTCCATGTCATTCCATATTCCAACAATCCACCCCAACACGTTCTTGGTGAATTCAAATATTCATGTAAGCATGCCGCTCTGTCAGCAATTTTAATTATTTTGACCAACAGAGGATAAAGCTAAAAACTGTTATATTTGTCTCAAAGCATTTAATTAAAGCTGCAACCAACAGTACTCTAAGTAGCAGGATAAGGCCAACCTGCAAAAATGATTTAAAAAGTGGCCCCACAGTCCCAGACTCGGCTAACTATGAAAAGTATGGGGTGGGGGAAGGGGACCAGTAGGTCTTATTTTAAACAGACAGGATGTAGTGAAGGTCCAGTTTATCATCCATTATGAAACATGCAAGGGAATTTAAGTTGTTTGTTATTTCAGTGATATACTTTTCTTTCTTAGGGCATCTAATTGAAAAAATATCTGTTATTTTATTTGTATCCTTCCCTTAGGGATAACTCCTTTTTTTTTTTTTTTTGGTCTTTTTAGCGCTGCACTTGTGGCATATGGAGGTTCCCAGGCTAGGGGTCTAATCGGAGCTGTTGTTGCCGGCCTATGCCAGAGCCACAGTAATGCCAGATCTGAGCCGCGTCTGCGACCTACACCACAGCTCATGGCAACACTGGATCATTAACCCACTGAGCAATGCCAGGAATTGAACCTGCAATCTCATGGGTTCCTAGTCGGATTTGTTTCTGCTGCGCCGCGAGGGGAACTCCTCTCTTCCTTTGTTTTTGACATTTCCACTATATTTGTTTTAAAATCTTTCAAATCGTTTTATTGTCTGTAGTTCCTAAAGTGTCACTCCTATTTTCTGTTGTCTCTTTCACGATATTTTTTTTCCCTTAGAAACTTTGAAAATTTTGACTGTTAATGCTTCTTTCGTACAAGTAGTTTTACATGAGTCTTCTTTGTGTTGTGAAGATATTCTCATAGCAAAGGTTTGAGTTTTTCTTTGCTAAAGTACCCTGTCTTCATCCGGTTGAATCTAATAACAAAATACCACAGACTGGGTAGCTTATAAACAATAAAAAATTAACTCTTACAGTTCCAGATGCTGGAAGTCCAAGATCAAAGTACCAGCATGGTTGGGTTAAGGGCTCCCTTCCTGGGTCATGGCTGGTACCCTTTCTATGTGTCCTCCTTGGTGGAAGGGACTAGGGATTTCTCTGGAACTTCTTTTGTAAAGGCACTAATCCCATTCATGAGGGTCTACCCTCATGATTTCAATACCTCCCAAAGGCCCCGGCTTCTAATAACATCACCTTTACGGGTAGGATTGCAACATACGAATTTTGGAGGCACAAAAACATTCAGAGAGTTCCCATGGTGGCACAGCGGTAACAAACTTGACTAGTATCCATGAGAATGCGAGTTCAATTCCTGGCCTCACTCAGTGGGTTAGGGATGTGGTGTTGCCATGCGCTGTGGTGTAGATCACAGACGTGGCTCGGATCTGGCATTGCTGTAGCTGTGGTGTAGGTCCATAGCTATAACTCTGATTTGACCCCTAGCCTGGGAACTTCCATATGCTGCCAAGTGCGGCCCTAAAAAGATGACAAAAATTAAACAAAAACATTCAGATCATAGTAAATCCCATCAGTATTCACAAAAATTCCAAAGCACAGTTAATGTTATTTATTCATACTGAGGATTCTGTAACATATTTATAGAAAAAAATTCAAACTGTACACCTGTTCATAATAAAGGCATGAGATACTAGTTTTTAAACATGTCCTGAAGCAGTGTTTGTGAGGATGCAGGTTTGATCCCTGGCCTCACTCAGTGGGTAAGGATCCAGTGTTGCCATGAGCTGTGGTGTAAGTTGCAGATGTGGCTTGGATCTAGTGTTTCCATAGCTGTGGTACAGGCCAGCAGCTGCAGCTTGGATTTGACCCCTAGCCCAGGAACTGCCATATGCCGCAGGTTTGGGGGTAAAAATTAAAAACAAAACAAAACAAAAATAAAAAACAAAACCCAGAAATTCTATTTTTGGCTGGAACTTTATATCCTTGCCACTGATTTGGGCTGCCCTTGTAAGAATGTGACCTCTAGGTCACAGAGGTAGGTGACTCTGCAGCAGAGGTAGATTCTGAAGGAGCTAAGAAATAGAAGTTATCTGCTGATCCTCTGCCCCACAGGTAGACAGAAAGTCCTTCCCTAAAGGGTGACCTGTCTGGCCAATCTCCATGGATATCACTCCTAATTTCCAACACTATGTATCATTTAGGTGTTTAAACATTTTACGTAATTCATACTGAATGGACTGCAAGGAATAGGAAGGGTAACAAGTTTATACTTTTCCAGCTCTCACTCTCCTCAGTTATGATATCGAAATGAGACACTCTACCATCAACAGAAATTTATGTCATTTATTCTAAAAGTCAAGAGCTTAACTAAAAAAATAATTTGGGGAGTAACTGTTTTATTAAAATATAACTGATATCGGAGCTCCCATTGCGGCGCAGTGGAAATGAATCCGACTAATATCCATGAGGATTTGGGTTCGATCCCTGGTCTTACTCAGTGGGTTGGGGATCCGGCATTGCCGTGAGCTATAGGTCTAAGACACGGCTCAGATCCCACATTGCTGTAACTATGGCATAGGCCAACAGCTGTAGCTCTGATTTGACGCCTAGCCTGGGAACATCCACATGCTGTGGGTACAGCCCTAAAAAGCAATATATATATATATACATATATATATATATATATATGACATATATATCTGATGTAACAGTGGTTTTTAGTGAATTCACAGTTGTGTATTCATCATGACTATCCAATCCTAGAATATTATAATACACTAAAAAGAAATCTTCCTAGCCATTACCTGCCAATCCCCCCTCATCTTCCACAGCCTAGGGAACTAACTGAAGCTCCAGAGAAACCCCTAGCCCCTTCCACCATGTGAGGAAACACAGAGACAGGGCGCTACTTTCTGTCTCTCTAGATTAGCCTATTCTGCACATTTCGTGTAAATGGAATCATAAACTTTGTGGTCTTTTATTACTGGCTTCCTTCACTTAGCGTAACAGTTTCAAGTTCATCCATGTTGCAACATGTATAAACATCTCATTCATTTTTACTGCCAAGTAATATTCCATTATATGGTATACCACCTTTTGTTTATCCATGCATCAGCTTACGAACAGTCAGGTTGTTTCTATTTTCTTTTTTTTTTTCATCTTTTTAGGGCTGCGCATGCAGCATACAGAAGTTCCCAGGGTAGGAGTCGAATTGGAGCTGCAGCTGCCAGCCTACATTACAGCCACAGCAATGTGGGATCCAAGTTACATCTGTGACCTACACCACAACTCACAGCAATTCCAGATCCTTAACCCACTGAGTGAGGCCAGAGATTGAACCCATGTCCTCATGGATACTAGTCAGATTCATTACCACTAAGCCACGATGGGAACTCTCAGAGTAGTTTCTCCTTTTTTGGCTCTTATGAATAATGCTGCAATCAACATTTGTGCATGAGTTTTTGGGTAGGCATATATTTTCATTTCCTTTGGGGCCAAGTCTAAGAGCTCAATTGTTGGGTCACACAAACCTGTGGGTCATATGGTAACTCTATGTATAAACATTGGAGAAATAGCCAATCTATTTTCCAAAGTGACTACATCATTTTACATTTCTACCAAAAGGATTCCAATTTCTCAACATTCCTTCCAATATTTGATAATATCTGTCTTTTAAAAAATCTTCTTGGCAGTTCCCATTGTGGTTGAGCAGTAACGAACCCCACAAGCATCCATGAGGACCTGGGTTCGATCCTTGGCCTTGCTCAGTAGGATCTGGTGTTACCATGAGCTGTGGTGTAGATCGCAGATGAAGCTCCGATTCTGCATTGCTGTGGTTGTGTTGTAGCTGGCGGCTACAGCTCTGATTTGACCCCTAGCCTGGGAACTTACATATGCTGCAGGTGCTGCCCGTAAAAAAAAAAAAAAAATCTATCCTTTTGATTATAGCCATACTAATGGCTATGAAGTAATATCTCATTGTGGGTTTTTTTGTTTGTTTGTTTTGTCTTTTTGCCTCTTCCTAGGGCTACACTTGGGGCATATGGAGGTTCCCAGGCTAGGGGTCTAATTGGAGCTGTAGCCACTGGCCTACGCCACAGCCACAGCAATGTGGGATCCGAGCTGCGTCTGCAACCTACACTATAGCTCACAGCAACGCCGGATCCTTAACCAACTGAGCAAGGCCAGGGATCGAACTCGCAACCTCATGGTTCCTTGTCAGATTTTGTTAACCACTGAGACACGATGGGAACTCCTCATTGTGATTTTCATTTGCATTTCATTGCCGGCTAACGATAATAGGCAACTTTGCATGTACTTGTCAGCCATCTGTATATCTCCATTATAAAACTATCTATTTAGATCCTTTTCCTGCTTTTAAGTTAGGTTTTCCTATTTAGGGCTTTTTTTTTTTTTTTTTTTTTTTTTTTTTTTTTTTTTTTTTTGCTTGTTAGGGCCTCACCCACAGCATAGGGAGGTTCCCAGGCTAGGGGTCCAATAGGAGCTACAGCTGCCAGCCTACACCACAGTTACAGCAATGCCAGGTCGCAGTTGCATCTGCAACCTACACAGTAGCTCACAGCACTGCTGGATCCTTAACCCACTGAGCAGAGCCAGAGATGGAACCTGCAACCTCATGGATACCAGTTGGGTTCACTACAGCTGAGCCCCCAGGGAACTTCTCTATCTCTTCATTAATATTCTCTATTAGCTGAGACACTATCATCATACCTTTCCTTCTTTTATTTTCCTTTTATTTTGAAACTGTGGTGAAATCCACATAATATAGAATTAACCATTTAAAGTGTATAATTCAGTGGCATTTTATAATTCACATCATTGTATAACCACTACCTCTACTTATAAAACATTTTCATTAACTCCAAAGAAAACTTAACACTTCATTAAGGAGTCAGCTTCCATTCCTCTTTCTCCCCAGTACCTGGTAACTATCAATTTGCTTTCTTTTGCTATGTAATCGTCTGTTCAGGTATTTCATGTTAATTAACTCATATAAATATGAGCTTTTGTGCCTGGCTTCTTCCACTTAGTATAATGTTTCTCAGGCTCACCCATATTTTAGCATGTATCACATGCTTCATTTTGCTTATTAACTCACTGCTGATGGACATTTTGGTTGTTTCCACCTCTTGACTGTTGTGAGTAGTGCTGCTATGAACATTTGTGTGCAAGTATTTGTTTGAGCAACCAGTTTAAATTCTGTTGAATATATACCTAGGATTAGAATCGCTGGGTAATACGGTAATTCTATGTTTAACTTTTTGAAGAACTGCCAAACCGGTTTTCCCTTTTTAAGTGTGGTATCACCTTTTTTTTTTCTTGCTTTTTTTTAGGGCTGCACCTGCAGCGTATGGAAGTTCCCAGGCTAGGGGTCAAAGCGGAGCTGCAGCTGCCAGCCTACACCACAACCACAGCAATGCAGGATCCGAGCCTCATTGGCAACCTACACCACAATGCACAGCAATGCTGGATCCTTAACCCACTGAGTGAGTCCAGGGATTGAACCCGCATCCTCATGGATACTAGTCAGGTTTACACCACTGAGCTACAATGGGAACTCCCCCCTTTAGCTCTCTGAACACATTTGTAGTAATTTCTTTACATTTTTGCTAAGTCCAACACCTGGGTCCTCTCAAAGGTCCTTTCATTTCTGGGTAAATGAAAGCTGTAACCATTGCCTTAGACCCGGGGTCAGAAAACTATGGTCTAGGGGCCAAATCTGGCCTGTTACCTGCTTTTGTAAATAAGGTTTTCTTGGAACACAGCCATGTTCATTCATTTACGTATTGTCTGGCTGCTTTTACACTATAATGGCAGAGCTGAGTAGTTGTGAGAGAGACTGTATGGCCTGCAAAACTGAAAATATTATCTAGACCTTACAGGCAGATTGCCAACATCTACCTTAGACAATGGCACCACTCCTAAGATTAAGGCACATTATATTTTTACTGAGGCCTGGATTATCGCCAATTGCCTGGTCATCTGGAATGCCATTTGGAAGATCACAGATTGGCATATTAAAGACAACCCCCTTTACAACTGTGAACTGTAGAAACAAATTATAGCTGACCACGAGACAGGCATACATGGCAACGGCTTATTCCTTAATGGAATGGGCTGGTATCATGCTGTTATATTAGGTATGCACCACCTAGCTCCCGGCCACTGCTACTGAGAATCCATCGTCATAGCAACAAATTCACCACCATGGCCTAGGAAAGTAAGGATTACATGTTTCTGATGTGAAAGCTACCATCGCATGGCAGTCTTGTGCCTTCTTTCAACGTTTGCCTGTTTGTCTTCTAATGAAATAGGCCAAAATATATGGGGCGCTGTTACTTCTCACTACTGACAAGCTGACATCGAACCTTTGACCACCCTTCCTGGGTGGCCTTATTTTTGTTGACATCTTTTTAGGTTATGGTGTCAAGTCACTCTTCTAGTCTGATCAACTAATTCCAACCACATTGGCCATAACATAAAATGCGTTATGACTTTTGGCTTTTCAGACCACATGCAGTCTGACAGTGTGATGTCTTTTATTGCAAAACGTCTGCTCAACACTGGAACAATAGTCAAGGTATTTGATGGACATTTCACATCTATTACCATCTTCAGGCTAAAAATATTTTTTAAATAGATTAAATGGATTTTTTTAAAAAAGCCAACTAAAGAGATTTCTGACTCTACCTCCTTCACCTTCTCCTGGTCCAGATATTTTGGTGAGGTCGTTTGGTCAGTAAATCAAAGCATCCACTGAAAGACTTCACAGTCTCTCGGCCACCTTCTAGATAATGATAAGGATAAAAGGGGTAGAAAGTTATCATGACCTACTCTGAAATCTGAGGATTCTATCCTGACAATTCCTGAACATAATGCTTCTTTCTTTACCTTAACAGCCACCTCATGCTAACCTGGCTGGTACACCTGGATGGCAGCCTGGCCAAAAAGGAGCTTATTACAGAATTCAAATTTAATTAGTAGACTGAATTCTTCTTCTGGACTGAACTGGTTCTTTATTGGAGTCAGCAAAATATAACCCATGGGCTGAATCTGGTCTGCTGCCTGTTTCTGTAAACAAACTTTTACTGCCATGATTGTTTCTTTATTATGTATTCTCTATGGATACTTTTGCTCTATGATGACAGAGTTGAATAATTGCGGCAGAGGCCTGCAAAGCTGAAAATATGTCTCTTCAGCCCTTTACAGGAAAAGTTTGCTAACTTCTGTCCAATGAACACAACCACTTAGTTGAATACAATACTTATCAAGTCCTGCTATAGTAGCCTATATGCTCATCAAGGTGGGAAAGATGATGGGATTTCTAGAAAATTTGCAAAAATATCCTTGTCCCTCCTGTACTTGAACTCTCTGAGTAGATGTTAAGAAAAAAGTGAAGTCATATATACTGGTATGGGGCACACCCATTTTGTGATCATAAGGGATAGCAATAACTCCAGAAGCTGGAGTTCACACCCTGTAAAGTACTTCAGGAAGCGGGGGAATTAATGTTCCCTTTGTCTTCTAGCTCTAGCACTACATCTTGGCAAAATGATTACACCGTCCACTTGAGGCAAGTGGCAGCTGCAGGTGACAATCTTATCTACTGCTGAATTTCCCATTGTTATCCTTGTGCTAAAATTCATGTGGATAAGGAAGACTCTGAAATACTGTGCTTCACCTAGTCTCTTCATAGGGGCGTAGAAACATGGGCCAGCACAATCTTGTCTCTATATGACAGTTACAAATGAATGTTTCTCCTGATGTCCATGTGATCTTGGGCTATTTTATGTGTACCAATCAAGGCTGCAACTACTGAGTAACACTTGCCCATGTGATATTAGCAAAAAAAAAAAAAAAAAAGACATGGTGATCCTAATCAAGTTTAGCAATAAATCTGGAGTTCCCGCCATGGCTCAGTGGTTAGCAAACCTGACTAGCATCCATGAAGACACAGGCTCCATCCCTGGCCTCGCTCAGTAGGTTAAGGATCCAGTGTTGCCGTGAGCTGTGGTGTAGGTTGCAGATGTGGCTCGGATCCCGTGTTGCTGTGGCTGTGGCATAGGCCGGCAGCTATAGCTCCAATTGGACTCCTAGCCTGGGAACCTCCATATGCGATGGGGGTGGCCCTAAAAAGATCAAAAAAAAAAAAAACCAATAAATCCAAATGAGAGTGACCTGTGTCTCTTTTATATGTGTATGTAGAGAAGAACAGGCCATGTAATATATCTCTGTTGGGCTGGGGGTTTCTTTTTTTGGCCCATCTATTGCCCCTGTAATTTACTGATGACATCACCAGAGATTAACAAGTAAGCTTAAATTTCCTTGTGCAAGTGTTGACGGAGACTGGGCTTACACTACATCTTGCTGTCTGAAATAAGACTTACTGGTCTCCCTTGGGATTTATTCACAGCTGTCTGAGTCTGGGACCCTGGAGGAATAGCTGAAGTCAATATTGCATGTTGGCTTCATCCTCCTTTTTGGAGCAATATTAATAGCCTTAGTTGATAGTTGTATGACACAAATTGAAGGAGCGTCCCTGTGGCTCAGGGGGTTAAAGATCCAGTGTTGTCACTGCAGTGGCTCGAGTTGCTACTGTGACATGGATTTGATCCCTAGCTTGGGAACTTCCGTATGCTGTGGCCAAAACCAAAAACAAGCCAACAAACAAAAAACACAAATTGAATACATTTGGTTCTAGCTTCTTCTGATTAATCAGTGTGGTGAAGGGGTGTCATACTCATGTGATAATTTGTCAGAAGCCAATATGGTAGGACCAAAAGGTGAAATGTTGAAAAAGGCAGTCCTCAATGGGTTTTTCGTGGCCCCACTTGTCTTACTAGGAATGACAAGACTACAAGGCCCTGATACTCTTTACCTGGGCTACTCTCAGGGTTTTGTTTACAAACTTCCCTCCAAGACAAAGAGGTGGCTTACTACTTGCTATAAAATGCAAAGCACCCAAATCCAGGGTTTCTCTCTTGTAACACAACCTACTGTTTGTACTCTACACCTGGGCCTTCTATGTTGCTTCTGTGTTATCTTGGAGGTTAAGGGAAAGTGACATAAACATGCTAGTGTTCATGCTGCTTGTGCAATGAATAATAAAGTTCTTTATGTCTCTTACCCAAGACCCAAGTCTTTGGCTTTATATCAGATCCATGAAACAAGACCAATCTCAAAACGTATTAGCTCAAAGAAGAGTAAAATCAAATTCCATTATCACTCTCCTTATATTTTTCTTTATGCAGATTTCAGCTATATTTTAAATATTGTTTTTTTTTCTGCGGTATCACTCTCGCCCCCGCGCCCTTCCCCTCAGTCTTTTGCATCTTGTCCTTGGCCTCTTCTCTGAGCGCAGGCTCTGCCACGTATTCCACACAGTAAATGGCTTCCTATTTCTGCTCCACTTCCCCCTAGCAGCAGTAGCAGGGAGCTGGGACAGAAACAAATTAAATATTTCTTAAAATGCTGCTGTGAGGAGTTCCCATTGTGGCCCAGCGGGTTAAGAACCTGACAGATATCCTTGGGGATGCGGGTTTGATCCCTGGCCTTGCTCAGTGGGTAAAGGATTTGGTGTTGCTGCAAGCTGTGGCATAGGTTGTAGACACCGCTTGGATCTGGGATTGCTATGGCTGTGGCTGTGGCTGGCAGCTGCGGTTCTGTTTCAACCCCTAGCCTGGGAACTTCCATATGCCTCAGAGGCAACTCTGAAAAGACAAAACAAACAAACAAAACAAAACAAAAATTCTCAAAAGCTGTAAAGAAAGGGGGTTGGGGATGGGAGGAAACACAGATATCTCAGCCAATATGAACTGCTCTAAATTTTATAGTTAAAAGAAGCAGCTGGAGTTCCTGTCGTGGCGCAGTGGAAACGGAATCCGACTAAGAACCATGAGGTTGAGGGTTTGATCCCCGGCCTCGCTCAGTGGGTTAAGGATCCCACGTTGCCGTGGCTGTCGTGTAGGCCGGCGGCTATAACTCTGATTAGACCCCTAGCCTGGGAATCTCCAGATGCCGCAAGTGTGGCCATAAAAAGGACAAAAAGACCAAAAAAAAAAAAAGAGAGAGAGAGAGAAAGAAAGAAACAGCTTATTACTATTTAGTCAACCACTATAATTTACCATATAGTGAATTAATCTAGCAAAGAAATGACTTTGGGTAAAATGGCCGCCTTCTAATGTAAGCATTGCTTAAAATTTGGTCCTTGGCCTCCTTTTCTTCTCTTTATATCCCCTCCCTTAAATTTAACCACAGTTTCACCTACCATCTATAAGGTATTCTTCCTGGACTTAATCCTCAGTATCTCTTTCAGATTAAAAAATTCTCATTCCTCTTCCTCATGCCACAAGCATGGCCAAAATAAATAAATAAAAATAGAACTATCATATGATTCGGCAATCCCATTTCTGGGTATTTATCCAAAAACACTAATTTGAAAAGATATCTGCACCCCCATGTTCACTGAACGTTATTTACAATAGCCAAGATAGGGAAATAACCTGAATGTTCATCAATGGATGAATGTCTAAAGATGTGGTATATATACAATGGAATATCACTCAGTCATAAAAAAAGAATGATATCTTGCCATGTGCAACAACACCAGACAGAGTTCAAGGACATTATGCTAAGTGAAATAAGTCAGACAGAGAAAGACAAATACCATATGACTTCTCTTATATGTGGAATCTTAAAAAAAAAAAATCCCCAAAACAACAATTCACAGGTACAGAGAACAGACTGGTTGTTCTCTAAGGTGGGGGAGTGGAGGGGAGAAAATGGATGAACTGTTGGGAGATTCTTTAGTAAATAAATTGAATTTGAAAATCTAAAAATTATATTTCTGCCTATTTGTTATTTCAACTGGACGATTAATTTTCCTTACTTATTCCCCTACAGTTATCTAACAGCATCACCAAGTCTCCTGGTCAAAGAAGCAAAAAACTTGAGTAATTTTAATTTTTTATTTTTTTAGAGTAATTTTTAATTTCGGTCTTTTCTTGGTCCCTTTATTCAAAACTGTTCACCGTATCTCAGAACCAAAGGATTCTCTAAGGCAGTGCTATTCAACATGCTGGCCAGTGAGGAGACTAGGAGCTTATGCAAGGATGAAAGCCAAGTAGTTTCTGTCATGGAGTCCCATTCTTCTGGACCAAAGTGTACTTAGTAGAACACCTGATTGCTTTTCTGGATTAAGCTCCTTACCGTGTTATCAAGGTAACAGAAACCAATGTAACCCAAAAACAGCTTTCCAACCAACTGCCAGTCTGACCATACCTTGTCCCCAAAAGGTTAGAAACAAAATTTTTTTTTTTGCTTTTTAGGAAGTTCCCTAGCTAGGGGTCGAATCAGAGCTACAGCTGCTGGCCACAGCCATGCCAGATCCAAGCTGCGTCTGTGACCTACACCACAGCTCACAGCAAGGCCAAATCTTTAACCCACTGAGCAAGGCCAGGGATTGAAGCCGCATTCTCATGGATCCTAGGCAGGTTTGTTACCACTGAGTCACAATGTAAACGCCCTGAAATGAACATCTTCACACGTCTCCTAGTTTATTCTCTCCTTACCCTTTTCCAAAACTCTGCAAGTTTTTCTAAGTGTCTCCTCATTCTTAACTTCTTCATAATTCTGCTCTTCTGCTCCCAGTATAGTTTCAAAATCTTTGCTAGCTTCCTATTGTTACAGAATCAAACAATCTTATTCCATTCTGGTCACTAAGGTTCTTAATTATCTGGCTTTATCTCTTACTATTCCATCATTCATATTACATTCTCCAGCCAAATAGAAATACTACTTTCTGGTCTTCTCACATATTTCTAACTTTCCTGTTTGTCAAGACTTTGCTCTTATTACTTCCTCTTGAATGCATTTGTTAATCCCTCTTTTGTGGCATTATCCTACCTATATTATAGTTATTTATATATTTGCCTTGTGCTAGTCCCATAAGACTTTATCTCTTTTATGCTAGTTATTTCCAACAATCATCAGCATAGTGCTTCATATGCCACATGTGCTCTTTAAATACATACTTACTAAATACGGACTAACCCCTAAAAATAAGTAACTGTGGGTACCAATAACGCAAAAGACTTGATCCTGGCCACAGAAGTTCAAAGGATCATTTGTATGGAACCCTCAAGGAGCCTTACGAGAGATTGGAAGTACGAGACAGAAATTAAGCTAGGCCTTAGAGAAAAAGTTCAGGCCTTAATCCCTTGTTACACTGCTGTCCATGGTAGGTATGATATAACAGAAATAACTAACACTAATGAATACTTACTATGTGCCAAGCAAGGAAATTTTACTATGTGCCAAGTAAATAAGTTTTATGGAACTTACATGTATGGGCTTTTAATCTTCACAACAGTTCAGTAAGGTAAGTAACATCATCATCATCTTCCATTTATAAATGAGAAAACTAAAACCCAGACAGGTTATATCATTTGCTGAAGGCTGTATATCTAGCAAATGTTAGGTGTATGTAGAGAACCCAAGTAGTCTGTTTTCCTAACTTGCATTCTTAACCTACCCTGTCTTGACTGACAGAAAGGAAATTGTTTGGATAAGGTGTAAAGTTATGCCAAGAACTAAAGAAAGATGCTTTCATCAAGACTGTACACAAGAGAGTCTACACAAAGGAGAATCAACAGATTTCCCGTTTACAAAAAGTGACTATGGACCAAGGGCCAGAAGCTTATGACATATAATGTAAATGTCAAATCCTACTGTTTTAGAAGGAATTTAGCAAATTAAAGAGATTGTTTTCCTTATCCTTATTTTTTTTTTTTAACAAGAGAACTTTTTTTTTTTTTTGCCTTATCTAGGGCCGCACCCACGCCATGTGGAGGTTCCCAGGCTAGGGGTCTAACAGGAGCTGTAGCCGCCGGCCTTCGCCACAGCCACAGGAACATGGGATCCGAGCCGCGTCTGCGACCTACACCACAGCTCACAGCAATGCTGGATCCTTATCCCACTGAGCAAGGCCAGGGATTGAACCCGCAACCTCATGGTTCTTAGTCGGATTTGTTAACCAATGAGCCATGATGGGAACTCCACACGAGAATATTAATGGACTGAAAGCTCCTGGAGAGAGGCAAGTGCCATTATAACTGCAAGTTCCACCACAATTTCTGGTGGAAAATAATAATAACTAATACTTAGTGATCCCCATTATTTGCTAGTATTAAAATAAAACTAAATGGAGACAAAGCTTGAAAATTCCCCAAGCAAGCAAAACCAGTTAGGCCACAAGAGTGACACTTAGCTTATTCCATGAATGTAAGCAAAAGTTAACTTACTTTTTGTATATGCTTCTAATAACCATAAATAAAACTTAAATAATCTTTTAAAAGAGTATAAGATAAACACTTTTAACCAAGCTGTAAACTACCACTGTAATAACCAATCATTGTAAATGTTAAAGTACATTTTCATTTTATAAACCATCCTGTGACTACGTGCCTCTGAGCTTCAAACCATTTCAGTTTGAAGTCTCCCTGTTTACTAACAGTTTCTTTCCCACTCAATAAAATATTCGTATCAATTAAATCTCTCCAAATTTTCTTTTGACAGTTTCTGGTGTCAGAAGTGGGACCTACAAAATATCCCTGATTAATCAAGAGGCTGGTGAAGAACAAAGTGCCAGTACTCATGGAGTCCATTATGCTTATTATTTTCTCACTGAACATGAAGTCTCACAGTAAATGTCCCTTGGATCCAAGCTTCATTTCCTTTTGTGCTGAGCTCTCTGATTTTGCTGAGCAACTGTCGTTGAAACTCTTTGGTAAGTCACCCTATTCTGTTAAAAAGGAGGGGAAGATGTAATTCCCTGTATTTTAGAACAGCTGTTCAAAACCAGGACTCCTCATAGTTAAGATGTCCATAGGAATTTAAGGTGAAGATGTGTTCCACAAGGTCCTAATCACAGACCAGGATTTTGTGCCTTTTTGGAAAAATGGGTTAACTTTATGAAGGATGACTGGAATTGAGGTGGTTACTTTGAGGAAACTTTTATTTATTTTTTATTTTGATTTTTTGTCTTTTGTCTTTTTAGGACCACACCTATGGCATATGGATGTTCCAAGGCTAGGGGTCTAATTGGAGCTACAGCTGCAGGCCTACACCACAGCCACAGCAACACGGGATCCGAGCCACGTCTGCAAACTACACCACAGCTCACGGCAGAGCCGGATCCTCAACCCACTGAGCAAGGCCAGAGATTGAACTTGCAACCTCATGGTTCCTAGTTGGATTCATTTCCACTTCACCATGACGGGAACTCCTGAGGAAACTTTTATTAATTTATTATTTTTTTAATTAAATTTTTTTTTAATTTTTTGCTTTTTAGGGCTGCACCAGAGGCATATGAAAGTTCCCAGGCTAGGGGTCAAACTGGGGCTGCAGCAGCTTGCCTATGCCGCAGCCATAGCAACACTGGATTTGAGCTGTGCCTGCAACCTACACCACAGCACATGGCAATGCTGTATCCTTAACTCACTGAGTAAGGCCAGGGATCGAGCATTCTCATGGATACTAGTTGAATTCATTGCCACTGAGCCATGACAGGAACTCTAGAACATCCAATTTAGGTGAGACAGTCTACCTCAGGGCAGACACTCTTAAAAAGAAGATTCCAGCCTTCTCATATATAATGGAATACACTGATTGGTAGGATTGGTAGGCAAAAACTTCTAAAAGACGAAATGATTCCAAAAATAGCTTCTCTAAAAAAATCTTACAACACACATATTAAAAAAAATATTGGTAAAAACTCTAGCCATCAGCAGTTAACCTTAAAAAATTCCATCTACCAGAAACACAATTTGGAACCAACTATTCCTTTTTGTTTGGTGGGGGTGGGGGTGGGGGTGGGGGTGGGGGGCCCCACCTGTGGCATATGGAAGTTCCCAGGCTAAGGGTCAAAATCAGAGCTGTAGCCACTGGCCTAAGTGGGATCCAAGCCATGTCTGTCAACCTACAAAACAGCTCACGGCAACGCCAGATCCTTAATCCACCGAGCAAGGCCAGGGATCCAACCTGCATCCTAATGGATACTAGTCTGGTTCATTAACCACTGAGCCATGACGGGAACTCCTATTATGTAGTATTAACTATAATGCAAACATACAACATTTCTATCCAGGCTTACTAGTCAAATAAGCTCCTGCTATCTCTATGTTACAAAATTTGTTAGGAAAACAATTTAAGATGATGATTAGCTGTTGAATCCAAGTATATTTACTAAAAACAAGTAAATTAAATAGATGTAAGGTAAAAGTTTATACTTAGTTAAATTAAATAACAGACATTTATCTTATCATATCCTACCTAAATCACTTTGAAATAAGGTAATATACTGAAACATTAATTGCTAAACATAAGTTTACCTACTTTTTGCTTTTTAATTCTTACAGATAAAAGATACTTAGGATTACTAGTAAATACATCTTCTGCCAGATTAAAAAAATTGTACTACAGAAAGTATGAACAGGCCAATTATGAAACTGAATGAAAGTGAATCAGCAATTAAAAAAAAAAACCTCTCAACAAACAAAAGTACAAGAACAGATGGGTTAATTCTAGCAAACATTTAGAGAAAAGTTAACATCTATCTTTCTCAAGCTATTCCAAAAAATTGCTGAGATGAATGCTTCTGTGAGGTATCACTCTGATATCTAAACTAGACAAAGTTATCACGAAAAAAGAAAATTATAGGCCAAGATCAGTAATGAATATAGATGCAAAAACCCTCAACAAAATATTAGCATGTCAAATTCAACAATACATCTATCATGATCAAGTGGAATTTACCCCAGGGTGGAAATGAGCTAACCTCATCCTTGGATGGTTCAATATCCATGAATCAATCAATGTGATATGCCATATTAATAAACTGAAGAGTAAAAGTCATACGATCATCTCAACAGATACAGAAAATTTAACATCCATTTATGATTAAAAAATCTCAACGAAGTGGGTACAGAGGTAATATACCTCAACACAATAAAGGCCATACATGACAAGCCCACATCTAACATCATACGCAACAGTGAAAAGCTGAAAGCATTTCCTCTAAGATAAGGAACAAGACAAGGATGCCCATGCTCACCACAATACTTGAACACAGTATTAGATTCTATTCAAAACAACAGAAGTACTATTTGAAGTACTAGCTATGACACTCAGACAAGAAAAAGAAAGAAAAGGACTCTAAATCAGAAAGGAAGAAGTAAAACTATCACTGTTTACAGATGACATGCTACTATACATAAAAAAATCCTAAAGACACTGTCCAAAAAGCTACTATAATTCATCAATTACAATTGTATGGAAATACCAAAGACCCCAAATGCCAAAACAATCTTGAAGAAGGTCACAGATGACACTTCCTGGTTTTAAACTATACTACAAAGCTACAGTAATCAAAACAGTACAGTACTGGCACAAAAACAGATAAGTAATTTAGTGGAACAGAATAGAGAGCCCAGAAATATACATTTCTGGTCAATTAATTTATGACAAAGGAGGCAAAAATATTCAATGGGGAAAAGACAGTCTCTTCAATAAGTAATGCTGGGAAAACTAGACAGCTACATGTAAAGGAATGAAATTAGAACATTATCTCACACCATACACAAAAATAAATTCAAAATAGATTAAAGACTTAAATGTAAGACCTGAAACCATAAAAACCCTAGAAGAAAACATAGGCAGTAAGGTCTCTGACTTCAGTCTTAGTGATATTTTGGGAGTTATGTCTCCTCAGGCAGGGGGAACAAAAGCAAAAATAAATGATACTATATTAAACCAAAAAGCTTTTACACAGTGAAGGAAACTATCAACAAAACAAAAAGGCCACCTACTGAATATGCAAACAATGTATCCAATAAGTGTTTAATACCCAAAATTCATAAAGAACTCATACAATTCATCATCAAAAAACAAACAACCCAATTAAAAACTGAGCAGAGGACTTGGGTAGATATATTCCCAAGGAAGATACACAGATGACCAACAGGCTCATGAAATGATGCCCAACATCACTAATCATCTGGAAATACAAATGAAAGTCACAAAAAGATATCACTTCACACTTATCAGAAAGGCTATTATCAAAAAGACAACAAGTAACAAGTGCTAACAAGGATGTGAAGAAAAGAGAACCCTCACGCACTGTTGTTAGGAACGTAAATTGGTGTAGCCACTATGGAGAAGGGTATGGAGATTCCTCAAAAACTTAAAAACAGAACTACCATTTGACCCACCAATTCCACTCCTGGGTATTTATCCACAGGAAACAAAAATGCTAATTCAAAATGACATATGTATCCCTATGTTCACTACAGCATCACTTAAAATAGCCAAGATATAGATGCAGCCTAAGCACCCATCAATAGATGAATGGATAAAGAAGATATATATTTTTTTAAATGAAATATTACTAAGCCACAGAAAATAATGAAATCTAGAATTCCTGTTGTGGCTCAACAGGTTAAGAATCTGACTAGTATCCGTGGGTATGAGGGTTTGATCCCTGGCCTCACTCTGTGGATTAAGGATCTGGAATTGCTATGAGCTGCGGTGTAGGTCACACACAGCTTGATCTGGCATTGCTGTGGCACAGGCTGGCAGCTGCCGCTCCAATTCGACCCCTAACCTGGGAACTTCCATATGCTACAGGTGTGGCCCTTAAAAAACAAAACAAAACAAAACACAACAAAAAAACAAAATCTAGCCATTTGTGAAAATATTATACTGGGTGAAATAAATCAGAGAAAGAAAAATACCATGATTTTACTTACATGTGGAATCTAAAAACCAAAACAAATGAACAAACATAACAAAATAAAAATTGAATTATAGATACAGAGAACAAACAGATGACTGCCAGAGAGGGGGGGGAATGGGAGAAGAAAAAATAGGTGAGGAAGACTGAGGTACAAACTTCTAGTTGCAAAATCAATGAGTCATGGGTGTGGAATGTACCATGTGGGGAATATGGTCAATAACTACATAATATCTTCGTATGGTGAAATATAGTAACTACACATCACTACTTATCCTGACTTACTGAAACTGGACTTATGGTTACTAGAGGCAGGGAAAACTGGATGAAGGCAGTCAAAAGGTAAAAACTTCCAGCTATAAGATAAATAATAGGCACATAATGCATAACATGATAAATATAATCAACATTGCTAAGTAATACATATGAAAGTTGTTAAGAGAATAATTCTTCAGTGTTCTCATAAGGAAAAACCTTTTTTTTCTTTTTTTCTGGACTTGCCCACAGCATGGGGAAGTTCTTAGGCCAGGAAATGGAATCAGTGCCACAGCAGTAACCTGAGCCACAGCAGTGACAACACTGGATCCCTAACCAACAGGCTACCAGAGAACTCCAAAAAAACTTTTCAATTTAATTTTGTATCTGTATAAGATGACAGATGTTCGCTAAATTTACTGTATATACAAGTCATTATCCTGTATGTTTTAAACTTACACAGTATTAGATTCTATTCAAAACAATATTTGAAGTCCTAGCCATGGCAATCAGACAAGAAAAAGAAATAAAAGCACTCTAAATGAGAAAGGAGTAAGTAAAATATGTTAGTTACATCTCAATAAACTGTAAGAAAAAACTGTACTATGAAAAAACATGTCTCTAAAAGTGATTTTTTGAAGTTATGTATTCATGAGTTTGATAATATACTACAGGATGCTGCTATATGACAGTTTATAACTGCATGCTTCCTAGTTTTCACTGGAAAATAAAGATTAATAAAGGTTAAAATTTATAATCAACATATAAAAATAAAATGCTAGAAACACGAATGAAAGAAAACTTTGTACACAAAGTATGAGAAGAAAAATGGGGAGTTCCCACCGTGGCACAGCGGAAACAAATCTGCCTAGTATCCATGAGGATATGGGTCCAATCCCTGGCCTCACTCACTGGGTCAGGGATCCAGTGCTGCCATAGGCTGTGGTGTAGGTAGCAGATGCAGCTTGAATTCCGAGTTGCTGTGGTTGTGGCTGTGGCTGGTAGCCGTAGCTCTGATTGGACCCCTAGCCTGGGAACCTCCATATGCTGCAGGTACAGCCCTAAAAAGCAAAAAAAAAAAAAAAAAGGAAAAAAAGAAAATGGGATGTATTTTAACATAAAGAGTATGCAAGGAATATAGGATGTGTTTTTGTTAAAGAAAAAATGGAGTAATTTTGTAGAAGTAATTTTGTAAGTAAAATTACTAGTTATTCCAGAATGAGAAAGAGAAAAGGAATAACACAAAATCTAAATGGATATAGGAAATTACTTATTTAGAAATTTTAAGTGGGAAGGTCAAAGTAAGCTAAAATTAACTGGATTTATTCATCAAGGCTTTAAAAAATGAATTCAATAATAAACTGATACAAACAAAGGTTTTTTCTTTTCTGTATTAAAAGAACAAAGTTTCTTAGATTACTGGCCTGCTCTTAATAAGACATTATCAAAGGTTTTTCTTTACTTTTTGTGTAATCTGTCTAGGAAATAAAGATTCTGTATCTCAGCAAAATAATTTCCTGTACTTCATGTTATCTTTATCAGGTCCTTGATTACTTAGAAAAACTGAATTTTTACAGTAAGTAAAGAGCTAGGGTTTTTTGTCTTGTTTTGTTTTTTACAACTATGTAACTTTCTGAATTTGCTCCGGAAATCTTTTATATCGTCACTTTGGCTTATACTGTCACTTTGGCTGAACAGATAAATACTGTTTCACAGTGACTTGCAATCTTAATTAATCAAGTGTTTTAAATCTTTTGACCTTTTTTACAAAGTTCCCAAAATCAAATTCTAAATGAGGTCTTTTTGACCTCAAAGTAACTCTGGGATTTTCCAGAGGATCCTGGGAAGATCTCAAAAGATTTGTTCTCTCCCTCCAAAAAGAAACATATTAAACTAGTTAGGCTCTTTTGAAATTTTAAACTGCATGAGAAGCATTGGCAAATAAAGGTTATGCTTAACTTCTTTAGGTTATATTTGTATATTATTAATATCAATGTTCCAGAAACTGTATGAAATTCTAAGAAATCTGACATGAGCTGGTATGTTATTATCAGTCATCTTAAAATATTTATGTTATAGAAATAATTACACTGACATGTAAGAATTTCACTTTTTTTATAGTGACCTCTCAAAATATCTTTAACCATGTCTATTTTTAAGTCTTTTGTCATTCATAAACAGTTATTGTTTTACTCTCAATTCTCTGGAAGCATTTACAACCAACTACAGGCCAAAATGCTTTGCCTTTAATGGAGATTCACAGAAAGGACCCTAACTTTAGAATATAAATTTCTTTTAACTTTAAAGTCATACCACTAAACTGGCTAAGAATTTCGAGAACACTAATGGAGAAACTGCTTAATTCATAAAACTGCTAACCCCAGATAAAGCAAAACAAGGGTTAAATACATGGGACCAAATGAACTTATGAAGATAATGAAGGCTTTTATGAGTTCCTGTGTGGCTTAACAGGTTAAAGACCTGATGTTGTCACTGCAGTGGCTCGGGTTTGATCCCTGGCTTGGTAACATCCACATACTGTGGGTGTGGCCAAAAAAAAAAAAAAAAGATATTTATGACTTTGAAACACTGTCCCTTAATGCTTGTTATCCATATTCGAAGAACCCCCCCTTTTTTCCTCCTCTTCTAAGCTATCTTTACTTATAACAATTTGGTAAAGTATACTTTTGTAAACAAAAATGAAATATTTATCTTTTTCTCCTTATCTGATCCCTTCAGAATTAAAAGCAAAAACAAAACAAACAAAAAGCCCCCTTCTACTGAGTATTCTTATTTTCATGGCAATACAGATGTTTGCCTAAATTCAGTTAGAATCTGTTCTCCTTGTAACAGGACACAACTGGACAAGTCCTTGGCTTGGCTTCTTACCATAAAGTTTTCTTTGGATTTTTTTTTTTTTTTTGAGATTAAGTGGTAGTTTGTTCTCCAGGAGACAGTGGACCAATGCAGGTGAGTAGTTGCCATAAAGAGATTTTTAAAGATCTAATTTGAGTTTCCTTATTATCAGACAGTTTCTGGTTTCCCTTTTTTTTTTTTTTTTTTTTTGCTTTTTAGGGCTGCAACTAAAAAGTTCACTGGAAGTTCCCAGGCTAAGGGTCAAATTGGAGCTACAGCTGCTGGCCTATGCCACAGCCACAGCAACACCAGATCCAAAACATGTCTGTAACCTACACCACAGCTCATGGCAACGCCAAATCCTCAACCCACTGAGCAAGGCCAGGGATCAAACGTGAGTACTCATGAATACTAATCGGGTTCCTTACTGCTGAGCCACAACGGTAACTCCTACAAGACAATTTTAAGGATCTCAAGTTGACCTTATGGAACCAATAAAGCCCTTTGGATATGACCAAAGCTTTAACCAGAATATCATACTTGAGAATGTGCATAAAATCACTATTCTCGCTGCTCTTACGTAAATAACAAGTTTAAAGGGACTAGATTTATTTTCCAAACCCATTATTTATTGTGATTATCTATGGTAAAAAAATGAGATGACTACAGAGGAAAATTATGTTTAAACAGAAAACTCTGGCATACCCATGGTCAAATCCTAGTCTTTGAGGTTTTGTATCTACCTGTAAACTGGACTGGATCCTGGACTTTTCCAGTTTTCTCCAAACTAACATTTCCAGTTTTTTTCCCACCCTTCTTACTTGAGATAAAAATGAAAACTGCCCTTTTCCCCAAACCCTTTAAAGCTGTAAGTCTTTTTTTTTTTTTTGCCTTTTGTCATTTTAGGGCCGCACCTGCGGCATGTGGAGGTTCCCAGGCTAGGGGTTTTATCGGAGCTGTAGCCACTGGCCTACGCCGCGGCCAAAGCAACGCAGGATCCGAGCCGCGTCTGCGACCTACACCACAGCTCACGGCAACGCCGGATCGTTAACCCACTGAGCAAGGCCAGGGACCGAACCCGCAACCTCATGGTTCTTAGTCGGATTCGTTAACCACTGCGCCTCGACGGGAACTCCTAAAGCTGTAAGTCTTGATATAGCCTTCAGAGAAATCACAACAGATCACGTACAGACAAGACAGCCTGCCTACCTACTTCTGTGTGGGCAACTCAGCGCAGCAGAACACCTGATAACATCGTCAAAAGACAGTCAAGCTGCAAATCAGGAAAGCCTATCAGTTTGAAACTGCCATCCTCATTCCACCACCTAAAAATTCAAGCTAAAGTCCAGAAATTTTCTCAACTGGCTACTCTTTTGACTCAAAAACTGCATTTATAGTTTGTTCCACTAGTAATTTTTGTCTTTGTTTCCATGGAACTGCTTCTAATTAAATACCTAACTGCTCACACCACAGAAGCTTACTTAGATGGAAGCTTAACTATAACACCACTTCTATACAGTAAGACATCCTCATGTTTGTCCCCTTCTAAGTAATCATTACATGGTTTAGTACTGTAAGGCAATAACGCAATACTGAAAGGCTTATTTCCACCAGGTCCAAAAACCTTTCTGTGATCTGCTTCCAAAAGAAGACAATGTGCCCCATTTATTAGAACCCAGAGACTTGGTTTATTGGAAAAGACCAATAAAAGACTGCACTTAAACCTCACTAGGAAACTTCATCCTCTCCAAAAATCTCTACATTTATAGCAAGAATCTATAAATTCTTCAGCCAGAGCTACATCAGACAGTTGCATAACCTTTAACACCCTGACCACCCAAGATGGAAGGGCATGTACTGGTAAAAACATGCTGTTTCTATATTAATGTATCAAAAAGATCTTAAAGATCAGATGCCAGTCTTTCATCAAATAGGCAATGCTTTTTCCCCTGATTATTTAGTTAAATCATGGCTTCTGGGATCTCTGCTCTGAAGAATTTTTCAATCTTTGGCTACTACTCTCCTCGGAGTCAACACATTGTTACCAAAAGTGGGGTTCAGCTGCTTGCTGCTATAAAGCCATAAAGAGGCAAGGCTGGTGGAAAGGAAAGTTTGCTTTATTTCAATTGCCAGCAAACAGTGGGGAGGATGGACTCCTGTCCAAAGGCTAACTCCCCCCACTGACAACCAGTGAACAAGAGCTTTTACAGGCGGAGGGATGGGGCTATATGAAGGAAGAGCATAGTCAGCTCTGACAGTCATTTTGAAATTGGTCCTGTGGTGATCTGACCAGCATCATCTTGATTGTTTTAAGTACAGTTAATCTTCAGTTCCAAGGTCAGTTTGTTCCCATGTCCTTAAGTCTTGTTCTTGGAATTGTGGCAGCTAATAGCATGGCTACAATCTGGTTACCAGGTAGTTAACTTCTTCCACCTGATGGGGGTTTCATTATCTGTAAGAGAGCTCACAGGGTATTGCTCAGAATATTATCTATAGCCCTTGAGAAGGACCTAAAGGTCCCAGACTTTGCTTAATGACTAAACTAATATTACTCGGTCTCTTTTGACTGGTTTCCTTTGCTCACTTCTCTGATTAAACTTATTCTTTTTATTCTTTGACTAAAGTTCTTCTACAGACAAAAGACAGGTAGAGGCTGTGGAGGGGACGGACCATAAGTCCTGCTCCATTTCAATATTAACCTAATAACCTCTTAATAGGTTTTTTTTTGTTTGTTTGGTTGGTTTTTTACTGCCACATCTATGGCATATGTAAGTTACCAGGCCAGGGGTCAAATCAGAGCTGCAGCCATGGCACCACAGTCATAGCAACACCAGATCCAAACCGCATCTGCAACCTGTACCTCAGCTTGCGGAATCGCCAGATCCAGGGATCAAACCAGCATCCTCACAGAAACAATATCGGGTCCTTAACCTGCTGAGCCATAACATGAACTCCCTCTCAAGAGTTTTAAATGTCTTTATTTTTATTTTATTTTTATTATCTTGTCTTTTGCCCTTTTAGGGTCACACCCGCGACATATGGAGGTTCCCAGACTAGGGGTTTAATTGGAGCTACAGCTGCTGGCCTACACCACAGCTCACGGCAATGCAGGATCCTTAACCCACTGAGCAAGGCCAGGGATCGAACCTGCAACCTCATGGTTCCTAGTTGGATTCGTTAACCACTGAGCCATGACGGGAACTCCTAAATGTCTTTAAATGTGAGCAGCCACTCACACATCAAATGTAATCCATCGGGATAAGACAGCTAAAAGAACTGTGATCCCACTGCCACTGTCTAGGTGACTACGCAACTGTCAGTAACAGCAGTTACCTGTTGACCTCAATGACTACACCGAAGGAGGCTGTGAGAGTAACACTATATTGGATCAGCTTGCTGAAACAATGAATGACCAGATGTTGGGGATTTTTTAAATAAAATAAAAATGGAGACCAGGCCTGAAAATTCTCCAAGCTGACCAAGCCAGTTAGGCCACGTAATGAAAACCAAATCCAAATTATTTCATGTACGTAAGGAAAGCTTAGGTTATTTCTTATAAATGCCTCTAATAAGATCAACTTGAACAGTCTTCTTAAAATAGCTGCATAAAATAAGCACTTTTAACCAATTCCCTGACATCTGTAAACTCCCACTGTAATAATCATTGCAAAGATTAAACAACCTTAATATGCTCACCTTATAAATCGTTGGGTAACTACATGCCTCTGTGCTTCTGGTTTCTCCGTCCATAAAATATATCAAGTAAAACCCTTTCTTTTTTTTTTCTTTTGTTTTTTTGCCTTTTTGCCTTTTCGCCTTTTCTAGGGCCGCACTCGCGTCATATGGAGGTTCCCAGGCTAGGGGTCTAACAGGAGCTGTAGCCATTGGCCTATGCCTATGTCACAGCAACGCGGGATCCGAGCCGCGTCTGCAACCTACACCACAGCTCACGGCAACGCCGGATCCTTAACCCACCCACTGAGCAAGGCCAGGGATCGAACCTGCAACCTCATGGTTCCTAGTCGGATTCGTTAACCACTGAACAAGGGAACTCCAGTAAAACTCTCTTAATTTTAATACTAAGCAGGCTTCTAAGCTTTTAATATGTTAAATTTAAACCTCACTACAGTGTCATGAGATAGGTACACAAATTTTGTAGGTCAAGAACACACAGAGATGAAGCTACTTTCCTCGGCCACGAAGCTGCTGAACAGCAGAGCCAGGGACTGAACCCAGCAGGCGCAATCAAGGATTTGAGTGCTGCCTAAAGGGAATCAATGTTTATCCCCATTACAGTAACTGGATGGAACTTCGCTGAAGGCTTCTGAGTGCCCCATCTAGTGTTTTGTTTTGTTTTACCCAGGCTTTCAGCTCCCATCAGACAGGCCACCGCCAGGAACTCCCCGGGTTTGGAGCTGACAAAGCTAAGAGTTCGGATACCTATCGAAGGACAGACGGGCAAGCTCGCCAGGCAGCCCACTCGGCATGACCTTCCTCAGGGGGGAAAGCACAAGTCAGAGACCCAGGGGTCGAAACACCCGCGGGGCCTCCACGGGGGTCGGAAGCGGAAAGGGGTCGGGGAAGGAGACCGCGCAGGGCGGCGGGCGATGCCGGGGCGGGGCGGAGGGGAGGCGGGCCGGGGCCGACTCACAGGTCCAGGAGCTGACTGACCCGCTGCGGGGAGGGCATCGCGGCCGCCCTCGGGAACTTCTTCCGCGCTCCCGGGGCGGCGGAAACCCAGCCAGAGACCGTCCGTCAACTCCCGCCCCTCGCGTGACGCGTAGGTCCTCGTGACGTCACGCGCCTCTTCCGGTGG
Organism: Catagonus wagneri; assembly: GCA_004024745.2. NCBI lineage: Eukaryota > Metazoa > Chordata > Mammalia > Artiodactyla > Tayassuidae > Catagonus > Catagonus wagneri. The sequence continues at coordinate 12,909,978 of PVHT021183646.1, forward strand.
CCGGGCGCGGGCGCTCCCGCGCTGCAGAGGAAGAGCCGAGCCCCCTAGGGGCGGAGCCTTGCTCGAGGCTCCCAGGGGGCGGAGCCTTGCCAGAGGCGCCCTAGGGGTGGTATGATAAAACCCAGGGGAACCCGGAGCCTTTGGAAGAGTTGAGGCGGTTGATGTTGTGCTCGTCTCTGCCCCGCTCCGGCGGGCTCCTGAGTGGCCAGCCGGGCGTGCAGCCTAGCCCAGTTATCCTTCAAGCCGCTCGGGCTGCGAGGTCACTGCTCTTACATCCTATGCTGGGCGGTGCCTTTGACGGTGCGATGTCGGCGACCACTCGGATACCGACTCCATGACCTTCAGATAGAGCGGTTTAGAGGATCTGAAGATGACTGCCATTTACCCAGCACTTTCTATAAAGCGTGCACTGAGCTACGTGCTTTCCATAATTAACCACATTCATTGAATCCCGTAAAGTCGGAATTATTTAGCATTCTTTTTACAGATGACACTGCATGCCTACAAAATGCTCAGTAGGAATTTCATCATGGCGGGGGTGAGGTGTGTTTGTGTTCCAATCAGAAAGGACTCCAAAGGAAGGGCCCTTTGGAAGTCCGCAGGTGGTCTAGTGGTTAGGATTGGTCGCCCTCACACGGTGACCTGTGTTTAGTCCCTGGTGGGGGAACTGAGTTGCCACTTCAAGCCTGTGTAATGCGGCCAAGGGGGTGTAGGGAGGGGAAGAGTTCCCACTCCTCAGGTGGAATTCCATTCTTGGTTGTGCTGTAGAGTACTTTTTGGTGTTTTTTCGTTGTAGATTTGTTTGTTTCTATGTCTCTTTTTGTAACCTTTTGAAAGATGGAACCCAGTTTCTCATCTCCAGGATGCCGCTCAATCAGCACACGTTTATCAAGTGCTGAAGGAGGGTAGGGATTATGATGGGGGCTGGGATTCAGTGGTGAATGCTTGAACCAGACAAAAGAACAGTCAGAATAACTATAATATGCTAAAATGGAGTTACTTCTGTGGGCAACACTCACAGGAGGGTGGAGAAGGAGGTCAGAGAAAAGAAACGTGGTCTGTTAGGGACCGTAAATAGTTCGGAATGGGTACAGTGGGAGTGGTGATATTACTGGAGACAAGTCTGCACAGTGGGCAGTAAGGCCAGTTGGGTGTGGGGAAAGGATTATTTCAGGATTATTAGAGGAGGCAAGTGGCTCAGACCCAAGAGAAACCTCGCACTCCGGAAGGGCTTTCATCAGAGACTTTTAAAGGCGAGGTAAGGGGTGTGGTTATTTGTTGCAAACTTCTTGGTATCGGATACTTTGTTCTAGCAGCTGTGGACATAGGCCAGGTCACGATGTTCCTATAAACCTCCAGCAAAACAAATGCTCTTCTCTGTTAGACAACTTTTTAATCTCCATGCAAATGGGCTCTTAGAGGTCAGAGCCTTGGGAATAGACTGCCCCGTAGTTTTCAGGCTATAGGCAACATTCTTTTACAAAAGATGCAAGGCCAGCATGACTAAGCACAGGCAACAAAGCACAAAGATTAAAGTAAAAAGGAACAGGTCTAGTATGGAGTCAGATTGGTTACACAGAGTTCAGACCAGCTACAGTGGAGACAGTGATGAGAGGTGAGTGTAGAGCAGCGGATGGCAAACTTTCTATAAAGGGCCGTAGAGTAAATGCTTTAAGTTTTGTGGGACATCCCTGTTACTGAGCAGAACTAGGGTCCGCTAACCCTACCTGAGGCTAAGCCAGTCTACTGACACTGGGCTATGGTGAGGGAAAGTACAGGGTGCCAAGCAAGGAGAACAGGTAGCTGTTGCTCCAAAGATCGGAACTCCCCATGGCTTTCAGAGGAGTTTTTAAATGCAACCTTAGGGGTGAGGGTAGCAGGGTGCATGATCAGCTCATGGATTTCTTCTGATTGGTTGATGGTGAGGTAACAGAGTGACGTTTGGGTAATCTTAATCATCAGCCTTCCAGTTCTAACCAATCTGGGGCTATGTGCCTGTGGTCAGTGTGTGTTCAACATTCTCCACCAGGAAGGGGTCTTAGTTTCTGCAGACTAGCTCAGAGATATGCATCAGATTATCTCTATCCCTTCAGGAGGAACTATAGACCTCCTGTGGCTACTGCTCTGATCATTAACTGCTTGAATCTGCTCTTTCGAACTCTTGGAAGGACAAGTGAAAAGCAGGGGACACGGAGGGGCTTATGTCCTGAAAGACTATGCAGGGTCCTGCTTCGTTTCAGTCTCCACTTTTCTTTGATCTCCCCAGTCCTGAGGGGTACAGGGGTGCGACAAGAAAGGGAATGAAGTTTTGAATAAGAGAGGTTAGGCATAAATTTGGCAGAGGAACTTGGTTTAGATTTCACCCTGGCTTGGTCACAGCTACTCAACTTTAACCTCAAAAGCAGCCACACAGACGAATTGGGAGTGGGGGGAGGTGTTCCAATAAAACTTTATTTATGGAGTTCCCATCGTGGCGCAGTGGAAATGAATCCGAGTAGGAACCACGAGGTTGCGAGTTCGATCCGTAGCCTTGCTCAGTGGGTTAAGGAGCCGGTGTTGCCATGAGCTGTGGTGTAGTTTGCAGACGCGGCTTGGATCCCGCGTTGCTGTGGCTGTGGCGAAGGCCAGCAGCTACAGCTCCTGTTAGACCCCTAGCCTGGGAACCTCCATATGCCGTGGGTGCAGCCCTAAAAATGACAAGAGACCAAAAAAAGCAAGCAAACAAAAACTTTATTTATGGACACTGAAGTTTGAATTTCATTTGGTTTTCAGTGTCATGAAGTATCATTCATCTTCTGATTTTTTCCAACTATTTAAAAATATAAAAGTCTTGCAAACTACAAAAACAGGCAGTTGGCAGGGTTTAGGTGTCTGCTGTGGTTTGCCTTCTGATCCAGAAAGCTAAAATGGAACATGATGGTCTGTGTTAGGTTAAACAACCAAGGATTTGCCTGAAGCACTGTGCAGAGTCAGGACAAGAACAGAACATGTGTAAGAAGAATGAGTTTTAAAAAGACCCCTAGCTGTTAAGTGGTAAATGGTCTGTAGAGGTCACAGGTGGAGGCTTAGAGACCAGACAGGACTCTGTTGATAGTAGCCTAAAACTAAAGTAATAGCAGCAGACAGAATGGACAGATTCAAGAGGTAATGGAGGTAGAACCAATAGGATTTAGAGATTGTTTGGAGTGAGGGTGGAGGAAAGAGAAAAGTCAACGCTAATTTGCAGGCTTTGGATTTGGAGAATTGGGTGGCATATTGTCGTGCCATTAAATTAATCAGCTGTGAGGATTAGAGGTATTTTTTGAAGAGAGGACAAGATTAAATTTTGGACATATGAATTTTATTTTTTTCTTATTAGGGTCACACTTGCAGCGTATGGAAGTTCCCAGGCTAGGAGTGGACTTGGAGCTGCATCTGCTGTCCTTCGCCACAGCCTCAGCAATGTCAGTTCTGAGCCACATCTGCGAACTATGCTGCAGCTTGTGGCAATGCCGGAGCCTTAACTCACTGAGCGAGGTCAAGTATTGAACCCGCATCCTCATGGATACTAGTTGGGTTCTTAACCCACTGGGCCACAATAGGAACTCCTGGACCTGTGAATTTTAAAATGTCTATGAAAAATACAGGCTTAGAGCTATAGATCTGGAAATTATCCTGGTTTGCTTTTAAAGGAGAGGTTGAATAGCAATGATAATACGTGTATTTATTTATGAATTCAGTAACTTTGAGGAAGAATCCCCTGCTGTTTAGGGAGTCATTTAGTTCTTGGAAGACCTTAACAGATCAGATAAGAACAAGACTTCTCGGTCCTTCCTGTCTGCTGAGGGCTCCCTAACTTGAATGCTACTCAGCTGTCCATCTAGGTGTTCCCACTGATTATCTGATTCTTCAAGACTAGAAAAATGCAGGTCACTGCCCTAGTATTATGAAGTGTTCAGCTTTGCATGCCTTCATTCTTCCAGATTCTAGTCAAAGGAAGACATCAGTTAGGCTTTTTGTTCTTCTAAGAAGATGTCAGTCATATACAAAGGTAAGATAACGCAGTACTACTTATTTGTAGCCAGTTATTTTAAAGGTCAAGATGTGCACAACCCTAATGATATCACTGTTCTTAGAAATATTTTCACACTGATTTGCTACAGATTTTAGGGCCTGCAATATTTAAAAACTAGCCTCTCGGGGAGTTCCTGTTGTGGTGCAGTGGTAATGTACCCAACTAGGATCCATGAGGGGCTCAGGTTCTATCCCTGACATTGCTCAGTGGGTTAAGGATCCAGAGTTGCTCAGTGAGCTGCGGTGTAGGTCACAGACGCGGCTCAGATCCTGCTTTGCTGTGGCTGTGGTGTAGGCCAGCAGCTGCAACTCCAATTCGACCCCTAGCCTGGGAATTTCCGTATGCTGCACATGTGGCCCTAAAAACCAAAAACCAACCAAACCAAACAAAACAAACTAGGCTTTCAGATGCTTAGCATAAGTCTATCAAGAATTGGAGTCTCTTGCCACTGAATCAAATATGTCTGATGTACAATGTGGTTACCGTAATGTAGTCATCTCATTCCTCCCTTATTGTATAGCAGCAGTGTGATTTAGGGACTGACTCCACCTTCAGAAGTGAGTCTAGATAAAGGCTGATTGGTGATTACTGTAGTGATGGGTTCAAAGGTCAGGAGGCCTAGACCAATCAAGAAATCACAGTATTTCCTCGGCCACAAAGATGGGTTCAAGAATGGGCATGTGACTCATTGGGGGCCAACAGGAAGCAGGAAACGTTTTTCAAAAGATTTCTGGGAAAGAATTTTCCTCAAACATATTACAGTGCTTTGTGAAAGAACACTCTGTTATCTCAGCATTTTCATTTTGAATGAAGTTAAACAGGAAAACAGAGTAAGAAAATCACGGGAGAACAGCCAGAGTCCTAATTGAACCACGCTTGAACGCCACCCCTCCCTACGGTCAAATGGCAAAAATAAACAATTTAGCAATGAGTTTGATGTCCTTTATTTAAGGGAAAACAGTCTCTGGAGTGCCTCACAGGGAGTGGAGCGCTTTTCCCAGGGGATGTTTGGGTAGGACTGTGTTTTACAGAGTGTTTCCAGCAGCAATGAGGAAACAAGGTATGGTTGACTAGGAGGTCAGAAATTTCCATATTAGACTAACAGATCAATCCAGGAATAAGGAAGGAAATTTGGCTTAAGTTGACTTGCATATCTGAGAATAAGGAAATTATTACAGATTCTTGGCAGTTGGCGATGGGCTGGCCAGATATACTGTGCTTCTGGTCAAGTAGAGCATTGATAAGAATATGAAAATTACCTAAGTTTGTGTTTGCTGATATAGAATATCTGAGCAGGAGCAGCTCAGTCTTGGGCCTAGAAATGTATTTTGACACTCTCTGTTACATAACTCAGTTAATCTTGTCAATAAAATTACCGGATTCGAGTTTTCTGTTTCTGGCTGCCCCAAATAGCCTAACAGTTGCATATTCGTAGCAGGAGTCACCAACAAAAAGATGGACATTAAAGGCATAAGGAAGAGATGAGCTCACCCAAAAGCTGTATACAGAGTACACGTCCCTCCAACAGGTCCTTGGAGAGGTAGCTGAGAAATAGCAGTTGGCTGGCAATTGACACTGAGAAGGAGCAGCCAAAGAGGAAGGGAAAAAACCTAGGGTGCTACAGAAGAGAAACATGATCAAAATTTTCACATGCTGCGGAGAGGTCAAGTAAGATAAAACTGGAAGGTGATTTAGCAACAAGGACAGGTCGCTGAGATGGTGGTGGAGGGTGTACCCACTTGTAGCAAGAGGAATGAATGGGAACTGAGGAAACGAACACATAAGTGGCCCAACTCTGGCAATAAATACTTATACAAATGAATTACTGCTTCTGTTTAGACTCATGCTAGGAAAAAAAAATGTAGATTGTATAAGACCCTTGAATATCTCTACTTCAAAGAAGGTAAAGTGGGACAATTCAAAACTATTATATATGAACCTAATTATCTTAGAAGTTTATGGACCTATTTACCAGATATCACACTACTTTCTCATGTAGTCATCAAATAAGAATGAGTTGTCATGCTATTTTTTTTGAATGAAAGTGAGAGCTTTCCCAAATAAAAAGTGTCAGACTCCAAAGACCATGTTCTTTCTGCTCTGTTTGGGTACTCAGAAGAGAGGTTTCTTGTGCATCCAGAACCAGCAATATAAAAGTGATTAAGAATTTCAAGATGAGGAGTTCCCATTGTGGCTCAGTGGTTAACGAATCCATGAGGTTGCAGGTTCGATCCCTGGCCTTGCTCAGTGGGTTAAGGATCTGGCATTGCTGTGAGCTATGGTGTAGGCCGCAGACGCAGCTTGGATCTGATGTAGCTGTGGCTGTGGCGAAGGCTGGCGGCTACAGCTCCGATTGGATCCCTAGCCTGGAAACCTCCATATGTCGCGGGTGCAGCCCTGGAAAAGACAAAAAAACGAAACAAAAACAAACAAACAACAACAACAACAAAAGAATTTCAAGATGAGACTTCCCATTGTTGTTCAGCAGGTTAAGAACCCGGCTAGTATCCATGAGGATGTGGGTTTGGTCCCTGGCCTTGCTCATTGGGTTAAGGACCTGGTATTGCCTCCAGCCATGGTACAGGTCACAGATACAGCTTGGATCTGATGTTGCTGTAGCTGTGGCATAGGGTGGTGGCTATGGCTCCGATTTGATCCCTACCCTGGGAACCTACATATGCCACAGGGGTGGCCTTACAAATAAATTTTTTTTTTTTTTTGGTTTTTAGGGCCGCACGTAGGCTAGGGGTCTAATTGGAATTACAGCTGCCGGACTATGCCACAGTCACAGCAATGGCAGATCCAAGCCGCGTCTGTAACCTACACCATAGGTCACAGCAGCGCAGGATCCTTAACCCACTGAGTAATGCCAGGGATCGAACCTGCAACCTCATGGTTCGTAATTGAATTTGTTTCTGCTGCACCACAACGGGAACTCTGAAAAAAAATGTTTAAAGAATTTCAAGATAGCGATAAAAGAGCAGTAAACCAGGGGTGGGGCCTGTGCAGCTGCTCAAGTGTCCTGCCTATGAAGGGTGTACCTAACCTCAAAACTTCCCATGAAAATCAGTTTCAACTACTGATGATTCAGAAACTGTCAAAATTCAGAGACGGGTGTGAACACAGGAAAACATTTTTACTAGCAGTGCAAGGGAGCCAGGCTCATCAAATAGAATAAGCGGAATTTGTAGCTCAGATGATATGGCATATGTTTATAGTTCAGATCCTGCAGTTGACAATTGAAATTGGAAAGAACACGATGTTCTCGTCTTTTGGTAAGGAAAACAGGATGTTCTTGTTTTTGTGGCTTATCTTGGGAGGCAAGGCTTACAGGATTTCCCGTTAGGCAAGACTTCTAGAAGGTTCCTGTTATTCATGATTTATCTTGGAATGCAAGGTTATTAGGAATGGGAGTCTTTTCTGGTGCATGGTCAGTCATCTGTGGACAGGGCTGGGCAAAGGGCAAGAGGTCATGTTCCCTTTCTCAGCTCTTTCCTTGTTGAGTCCACTTTACTGCAGTTGCCTCTAGTTCAGAACCTCCTTAATTTCTTCCCTAGATGCCATATAAAGAAAACTTTATTATTGTTTGTTCCTCTTGGGTAGGTTACATAAGAATAATGAACACTACTACTTTCCTTAAATCATACTATTCTTTCCCAGCGTGTGTATGAAACTATAAAGTATATATATATATAATTATTAATTATATCTCTTATGCAAGTGGATTTTGGGTCAATACATGTACGCACACAAGTACACGACAGTAAATTGTTCAAATTGGAGTCCCCATTGTGGCTCAGTGGAAACGAATCTGACTAGTATCAATGAGGACACAGGCTTGATCCCTGTTCTCACTCAGTGGGTGAAGGATCCGGCATTGCTGAGAGCTTTGGGGTAGGTCACAGACAGGGCTCGGATCTGGAGTTGCTGAGGCTGTGGTTTAGGCCAACAGATACAGCTCCAATTTGACCCCTAGCCTGGGAACCTCCATATGCCATGAGTGTGGCCCTAAAAAGATAGATAAATAAATAAATAAATAAATAGTTCAAATCATCTTTACATGTCATAAATCAAAATGTAAGATTAGGCTATGAGTTAGATTCCTCATTCTTAAGCCATACTACTGATATTTGAATTCAAAATAGCAATTGCTCTTCTAATATCAGTTTTCAACTCAGTATAACACATATATCATCATCTATTACTAACCATAAATCATTTCAGTTGGCTGTTGTTAAAGTGACCAGACTGCATCCAAGATGGAGTCATTTATGCTAAGCCCCATGCCTCAGGTCTGTAAAGCAGAGCTTGATGAAGGTGTTGTTATTATTATTATTATTGTTGTTGTTGTTATTATTATTATTATTATTTGGCTTCCCCTTGGCATATGGAGTTCCCAGGCCAAGGATTAGACCTGAGCTGAAGTTGTGACTATCCTCCAACTGTGGCAACAAGAGATACTTAACTCACTGTGCCAGGCCAGGGATCGAACCTGTGTCCCAGAGATGCTGCTGATCCCATTGTGACACAGCGGGAACTCCTTGACTAAGTTTATGTTCTGCTCTTCCAGAGATAGAAGATGTAGGCCAAGACATCAATGCTTGCCTGCTTAGCACAGGTTACCTGACCTGTCTCCGAGATTCCCTTTTGCTCTGTGTAAGGGAAGTAACCCTGCTTTAACCAATCAGCAAATGCCAGATGTAACTTCGTTATTCCTCTTTGCTTTGAGCTGTAAACATTTCTTGCCTTGTATGGCTTTTGGGAGCTCCTTTCTATCTGCTAGATTAGATGCTGCCCCATTCATGAACTGCTGAATAAAACCCTACATGGGAGTTCCCTTATGGCTCAGCAGGTTGAGAATCTGGCGTTGTCACTGCTGTGGCTCAGGTGGCTGTTATGGTGTGGGTTCAAAACCTGGCCCTGGAACTTTCACATGCCACTATCTAGGCCAAGAGAAAAGGAAAAAGAAAAAAAAGCCAATTTGATCAGTAAATTGTCCCTGGAAAATTTTCTTTTAATTGTATTAATGACAATTGTGAATGTTTATTGAATTGTTAGAATAATGCCTCGTATGCAGTGTTTTACAAGTTCTAACTTATATATTCTCAAAGGGGTACCAATTGGTCAGTATTGTTACTATTATCACCCATTTTCCAGATGAGGCCAAAGACATTAAGAAACATGACCAAATCCACGTGGCTTGTCAGTGGTAAAGTTGGGGATTGAAGCCAAACAATCAGATTGTAGAGCTGGGTTCTTAAACATGTGGTTGGAGCTACATGCAGAAGAATCAGACTGGACTTTTCCTCACACCATATACAAAGATAACTCAAAATGGGTTAAAGACTTAAATGTAAGCCCTGAACTATAAAAATCCTAGAAGAAAACATAGACAATATGCATCCTGACATTGGTCTAAGCAATATTTGGGGGGAGAAGAAAATATGTCTCCTCCGGCAAGGGAAATAAAAGCAAAAATAAATGGGACATCAAATTAAAAAGCTTTTGCCCAGTGAAGGAAACTATTAATAAAATGAAAGGCCACCTACTGAATATAAAGATATTTGCAAATGATATATCTGATAAAGGGTTAATATTAAAAATACACAAAGAACTCATATAACTCGGCATCAGAACAAAGCAAAATACAACAACGAAAAGCCCAACCTGATTAAAAAATGCACAGAGGGGACTTCCCATCGTGGCTCAGTGGAAACAAATCCGACTAGGAACCATGAGGTTGCAGGTTCGATCCCTGGCCTCACTGATTGGGTTAAGGATCCGGCGTTGCCGTGAGCTGTGGTGTAGGTCGCAGATGTGGCTCAGATCTGGTGTGACTGTGGCTGTGGTGTAGGCCTGCAGCTACAGCTCCGATTAGACTCCTAGCCTGGGAACCTCCATATGCCATGGGTGCGGCCCTAAAAAGACAAAAGACAAAAAAAAAAAATAATAATAATAATAATGGGCAGAGGATCTGAATAGATATTTTTCCAAAGAAGACACACAGATGGCCAACAGGCACATGAAAAGATGCTCCACATTATTAATCATCAGGGAAATGCAGATCAAAGGTACAGTGAGATAACACCTCACACCTGTCAGAATGGCTGTTATCAAACAGACAACAAATAACAAGTGTTGGTGAGGAGGTTGAAGGGAATCCTTATGCATTGGTAAGAATGTAAATTGATATAGCTATTATGGAAATAGAATGGAGATTTGGCAAAAAATAAAAAATAGGGGAGTTCCCACTGTGGTGCAGTTGGTTAATGATCTGGCTTGTTTTTGCCGCATTGCTGGTTTGGCCCCCCACCTGGTGCAGTGGGTAAGGATCTGGCATTGCTGCAGCTGTGGCATAGGTCACAGCTCAAATTTGGATTCAATACCTGGCCCACAAACTTCCATATGCACTGGGCAGCCGAAAAAGAAAAAAAAAATTAAAAACAGAACCACCTTATTATCCAGCAATCTCACTCCTGGGCATATATCTGGACAAAACTTTCATTCAGAAGGTACATGTGGAGTTCCAGACGTGGTGCAGTGGAAACGAATCTGACTAGGAGCCATGAGGTTGCAGGTTTGATCCCTGGCATCGCTCAGTGGGTTGAGGATCCGGCGTTGCCGTGAGCTGTGGTGTAGTTCACAGACGTGGCTCAGATCTGGCATTGCTGTGGCTGTGGTGTAGGCTGGCAGCTACAGCTCCAATTAGACTCCTAGCCTGGGAAACTTCATATGCCCTAGAAGAGACAAAAAGACAAAAAAAAAAAAATCACTATGTTGTGTAATAAGAACTAAGCAGCATTGTAGGTCAATTTTACTTTATAAACAAACAAACAAAAAAACGCATAGAAAAAGAGATTTGTGCTTACCAGAGGCAGCAGTGGGAACTGGATGAAGGCTGTCAGCAGATACAAACTACCAGTTATAATATAAAAGTACTAGGGGTGTAACACGCAACATCATAAATATAATTATCACTGCTGTTATGTTATATACGATAGTTGTTGAGAGTAAATTGTAAGTGTTTTCATCACAAGAAAAACAATTTTTTTCTGTTTCCTTGATTTTGTATCTCCTGAGATGATGGATGTTCACTGAACTTGTTGTGGTAATCATTTCACAAATGTAAGTCAAATCATTACTCTGTACAGCTTAAACTTGTATGTGCTGTGTGTCAATTGCATCTCAATAAAATTGAAAGAAAGTCCTTTATTATTGCATTAATGTCAGTTTCTCCCTTTGTGTTTGCTAATATTTGCTTTATGTAAATGCTCCTATTTGAGTGCATATACATTTACAATTATTGTATCTTCCTATTGGATTGATTGATTCCTTTATCATCATGTAATATCCTTCTTTGTCTCAAGTCTTTTTTAAAAAGTTTTTCTTTTCTGATATAAATCTTGTTTCTTGGGCCTTCTTTTCATTTCCATTCGCATGGAACATTTTCCCCATCCCTTCACTTTCAGTCTGTGTGTATTTAGATCTGAAGTGAGTCCCTGGAAGGCAGCATGAATTCGGGTCTTATTTCTGTATACATTCAGCCACTCTGTCTTTTGCTTGGAGCATTTGGTACATTTACATTTAAAGTAATTATTGATAGGTGTGTACTCATTGCCATTTTCTTCACTGTTTTTTGTTTTCTTTAAATAGTTCTTCCCCCCCCCTTCTTTTTTGGTCTCTTCCCTTGTGATTTGATGACTATCTTTAGTGTTATGTCTGGATTTCTTTCTCTCTCACTCTCTTTTTTTTTCTTCTTCTTTTTTTTATTTTTGCATTATAGCTGGTTTACAGATTTCTGTCAGATTTTCCAACTGCACCATGTGGTGACCCGATTACATGTACATATATGGATTTGTCACATGTAATTAGATATAGTTCCCCGTGCATTACAGTTGGAGCTCCTTGCTATTCCATCATTAAAGCAGTAGTTATCCCCACTCCCTCCCACCCCTC